>WNWU01000016.1:27634272-27665356 GCA_012654045.1 Ptyas mucosa | reverse complement strand
CTATTCTATTCTATTCTATTCTATTCTATTCTATTCTATTCTATTCTGATGACTGTTTCAGTAACTATTGCAGTACTTCTTTCTGTCAAATACAAGATTATATTAAATATTGTGGTCAATGCATACACTATATCAGGGGTGTCAAACTCAAGGCCCATAGACCAGATCTGGCCCACCAGGTTTTTAAATCTGGCCCACAGGGCCGGCCTGGAAATATCAAAGGACCAAGCAACATACTATGTTAATGCTACAGTTTAATGCCATATTTTACATACTGTGGGTCCATTTAATCTACAATCAACAATCTATAATTGACAGCCATTTCTATTTACTATCCTGGAAATTTACCTCTGCTGTTAGAGCTTGTATTATCGTGTTATTTATGCTATTGTATTTTTTATTATTACTTGAATAATAAAAATACGATAGTATAAATAGCTTTTCTGCCTGGAAAAGCAATTTGCTATTAAACAATGGGGTATAAATTTAGAAATAAAAAGATTAGTGGAATATGAAGAATAAGTAATAAATATTTGCCAGTAATATCTTGTAGAAGAGATAGGAAAATGGTTATAGTAAAGAATTGTGGAAAGAAAGAAGAGAAGAGGGGGAAAAAATGCACCTTGAGTCTGTGTCAAACAGCCACCATGGCCACACCCACCCCAGCCATGCCCACCTCTGGTCATACACCACCACCACCACCCCAGCCCTCTGAGGTCAAATACAACCCTGATGTGGCCCTCAATGAAATAGAGATAATCTGGAAATTCTATTTTTAAATCATATACATTTTAAAACATAATTTGTATAACAATGTTATAGGATAATCAATGGCTTCTGAAAAATTTGTTTCTTTCCAATATCCCCCAACCCCTGCTTTTATTTTTTTCTATTTTTAAAGTATGCCAAGAGAAAGAGAAGAAGCAATGCAATGAATTGTTGTAGTAGCAATGCAGAAGACCATTGTTATTTCAAGGAATTAGTGATATATTTTTATTTCTCCTTTACATGAAGAAAAGTTTAGAAATTAGCTTGCTTGTTTTTTTACTCTTGCTTACTGTTCAAAGCAGAAAGGGGGGGGGGAATGTTTCATGTAGTTTCAAACTTTTCCCGCTTCAAAGTCTCAGACTTTTGATTTCCATCCCAGAGTCATCTGCCAGCCAATCAAAGTCAGGTCTTGCAGTCTCTTGACCATAGCAGTGCCATGTAGCCATGACACCAGGCTTTGATAAAAATTGCAGTTGTTGTTATTTGTTGGGAGGTTCTGCACAGAACCTAGTGCTAGGTGCTATGGAAACTAGTCACCCTGGGAGTATTTCTGGTGCCATTATTAAGGAGTGCTTCTCATCTTGTAAGAAATTTAGGTATTATTTTGCTTATTATATATGGTTCTAATGCAATGCTTTTACCCTGTTTGCCTTTGCTCTGTTTGCCCTGGTGGCTCAATGGTTAAAATACATATTGCAGGTGAAGTCTGCCCACAGTTGGGAATTCAATCCTGACAGGCTTAAAGTTGACTCAACATTCTACCCTTCCGACATCGGTAAAATGATTGCTGGGGACAATATGTTGACATTGTAAACAACTCAGAGAGTGCTGTGAAACACTATGAAGAGGTATATACTGTAAGTCTAAAAATATTGCTAAGTACTATTGCTAATCTAATAATAAAGTTTCAAATCATGTTATTCACTGGTGTGCTTATGGATCCAAAAGAATCAGTTGCCTTGTTGGTTGGCACCTGATCACTGCCCTGACACTTGGCAAAATAAAAATAGATATTATTACAACAAAATTCATGAGATTTTGTGACCCATTCATATCATAAGACATATTGTAATTATGAAATACTTTTTCTTTTGTTAGTAGACTGTAATGTAGAACTTCCTTAGTACAAGAATCTTTATAAAGTAGTTTTCAATTTCTAAAGTCGAAGCTATTATGCCAGTTTTATAGACCACTCTCACCTTTCCATCCAAAGACATACAAAAGGAAGTTATTCACAGTGGTTTTGTTTATAATGCTATGATGAAATAAAGACAGAACTATGGTCAATAATCATTTGGATAATATTGCTTGCTTATTAAGCACAAGAGATTTTTCACTACAATCCATTAACTGCTGTCAATAAATAGAACTGTGGTGCGGCCAATTAATGTTATATATTGTAAATGTAAGGTGTGTTAAAGGAAAGAATATTTTCAAAGAAACATTCATTCTAAAAATCCACTTTTTAAATCTCAGTAAAACTGTGTCTCATCTTTTCAAGATAATTAAGTAAACAATTTGAATAATCTCCAAAACTAGATACCTCATTAGGAAAAATCTGAATTGTTGACTATTTTCATAACCCATATTTATGACAATTATAGGTCAAAACCTTCTTGGGATTTTAAATCATTAGTATTTAAAACAATTATGTTAATTTAGGTATGCAAATTGCAGTAATTGCTGCTGCTTCATATAAGTATCCTCATAATCATACGTAGGTCATTTTTTTCTATTTTAAGGCAAGAAATTTCCAGCAATTCGGTAGAGAAACTCATTTTCATAAAATTACCAATGACATTTATGTTGTCCAGATGAAGCATCTTTTAAACATAAGCACTTCCATTTCACTAACTCTGAAATGTTTCCATTGTGGAAACAATTACATTAGCAATTTTTTGTCCTCTTCATGTAATAATGATAATAAGTTTCTAATATGCTGATCTCTCCCTTGTCTTTTTTTTTCTTTTCCTTGTAGACAGAGTTTAACATTGGTTGCAATTCTTTACATTAATATTGTTTGTATATTTATAACACGTATATGTTTATGCATACTTATCACAATATTCTGTTTAAAGTAAGCAATATTATATATGATACAGAGAAAAATAAAAGATAAAAAGTAAAATATATTTAAAAAGAGAGAAAAGGACTAAATCTAGATTATACAATTCCAAACGAGAAATGCATATTTTAAATGTTGACTTAATAAAGGTTGGTTTAAAAAGAATGAATTATAGCATTCTGAATATGATTTATCTACAACATCTGCTTGGTAATATATACAATTGAAACATATACTGATAAAACAATGTGGCCTAGATGATTTAGCAGCCTCAGAGGTATCCACAATTTTCAGATACTTAAGATATGTAATGTTTGATTTGAATCCAACAATTCAATTTAATACAGAATTGTTTCAAAGAATGAAAATTAGCATTAGTTAGATAACTGAACTGTGGAACAAAGAATTGGAATATCCAATTTTGGAAAATCAGTGTGTCCAGATTTAAAGAAAGGTAAAACATACTTCTTGTAACTTAAAATTTAAAATTTACAGGCAGTTTTATTTTGGGTTTATTGGATTCACTAAAGAATTTTTTTCACAGGATAGATGTTATGTATTTGTGCTTAAGTAATGTGGGCTGGTAATTGAAGAAATTTGAGTTTTCTTTGAGACATTTGATTTTTTTATTATTATTATTCTTATTTATATGCCTCCCTTCTCCAGAGACTCAGGGCGGCTTACAATGCATTAAGCAATAGCCTTCATACTTTTGTATATTTTATACAAAGTCAGCTTATTGCCCCCACAAACCGGGTCCTCATTTTACCCACCTTAGAAAGGATGGAAGGCTGAGTCAACCTTGAGCCTGGTGAGATTAGAATTTACAATAATTGCAGGCAGCTGGATGTTAAATGCTGCCTTGTAGGAAGCATTAGCCTCCTACGCCACTCAGGCTCCTATAAGATTTGGTCTTATTATTCTTTGGCTTCATGTTATCTTATATGTAAATACTAATTTAGATAAAAATAGAATTGTTAAAGATGTAAATGTGATATTGAACTATATTCCCAAAATATAGAAGTTGAGATTTTGTAAAGATGCATGGCTCATGTATAACATTAGCTAAAATAATCTTTTCCATTTTACTTACCCTGCAGCCAAAAAGAGAAGAAATTAATTAAATAATGATGTATTATTTCTTATTTTAAAATTCTTCAAGATGTAACCTTCGATACACAGATGGTCCTATGAGTATTGGTCTCTGATCTCTATCATGACATTGATCACCAAGATCAAACTAATTAACTTGCTAATTCTTTTAAATAAAAAAGTAGACTAAGTTGAAAGCCTTAGTTGTCTCAATGCCATGTGAGTATTACCTGCTAATATTAAAGATACAATTATTAATTTTATCTACAATTTTTGTAGCCTAACCAATGCCCAGACCACGGGTAGTATGTAAACATTCTCCCTCTCTCTCTTTCTCTCTCCCCCCCTCTCTCTGTGTGTTTATATGTGTGAGGGGTGTGTGTGTGTGTGTGTGTGTGGATATATGACAAATACAAAACATAAAACAGTAGTAGTTCTGAGACATTTGGGGCAGTATAAACTCAACCAAAGCACAGTTCTACCCTCAGTATGGTCATACTCTTTATGCATGCCAAAATATCTAAACTAAACACTAAACACTTACCTTGCAAGTCAATGTAATGTTGCTTGTATCCCACAATTTGGAGGTAGAAGCAGGATACTGAGTGTATGTATATATATATCTATATCTATCTATCTATCTATATATATATCTTTAATTCACTCAGTTATAGAAAGGATTGTGTGACCATTTTCCCTCATCAAAAGCTACATCATAGAATTTTGTTGTGGACTAAAAATATAGAAGAATAGCTATGTAATCGATCTTGAAAAAAAGATTGAGTATGAATGCAATAAATCATAAAATAACAATATGCCATTTTAAAGAGATTGGGTATATTCATGCAGAGCATTTATTCATCACAAAAGACAAAGCACTCATGTTTAGCTTGTTTCATTTACCTACTTATCTGTATGAGGATAAAAACACCACCACTAGTGTGAGAGAATCATAAAGTTGGAAAGATCTGATCAAAGTATGATTCAAAGTTAAAGCTTTTATGACAGATAGTTTAGGCTCCTTGTACACAATGAAATGAAGTATACAATACAAGTAATCTACACACTATATGGTTCCAATAATTCCAATAATCCATCTCTTTGACTTATGTATCTTTTGGTTGAACTATATTGCAAAATTCTTATTAGTAATCTAGTTGAATGAATATTGGAGAGATTTGACTGGGTCTATTCTCAGAAAAAGTTTACAGTAAGAAATGCTAGCAGGCCCATTTCTACTTTAATTTATCATGCAGAGATGTTATACTGACTACAGAGCTCATGGTCATCTTGTTAGAGATGGCATGACATATCACTCACAGAAATAAATCATCTTAGAAGCTTTACAATAGACTAGAGCATTATTAAAGATTTGGAAACCAATGGCAGTAAAGAAAATCAATAGTGTATTCATGCTTTCATATTAACAATATTAAGACCAGCATAACAAAACACAATTTCAGGAATTATACTGATCACAATGGAACTCATTTTTAAATATACAGCAGACTCCATTAAAAACTAAAAGTTTTTTGTTCATGATGTCAGTTCTTAAAAATCAGACAATTTTTCTTACATACAATTACATAAAATTATTGTGGTTAGATTTTTATGTGAAGTTCCCATTGTAAATGTTGTCTGTTCATAACAGTCTCCATGGTGCTGGTGCTCCCTAAGGTTGGTCCTCTTAATTTAACATTAAAATAATTTAAAAATAGAATTTTAAGAGCCATGGTGGTGCAGTGGTCAGAATACAGTATTGCAGACTAACTCTGCCCGTAGCAGGAGTGTGATACTGACCAGTTCAAGGTTGACTCAGTTTTCCATCCTTCTGAGGTCAGTAAAATGAGGACCAAGTTTACTGGGAGCAATATCAGTGGTTGGTTGCTACCGGTTCACCCTGGTTTGGGAGAACCAGTAGCAGTAGTGGTGGGAGGCTCTGCCCACCTGCCCAGACATCATCAAATACAATCTGTGCACACAGAGAAGCTTCTGCTCATGCACAGAAGTGGCACGCGCACGAGCAAACCAGTAGCAAAGGTAAGTGAAACCTACTCCTGGGCAATATACTGATATTTGCAAATTACTCAGAGTGCTATCACAGCCCATTATAGAATTTTTCATAAGGAGACTGGAGTTCTCTTTATTTTGAAGTGCAATATCAGTTTAAAACAAAAATGACTATGTTAGAGAAAATTGCATATGAAAAGCCATCCCATAAATAAAATTGCATATATGAATAGAAGAACAGAAGAATATAACTTTATTATGGTCATAGACCGTAGAGCCGAGGTGGTGCAGTGTTTAGAGTACATATATGAATAATGTTTTCCTACATAGTAAAGGAAATGGTATTCTAAAATATATAGGAACTTGGGTATTTACAGAAGCTATACATTTCCAAAAAATTATGAAATTACAATAAAAGCTCCACCCCTTATGTAGTTACATTTATATGTAATGCAAGTACAAAAGAGTTCAAGTTTGGCTCATAGGGCCAATTAAGTTTTCTTAATTGACCTACTTGCCCCTTTGATAATGCCCATAGATAGGACTTTTTATAGACACTTAACATTACTTACAAATAGAGGTGTCCTGCCTCAGGCTTCAATTATTGAGTCACACACAGTTGCTATAATATCTCTCAACTTACTCAAAGTCAAAATTTAATGGCTACAAAGCAAACGAGAGTCCCAGACACTTACCTGAATAGTTTTCAAATAGGACCAAACAGACATTTATGCTTTTTTTAATGGATTTCAGTCTTATGATCTTCCTTTCTTTTCATTTTACCAAAAACCCCCAGTTTAGCCTTTCCAGTTTAAATCAAATTCATAAGTTTAGATTATTTGGAGGTACTTTTGTGGTTTATCCTTTATTTTTATTGATAACAGCCTTGTGAACAGAAATTAATTATGTAACAATTAATAATGTTAATAATAACCCCCTGTGAGGCACTACCTTGATGTGATTGTGGGGCTTGTGTGCTCTGAGAAAGATGAGAGCTAAGATAGAGATTCAATCTCACTGATCTGTTCCCATCAGAGAAGTCAGAAAAGAATGCCACTCTCATAATCAATATGGTGAGATGTATATTACAGAGATACACATCAGCTTGAATAGAATAGAATAATAGAATTGGAAGGGACCTTAGGGGTCTTCTAGTCCAATCCCGTGCTTAGACAGGAACCCTACATCACTTTCACAAATGGTTATCTAATCTCTTCTTAAAAATTTCCAGTGTTGGAGCATTTACAACTTCTGGAGGCAAGTTGTTCCACTGATTAATTGTTCTAACTGTCAGGACATTTCTCCTTAGTTCTAAACTGCTTCTCTCCTTGATTAGTTTTCACCCATTGTTTCTTGCTCTACTTTCAGGTGCTTTGGAGAATAGTTTGACTCCCTCTTCTTTTTGGCAACCCCTGAGATATTGGAACACTGCTACGATGTCTCCCCTAGTCCTTCTTTTCATAAAACTAGACATATCCAGTTCCAGCAACCATTCTTTATATGTTTTATCCTCGAGTCCCCTAATCATCTTTTTTGCTCTTCTCTTCACCCTTTCTAGAGTCTTAACATCTTTTTTATATTGTGGTGACCAAAATTGGATGCAGTATTCCAAGTGTGGCCTTACCAAGGCATTATAAAGTGGTATTAACACTTCACATGATCTTGATTCTATCCCTCTGTTTATGCAGCCTAGAACTGTATTGGCTTTTTTGGCAGCTGCAGCACACTGTTGGCTCATATTTAAGTGATTGTCCACTAGGACTCCAAGATCCCTCTCACAGCCACCACTATTGAGCAAGTACCACATATACTGTATATATGCATTTTGTTTTTCTTACCTAAATGTAGAACCTTACTTTTTTCATCATTGAATTTCATTTTGTTGGATATACCCAATGTTCAAGTCTGTCAAGATCCTTCTGTATCTTAAGCCTATCTTCCGGAGTGTTGGCTATTCCTCCTAGCTTGGTATCGTCTGCAAATTTGATGAGTTCCCCATCTATCCCCTTGTCCAAATCATTGATGAAGATGTTGAAGAGTACTGGGCCTAAAACAGAGCGCTGGGGTACCCCACTGCATACCTCCCTCCATGTAGATTCATGGGTTTTGTGGATTTCATCCCACCAAGTTTCCATAATGGCAACAATATCATATCTGCCCTCATTTACTTGAATTTCTAATTCATCCTGTTTATTCCTCATACTCTGTGCATTGGTGTATAGACATTTGAGTCCATTTTGACTGACCCTGTGTTTACTTTCTACATAAGTATTGTGTTGTCCCCTACTGCCTTACCACCTGTTTGATTAGTGCACATGGAATGGTACTCGCTATTAAATGCTTGTTTTTGCTTGACAGCAAGGTTGATATTCTTACCCGCCTTAACATCTATGTTACATGCACTGATAACCCTATTAATTTTAGATTGCTGGGGACAGGAATGTTCTGTATTAATTAATTCTCTGTTCCCATTGTTCAGTTTAAATGTTTATCTAGCAAATCTGTGAATTTAATGCCAAGTAACTCAGTCCCTTTCTTTGATGGATGCAAACCATCTCTTTTGTACAGTTTTTCATTGGACCAGGTGCAGATATCATGACCAATATAATCAAAGCCTTCCCTTTTACACCATTCCTTTAGCCATATATTAAACTCTGCTATATGCTGGCCTTTTCCTTTTTGTTCCTTATATATTGGTGAAACCCTCTGAAAAGGTAAGCATGTAGCTTATACTACTAAGTTCTGAGGTTGTGAGTAGGGAAGTCTGAGGGGGAATGCAGAGGACAAAGGTGGTGGCCTGCACACCGTAAAAACCCAAATCAGCAATAATACATTTATGGTAAGTGCACCAGAGATTGTGAACTTATTTTATTTCAGGATGACTGGCTTAGGTCAGTGCAATACTTGTCTTGCAGCTGTCTTTTGCAGTACTCTTTTCAAATTTGGATACTGTCCTATTTGTAAACAAATTACTAGTCTACATGGAGAGATTACCTACCTAGAATCTCTAATCTCTGCTCTTCAAGCAGAAATTAGGCATCCAATTCAGCCATTCTACTTTATTGAGCTGCCACACTATCAATCCCCTCTACCACAAAGATCCTGCAGGAGAAGGGCAGTATGGACCACTGTGGGATCTGGCAGGGTGAGAGCTGTGAACCATAAACACAAAGCTTTCACTGTGTCCCAGCATAACAGATACAGGATAGATTCCTAGTTGAAGAACTTGCTTTGGATAGGGGAAAGTGTGAATCAGGTATTACACATCAGTCATGCAAGAAGAGCAAGGTTTCCAAAAGGAGAAGCCACCTTCTGTTTGGTGATTCAACTGTAAGGGATGTAATTTTAGGAAATGATACGGAAGGTTGAAAGAGGTCAGGTGTCTGTCAGGTGCTTCTGCCAGCAGAGACAAGAGACGTATCTTTAAGATAGACAAAAATGCCAGTAAAAAATGGGATGTTGATGCTATTAGACATCTCGGCACAAATGATCTGTCCTAAAAAGATATACTTTCTGTGCAGAATGATTTCCAGAGCTTGGGGTACGAACCCAAGTAATTGGCCATCCTCCGGGTCAATGCTAGCTGTTGCAGTTCCTAGAAATCTAGTGAACAATGGTCTACAGGATCAGAATCAGAAGCTTTGTGCAAAGATCTATGTCACAGTGGAAGAATGGTTGCTAGCCAGTGGTGACAGATTGGAAAGGTTAATAAAGAGAAGAATCTTTCAGGGACACTCACTATCGCTATTACTGTTTGTCACTGCACTGATTCCTTGTCAACAATACTGAATAAATCAGGCCATCAAATATCAAAAACATCTGCCAGGCTATCCTACTTCCTTTTCATGAATGATCTGAAATTGTAGGAAAAATACTTGAAGGTGAGAAATATGGGAACCATGCAGAACTTTGCAGAGTGCTATATCAAAAGTATGTCCAATGACAAGAAAGCCTTTCTGGGTTGAACAAATTTGCATTGTTTAATTGATGAGACTCAGATCAAACCAATCCTGTTAAAGTGAACTAGAATGGTAGACACTGTAGCAGAGAGGCACTATCTTAAATAACAAAGGCCTTGGGCTATCTTGGTTGTTTATCTGCAGCTATTTCATTGCCCAACTAGGTAACATCATTAGCACAAGTTAGTTTGAGTCAATATCTCACACTGATGATATTACCTATTGAAGTAATGAAATGTCTGCAAGAAAACCTCCAAGCTGAGATAGTACCAAGGATTCCATATTCCTTTCTATTGGAACTAGACTTTATCAAGTATCATGTACTGGTAAAGATTTTTTAGCTGATAGGTGAATTCTGACTTGGAACAGAAAGGAAGCTTCTATATTGTGAGGCAACACTAGTCCGATGGCATGGTTAGATTCAACTAACATGCTATTGGACCACATCCAATAAGTTGAATCAATTAGTTGAATTAATTAGTTGAATAAGATTACATCTGGAATACTGCATCCAGTTTTGGTCACTGCATTATAAAAAGGTGTTGAGACTTTGGAAAGAGTGCAGAGAAGAGTAGCTAAAATGACTAAAGGTCTGGAGAACTAAAACATATAAAGAACAGTTGCAGGAATTGGATATGGCTAGTCTAGAGAAAAGAAGGAGTAGTGTGACATGATAGCAATGTTCCAATATTTGTGGGGCTGCTACAAAGAAGAGGGGGTCAATTTTCCAATATATCAGAAGGTAAGACAAGAAACAATAGATGGAAACTAATCAAGGAGAGGAGCAACCTAGAACTAAAGAGGAATTTCTTAACAGTGAGAACAATTGATGGATTGCCTTCAGAAGTTGTGGATGCTTTATCATTGGAGGTGTTAAGAAAGAGACTGGACAGCCACTTGTCTGAAATGGTATAGGGTGTCCTGTGAGCAGAGGAGACTTCCAAGGTCCCTCCCAACTCTGTTGTTCTGTATTCTGTAAATTTTGGTAGCTACCAGTTTCTTTAAACTGTTAGATCCAGTTACCTATTCATTAAAATATATAGCTTTTTCTTAGACACTTATGATTGCAGTTATTTTTTTTCTTGTAAATTCTAGCTTATATTTTTGTGTATGAAAGAGAATTACTTTTACTGTATTCGGTATTGGTGGTAATAAATTTACAATCACCTGAGCAAAAAAGTTGAGCAGTTTTAATACTGTATTAGGAAAAGCTTGATACAGTGTGGGTTCAATCTGAAAATAACTATTGTTTAGACTCAGGAGAATCATTTTAAAGATTGATAGGAAAATATTAGAGAAGATTATTGTAGTTAAGGAAAAAATAGTCATTGTAGTTTGAGGCAAAGAATATCATGCCTCATTAACCTATCAGAATGAGGATATTTTTGCTATGCCAAGCAAAATATGTGGCATATTACACATGGATTTTTCTGACAACAGTTGATAAAGTTTCATATTTGAAGCTAATGTATATGTTTCAGAGTTATGGAATAGAGTAAATGGAATGGTGGCCTCTGGGATTAGGACTTGACTTTATTGCCAGTGAGAAAGAGCATAAGTGAAGGAATTTAAGATTGGAAAAAATAAGTAAAAGAAAAGATGTTAAAACAGAAACTGTAACTCTGGAATTTAAGAAACTTTTATTATACACTACCATTTTCCCCATAAAACTCTGACAGGCTTTTCCATTAGAATTCAAAAGAGGGCAAATGTTCATGACCCAGCTTGAAGGAGAAAAATACTATTAACTATAGAGATAAAGGATTTGGTTAAATTTCCTTTACCATAGAAATCTATATAGAATGCTATGTTTCATTTCAGCATGCTATTAATTTATCTCACAGTAACAATGGCAAGAACTGTACTATATTAACAGGAAGTAACATAGAATTATATTGCAAAGATTTGACACCTGAATATGTATATATGCATTCTTTTTTCTCCCCTGTTGGGAAGCAAAAGCGGATAAGAGGACTTTTGATTGTTCAACTCTTGGGATTTAGGAAATATGTACCATTTCAATTTCATGTAGAAAAAATGAAAGAAGCATAATTGATTTTGATTTCATTGTACACAAAGGATCATACTGAGGATTGAAGACAAGGCATAGGGCAGACCATGTGACATACACAGTTTCATCCTTCAGCAACTGCCATTCTTTAAAACTCTCAGTTGCTGAGTTGCCTAACTCAGCAACCTGAGTTGCAGAGAAGTGCCACTTTTGTCTTGATAACAAATACAATACTAATTATTCTATAGTAATTATTATTCAGAAGACATACCTCTGGCAAATATGATGTATGTTCTAAATATACTGGATACCAATTACACTGTAGATTTTTATTAGTGGAATCTGAAGGCTGAAATGGCAACCAAGTTGCAATATTTAGAACATGGGAGGGAAAACAATGGCTTTTTTATGACTTGTGGACTTCAACTCCCAGAATTCCTGAGCCAGCCAGGCCTTCTGATTTTAGAACATTAAAAAAAGTTTAAACATATCATATCATATCATATCATATCGTATCGTATCGTATCGTATCATATCATATTTTCTAAACTATGTACAATTACCCTGACTACATATTTAATTTTAAAAAGTTAACTTTTAGCATTGGATAAGCATTTGTCCTTGATACTATAATTATTTGCTACCTGAATTTTTGCTCTTTTCTGATTCTGACTCATTTACATAACTCTCTGCATAAAAGATGATTGTTTAGAAATTACATACTTGATTCACCCCTACATAATGTATTTCACCTTGATTTTTTTCCTTTAAAATTTATTTAAAGTAGGATTGTATTTAAGCACATTTCACTTACTGCTTCCCTTCTAGGTTCTCATGTTACATCCAGTGCTCAGTTCTGCAAAATAAAGGCCTTACAATTACAAAGGTAATAGATTTATGAGGTGCTGAATAATACTGGTTGTATAGCTTTTTACTGAAAGCCTTTTCAGAAAATGAAAAATAAAAGTTAAAGGTAGTAGTTAAACTATTAATGGTGTTGCATGATAGAAAATGATAATTATCCCTCTGTGAATAAATTAAAACAGCTGATTACTTCAATTATCTGTTTAATCTATAACACAATCTAATCAACGAGACATAAAAGAAGTATTGCTATTGAAATGTTCATTATAAGAGCAATTGTACTGAATGTCCATATGGGTATGTGTATCCATATGAAAATGCTCCTACAGATGATATATGAATACCAAACAAGAGTAGCATAGAAATTTCAACACTGAATGTTAAATAGATCCATACAAAATACTTAAATTTTATGCCTGAATGTAAATAAGTTATATGAATCAGAATACTCTGAAAAATCTTAATGCCAGATATGAATGAGTTACCCGCCCCAAAATTGTTTGTTTGTTTACATTACTCTTTTATCCAGAAAACTTTTTTCATATCAAAAGTTGACATTTAAGTTTAGTTTCTCACATTTAAAATGGCTACAGCTGTAGTTTAATTTGTTTTCTAAACAAAGTAAAGTAATAATTGTAAAAAAAAATAATAATACAGCTAAACACTAAATTACACAGAGGATGAAAATTGCTTCGAAACTTAAAATTGAATTTCTAAATTATATTATTTTAAACAAAGACCATCTAGTTAGCTGCTGCATTGTGCTGCAAGATCGCAAAAACTGACTACAAATAATGGCACAACAAAGTAGCAACAATGGTGAACTGGGAACTGGAAGAAATTACAAAATACAAGAACCTGCAAATAGAAGTAGAACAACTATGGCAAAAAGAGAGAGAAAAAGGAGTACCAACAATAATAAGTACTTTGGGTGCAATCCAAAACATCTGAACATCACTTGAACACATCACCACAGTCGAAATCACCATCAGTCAATTGCAAAAGGCAGTTTTATTTGGAATAACTTATATCCTGTGATGATACTTTTAATATTATCAAAATCTGCCCATCCCAGGTCCTTGGGTAAAAACATTGAATCCAGTTCTAAATGTCTGGTTGACTGTGCATTAATCCATAATATCCAAAGTACTACTGGAATTGAATATATTGTTCAATATGTAGGCGTTTTATTTTACAACTGTAATTAACTTTGTTCATGTCGACTAATGAAACTTAAGTGGAAATCTCTATGTTCTTGATTAGGAACTCTCAAAGAAATTATCCTACTTTTCTACCTAATGTGATGCAAGAAAATTTGCTTCCAAAAGATAAGAAAGGTTAGAGAAAATGTATGAGTTATTGTATGCTGTATGTTGCTCAGGGGAATATTTTATAAAGTTTGTTTGTTGGTTTATTGGGTGATTCTTCTTTAAGGCAATATTTTAAATGTAGAAGTAAATGTAGAATTAAACAGGTCATAATTTTATTAAATAATCAGGGCTTTTACACATTAGCTATTAAGATGATTTGTGATAGTGAAAATTTTTCAGCTGCAATGAGAAATTCAACAATAACATCCCCAGGTGTCCCTTCAGTGTTACAATGCTCAACTACAGCTGCATTAAAATCTCATCTGTTATCTTTATAATGATAAGCAAATAAATGCATACATAAATACTGTAAGTTGGAGTGCCATACAATACCTACTGGTTATCCCATATTTTTCTATCTGTAAATAAACTTCCTGGTCTTACCTGATCTGGCATTTGAATGTCCTTCTCTATTTTAACTTAAATTAGTAAAGAATTTGCAATAGGTATACTTTTATTCCCAAACATTCACACATTTTTTCCAACTGGGAACTCCTGTGTGCGTCTAAAATCCTAATATTCTTCAGAGAAGTAAATACCTTGTGTTTAACTCCTGAACAGATTATATGTTCTCATAAAAGCTTTGTATGATAGTTTAAGTATCAGAGATTCCCAGGAGCAAAAACCAATAAATTGCTGTCATTTCTATTGCCCCTTTGATAATGCCCTTTCCAAGTTACACTGTCTAAATAGTTGCTGTATCCTTCTATTTATCCCAGTTCAGGGAATGGGGGATTAATCTGCACAGAAATTAAAGCAAGTTCCCATAAAACTAGAGTTTCTAACATTGTGTTTCTAGACATATTTCTCTAACATAGAGTTTCTAACATCTTTTTTAAGATAAGACTACAGGCATCAGAAAAAATAAACTGATGTGCTCTTTGATCTCTAGAATAATGAGTGCAGCCATCACTATCAATCCTGATTTCCCCCCCTAACAAATTGAATAGTATAATCATTAGATTTTTCTTAACATTTCATATCTCTCCTTTTCTATAATGAGGACAGCAGCGTGCCAATAAAATTAAAAAAGCATTTAAACAGAACCAAGTCTTCCCAGTGAATCTAAAACAGATGATTTCATTCTGTTCTTGAATGTACAGTATGTTAAGAAAATAATATTCTAGCATTTGATAACCTGTCAACAATCAAATAGTTTTTATCATATATTTTTAAGCATATATTAGAATATATATTTATAATGTAGTATATATATAAGCAATACTTTGCTTTCTCTTCAGATATTATAAACCTTTTGCTTTCACATATTACTCATTGGGAAACAAATCAAAAGAATGTTGACTTCCCCGGAGTCTTCAGATTTTTTTTAAAATGAAGCAATTATTTTCTAGCGCATCAAACTGTAGCAGAAGAAGCAGAGTAAATGGAAGAAATAATCCATACGGAAAAAGGTATCTGCTTCTGAATCTAAAAACAGCTTGAAAATTATAGTGGAAAAGTTTATCTGTGAACTAATTTATCAATATTTCTATCTAATTTAGTTATTATTTATTATTGCACTAGGTGAAATAATTATCTGTTCAATACAAATTTTTAAAAGACTGTGACTGTTTATGAGTCACCTGAGAAGCAAGGTACTGTATCTAGAAATCATGGAAGACTTTAAGTTAAGGATTCAAACATGAAGGACAAAGAGTTATATCAAATTCACCTGCAAAAATTTACCTTGCGGCTGTCTATGTATTTTCTTGTAAGCAGAGTCCAAAACTGATGCAAAAAGATGAGCATAGTAAGGTCCATTAGAAAGTGAATTACATTCCAGATCTTTAAGAGTGAATTTCTGGCCCAGGAATATTGAAAGGCTGTCTAGACTTTAGTATCTTCAGTATTGACTGTTGTCTTATTTTTGTATAAATTTTAAAAAGTGTTTAATGTACAGTATGTGAATACAGGTAATCCTTGACTTACAACAGTTCATTTAGTGTCCATTCATGGCAAAGAAAAAGTGACTCAGGAGCATTTTTCAGTTACGACCATTGCAGCATATCCATAATCATGTAATCAAAATTCAGATGCTTGGCAACTGGTTCATATTTATGACTTTTGCTATGTCCCAAAGTTCAGTGATCACCTTTTGGAAACTTCTGACCAGCAAAGTCAATGTCAACTTTCCAACTAGTGAACACAAAATAAGGAAACATTCTCAGGAGCTTTGAATTCCCAAAACTAAAACTTTACTGGATACACATTTTTGGTACTGAAGAAACAAAACCAGCTCTGGTTTTCCCACACAAATACTTGCCTAGTTAAACAATAGCTTCCTCTTCTGCCCACCCCTGGGTGATCACATTATGAGACATCCTTTTCTTATGGGAACAGATCATCTCTTTCTCCAGCACTTGCAATGGTGACCTTGATGGTTGCCAAGCTGTCACAATTTCTGCATATAATCTCAGCATTGTATTTCCCCCTTCCCTCCCCCCAGTTCATTGGCAAGTTGAAAAGCATTAAGGTTTGAAAGAAGCAAAGTGGTTCAATCTTGACAGTCGATGGGGAAACCAGATTCACGTAAGAACTGGGTTACTAACTTATCAATTGCAGTGATTCACTTAACAATTTTGGCAAGAAAGGTCATAAAATGGGGCAAAATTCCCTCTACAAATGTCTCACTTAACAACAGAAATTTTGGGTTCCATTGTGGTCGTAAGTCGAGAACTACCTTAGTAAGTATGCATTTAAATTTATTGAAAATGTTGTTTAACTTGGCACATGAAGTGATTGTGGTAGCTTCTGTTCACATAGGAATTTATTGAAATTTTGACCAGAGCTGATTAAACTTTAGATAAATTCTTAAAATGTATGTATCATTCATGGGAAAGATGACATTTTGTATTTCATAGGATTTAGAATAAGAACTTGATACTTTTTCAAGAGCTGTTTCCTTTTAAATAGTATATATTCCAATATATAGTATTATGTATTCTGTTTCCTCATTCCTTATTCACTATAATTGATTTCAGATTGAATTGAATCAGGGTGATTCATACAGGCCTATTAGTAATTATATCATCAATACTTTGACATTTTCAAAATATAAGTTCATGTTCAGAGTATGGCTCTCATCCAAATGAGATTGTTTCACACATGATATGTTTGAAAAGCTCAAGTCAAATTATAATTTATTTATTTTTAAATGATAAATAGTAAGGGGATAGTGATAAATGCTTTTATGTTAAAAGATAGAATTAGAATGATGGTAATTTAAGAATGTTTGGGACTATATAACTTTTATGCAACATGTAACTTTTATGCCCCCCCAAAATATCAAGAATGAGAATAAAGATAGATAAGCAGTTTTATTAAACAAGGATAGTAAAAAGTAAATGCCATGTAAGAAAAATAATATTTAGATAAGTAAACTATTATAACTGTCATAATAAGAGCTGTGGTGGCGCAGTAGTTAGAATGCAGTATTGCAGGTTAATTCTGCTGCTTGCCAGCTGCCAGTAGTTCAGCAGTTCAATTCTCACTGGCTCAAGGCTGATTCAGCCTTCCATCTGTCCAAGGTCAGTAAAATGAGGACCCAGATTGTTGGGGGCAATATGATGATTCTTAGCGAGGGCTGCAAAGCACTGTGAAGCGGTATATAAGTCTAAGTGATATTGCTATAATCAGTAAAAAGGCAAAAGGGAGAAATGAAAGTAGATTAAAAAAATATTTTGCTATCAAAATTTATGGTAATATCCTAAGTCTATGCCATTTTCTGTACTGGAAAAATTCAAAAGCATTTAAATTATGAATTTTTGAATAACTTTAATAAGGGTGTGCAAAATATTCATACATAACTTAGAAAATCTATATAATAATCACACTGATATGATTTTGGGAAGACTCTTTTGTTAACATAATATTTTGCTGAATGATTTGCAAAGCTCTAGAATTTATCCTGCAATTCTGTCTGTCTGTTTGTCTGTCTAGTATTTTAACAATGCAGATGAGTGGGATTTTCTGCTTTTTTAAGAAAAGACTTTGAGGAACTGGATTTTGGTCCACCAAACAATTATATCTGTATGCAAAAATTGCATTTCAAATAACTTCTAGAACTCCTTTTGTGTTTTAACATCAGTAAAAATGTCATAATGTTAAATATTAATTGGAAAAAAATTATCCTGAGAAATATATAGCCCAATGTATATACTGCAGTTAAGCTGTTTAAGAAAATATTTCAAAACATTTAAAGGAAATATTTGTGAAATAACGTTTTCCCCACAAAGTGTTGCTAAAATGTCCAGATTTCTTCAGCTGCTTAACATCCTGCATCAATATTCCTTACTAATTAAAACAAACAAACAAACAAAAAACAGGTAAATTATTCCCTTAAAGGTGAAAGAAGTTTATTGTTCTTCTTAATGGCCTGAAAGATATATAACATTCTAGATGGAAAGTTTTTTGTTATATATATCATAAACCAATGATGGGTAACCTTTTTGCTGTCGTGTGCCAAAAGCGGGGGGAGCTCAGGTGGGTTGCATGTGCACGTGGCCACACCCATAATTCAATGCCCCCTGTCCCCCACGCATGTGTGTGTGACCCCTGTGTGACCCCCACTTTTGGCACATGACAACAAAGAGATCACCAGTGGGCCCAGTAGGCCCATTTTTCACCCTCCCCAGGTTCCAGAGGCTTTCTTGGAGCCTGGGGAGGGCGAAAATGGCCTCCCCCACCTGCCTGGAGGCTCTCCGGAGGCTGGAAATGTCCCATTTCCTGACTTCTGGTGGGCCTGGAAAGGCCAAAAATCAGCTGGCTGGCATGTGCATGTGTGCTGGAGCTGAGCTAGGGCAATGCTTGCATGCCCACAGATATGGCTCCATGTGCCACAGGTTCGCCATCATGGCCATATACCATATAGGATTATCCTGTGTACATTTCTTGAGGTCCTGTAATTTCACTAAATATTTCTTATATACAGTATAATATGTATAATCTTGAAAATAAATACCTCAGTTGAATAGTAATTATTAACAAATACAATATGAGAGAACCCTTTCTGCATTTTTGAACCCTTGTTCAAATGCAATATTGGCAAGAATAATTACAGTAGTTGTTAAGATTGGTGTAAGACTGCATTTGGTTTTTTTAGACAATATAAGACAATTTTATGTAACTCTGCCCTCATGTCATTAACTTCTGGATAACACCCTGCACTAATAAGAAAATACAAAATGAATAAATACAACATTTTTACTTTGTTTGCATTTGTTGTTCTTTTCGGATTTTTTTTTCCTGACTAGAATTCAGAATTCATATTCCAAGTATAACCTTCACTCTGTATTTACTGAAAACACAGTAATAGAAGACTAGAGATAATCATATAAATGCATATTTGCATTCATTATGCAGATGATGCAGAATCATAGCGAAGTGAAGATGTTGATATGGATAGTAGGTCTGGCTGATAAAATATATATTCTCAATGCACCTCTAAGATTATTGTTCAACATTTCTTTTATACTAGGTTAGGAAGCTTCTGCCTAACTTCAGTGGGCCACCTTTTATTTTGCAATTAATGGATGTCCCTTATTTATTTGTTCAGTATATTTACATGCTAAAGCATTCAGAAACCCTTCACCAAACATATTACATTAAAACATTATTTATTACATTATGATCATGCATCTACTGAAAAGATGGGAAGAGGATAAAAAAAAGAATATTCCAAATTATGTACTATTAATTCCTGAATGGGTGTTCAAAAGGTGCCAGACCATGGGTTCAGAAAGCTGGTAAGCAACCTTAAGACAAGTTCTAGCAACTCCCTTCCCCCACAAGCTACTTTCCCCGCCCCCACCTTTCTAAAGGAGTGAAATTCCATTTACAACAGATAAATCATGAAAAAATACAATAACCATTGCCTGAAGTAAGTTCCCCTCATCTATCTGTACTGACTGAGCAGAGGGCCAGAAAATCTGTGATAGAGTAGGGACCTATATCCAGATCTTATAAACAGACAGTAACCCAACACAAGTGGACCAGACATTCTGCTGCACACCTTAGAATATATTATATCAAAAGATGTGTTCTAGCTGATCCAAATCTAACTAATTTTATCTCTTTATCCTTTGAAATCTACATTGGTGGGTCTTCAATGCCTCCAGCATTGGATTTTCTAGAACTATTGATAATAAAATCCTCACCCATCTTAAAAAGCTTTTTTGAACTGCTTTTGTTGTTGTTGTTGTTGTTGTTGAAGTCTTGATTACTATGTGTTAGGCCTGATTGTATTCACTATAGCCAATCTCCTGGCAAATTATAAAACACTTCTGCTTATCATAAATCATTTCTGCTCCTGGCTTGTTTCATTCATTCATAAAATTTTCTAGAAAACCAGGAAAGGACCAGGAACTGCAGTGCACTTAGAAGTAATTATATCAATGGCCTATTGTATTTCTATTTCTTCATTCTAAAAATGGAGAAGAGCATTGACAGGATCGCTCTTTCTGACTTCTGAAAATTTCCTTAGTGACTCTTGGCGCACTCACGAATGTAAATTGTAGCCCCGTGATGCTGAATGCAGAGCCCTCTCTGCTGGCACACATGCCGTCGCCCCAGGTCAGATTTCCGTGGAGTTTCTTTCATGAGCTTCTGTTTCCCTGCAAATGATGAAACAGAAGCTTATGGAAGAAAAAGATTTTACCTCTTGCTGCGCTGCCTGTGTTGGAATGCCCCACATCCCGCCAGCCAGCTGATCTTTGGGTCTCTGCTGCGCATGTCTGTGCATGCACCTGTGCACCTTTCCATTTCGGCATGCACGCATGCACAGTTTGGGCACTCGGTGTCTAAAAGGTTCACCGTGTTGTAGCCCAACTGAACGGATTCTGCCAATTTTGCAAAGGTGTCATGTTTATCTCTTTGATTATGTTTGTTTGTTTTCAGAATATCTTCACCACTGATCAGAATGATGAAGGCTCTCAGGCTAATGTCTAGTTCAGGGGTTCCCAATCTTGACAACTTTACGACTTATGGACTTCAAGTCCTGGCTGGCTGGAAAATTCTGGGAGTTGAAGTCCATATGTCTTAAAGTTGCCAAGATTGTAAAACACTACTCTAGATGCTCAATCTTTTTTATATTGAGGCACAAACCAAAATTGTTTAAATCTCATTTCATGTGTGGATAAAACACTGCAGTTCTTTCCTTATGGTAGCTATGAGCAAGGTTGAGGGGGCACGTGAAGCAAGCAAGATGGTATCCATGAGGAGAATAGCAGTAGTGATAATTCTAATCCTTATAAACATTATAAGAAAGTTGTCAGAAAGGAGGTAGCATATTGCACAGGTATTCCTCACTTAACATCAGGTTGTTTAGCAACTGTTCAAAATTATGAAGAATCTCCAAAAGATATTTATGACCCAATGCTGACATCACATGACCATGGTTTTTTTTTTTTTGCCAGTTTCTAGCATTTACTTTTGGTTTCTATCGAAAAAAAAATCATTAGATAAAATGGATTTGTTTAACAACATAGCATTCATTAACTACCACCTCAAAAAAGTCACAAAATTGTGCATGGTCATGTGATGATCTGCTCAATGATCCCAATGACTTTTACTGTAATTCTGGGATCAACTAATGTCATAAGATAAGGATACCTGTATTCAGCTGTAACTATTAATATAAAGCATCTGGATCCATTTTATAACTAGCTCAGGCACACCATGATCACTTAGCCCAAGGATGTCAAACTCACATTGTCATGACAGTGTCACATGATACATTGGAACTTTTTTCCCCTTTCACTAAACTGGCCATGGGCGTGGCCAGCATGTGACGCATCCAGCCCATGGGCCGGGAGTTTGACAGCCGTGATTTAGCCCATACCA
Organism: Ptyas mucosa; assembly: GCA_012654045.1. Taxonomy (NCBI): domain Eukaryota; kingdom Metazoa; phylum Chordata; class Lepidosauria; order Squamata; family Colubridae; genus Ptyas; species Ptyas mucosa. Next base: position 27,643,378 of record WNWU01000016.1, on the reverse strand, counting down.
TAACTGCTGATACAGAACATGATCCAAACCTTTTATACACACCCACGCACACCCATGAATGAATTTTCCTTTGGTACCAAGTATAAATGAGTAATAAGCATATGTAGACAATTCCAAAATCTATGTTCTTTAAGCAATAAATCTATTAATTTATAGATGAAGTGCTTATCTATACTTAACAGAAATCAGGGGGTTCCAATCATTTTGGAATAATTTTTAATGATGAAAATAAATATCAAAACTTTAAAACAATTACAATTACAGTACAGAAGTTTCTTGAAGTTTGCAAAGGTTCTTTCCTTCTTATATTTGTTAGTCTTATTTATTTCAGATTCTTACTTCTTTATATTGCAGATTCCCATGGAGAATTAAGCTCCTGTTATTTAGCACTTTTTCAATTATAATATATTGCAAGTAGAACAGGAGCTTACATAATATTAGAGTTAACAAGAAAGGAAAAAAGAAACAGAAAAAGATGTAAGAGCCCCAAAGTAAATGGAATCAATGACTAATTTAAAGGATTACATGTAATTGGAAAGCACTTAGATTACTACACCTGAACTCTCTAAAGCAGCTTAGGAAAATTAATTCTTGATATTTCAGAGTGGGTTTTCACTTAAATTGAAACATAGTCCAGTCATTTCTAATCTGTTGAATGTGCAAATGCAGTGTATATGAAACCTGTGTATTGTTTATTAATTAATACATTAAATATCCATCCTATCAATAAATATAATGCATTTTTTTATTTCCACCAGAATAAGTAGCCAAATTATAATGTAGATATCATAATGTGTTCTAAAATTTAGTAAAAATAAACTACCACAGCAAAGATATGATGGACAGCTCCTTTATATTCAATTTAAAATTGGAAAGGGCAAATCCAAAAATCTTTGCAAGAAGTGGGGCAGGAAACTTTAAAAATTGGAAGTAGGAGAAATAATTGACAATATTCTGCCACATTTAGTCTGATGATAATTCTTACAATTCATATTGTTTGACTGGGCTTTCTGCTGCTGATGTATTTCCTGAATCAGAAAATTGGTATTTGAAAATGGTATATAAAATCAGAAAACTGGATTTGTATTTGCCGGTAATGAGTTGGTAGAATTTTTCTATTATTTATTGGAGCTGGCATATTTTAAATGTAATTGGAGACTAGGATTTGTGGAAGTCATCCAGTATTTTTAAGCATGGGTAGTTGTTTTTTTTATCTCTCATTTTCCCCACTACATTGGCCTACTGTTTTTAGCTGTATATGCAGGTTTATTGTCCATCTTTTTAATTCTTCAGAATCTTTGATATAAGTTTTTTTTAAAAAAGAGAGAGAGCATGTCTATAATCAAAGATTTATTTTCAGTTCACTTCACAGTTCTTTTCGAAGACCTTACGAACCAAACTCTTGCTCTTATTTAATTCCACAGCTCCTTGAATTTTTGAAATCCAAATATGTTTGCAGATGAGTCAAAGAGAGCAAATTACAAATGCATTTAAAAAGTATTAGAAGGAAGCATCATAAATTAGGAAGAAGTATAAATATCCATAGAAACTAGATAAAATAATATCTCCCAAAACCTTTTTTCAAAAGTAATTTATATATATATATCTAATTAATAGCATTTGTACACTATGTGCTAGAATTATGTAGCATTATTATATACCTGCTTGATTTCCTGCAGAGCAAAGTTGTGGCACAAAACAAAACAAATACATAGTATTACCTATGGCTACTAGCTTTACATATAAGTACCATCAAATCCCTAAATTATTTAGCTGAAATTTCAAAGCAACCATTTTTGAATGGTTCAGTACTTGCTTTCTAGTTCTGTACATGTTTTAGGATTCAAGTCTGCACAGCTCTAAACAGAATGTTGAGTGAATAGGCAAGAGAAAGGATACTGCAATTTACGATTAAAATGATCAAAGGATATAAATGATTCATTAAAGAATTAGGAATGGTTTAAATGGTTAGGGAATAGAGCAGAGATGGGTTTCAGCAGGTTCTAACCAGTTCTGGAGAACCGGTGGCAGAAATTTTGAGTAATTCGGAGAACCGGTAGTAAAAATTCTGACTGCCCCTGCCCCCATCTATTCTCTGCCTCCCAAGTCCTAGCTGATCAGGAGGAAATGGAGATTTTGCGGTATCCTTCCCCCGGAGTGGGGTGGGAATGGAGATTTTACACTATTCTTCCCCTGCCCTGCCCATCAAGAATCCACCAAGAATCCAACACCCACAGAATCGGTAGTAAAAAAATTTGAAACCCACAATTGAAATAGAATGGTTAAAATTACTTTTCCATATATTTTTATTTTAGACTGGGAGATGCCATCAGAAGATTCATTTAATTCAGTCTTGCCATAAATCTATATTTTTAAGATAATAAAGTTCTGGAAATAAAAATGAATGCACTTAAGGACCGTTAATGCACTTAAGAAAGTTAAGGACAGATGTCATTTCAGACAACTGAATGATTTATATAATAATCTTTATCTTTTCTTTTATGTACACTGAGAGCATTTGCACCAAGACAAATTCCTTGTCCAATCACCCTTGGCCAATAAAGAATTCTATTCTGTTCTGTTCTGTTCTGTTCTGTTCTGTTCTATTATTCTATTCTTATGTACTCAATTTTGTTAATCCATGGCACTAAGCTATTTGAAAACTGTTTTTAAAATATCAACAAGATTGGATAACATCAAGGTAGGAGGAAAAGAAGAGGAGAAGGGGGGTACTGTAAAGGTAAATACAAATGGACTGATAATGGGGTTTTAAGGGTTAATTTTAAATTTTTAAATTTTTAGACTTCATTTTATATTGTGGCTTTGTTTTATTGTTGTGAGCCACCCTTAGTCCATTGTGAGATGGGGCGGCATATAAACCGAATAAATAAATGAATAAATAAATAAATAAATACCCAGTTTGTCAGTAAATTTTATGTATATGTATATATGTGTATATATGGATAACATATACATATCTGGGATAGCAAATATAATGTGGCAAAAATGAATCGTTCATTGAAGAATTTATGTTCATCAATCTAAATTTTACAACAGAATAAAGACTACATTAGTTCAGAGAAGCAAGGATAATTACTGCATTTTATAATTATGACATAAAAACTAGTCAATTAAACTTGGGTTTCAGGAGCAGATATATGAGACTTACTTTTGATTATAAACAACTAAAGGATAATTTGTTTATAAAGCTTTGAAGGAGGTTAATGACTTCTAGTCATTACAAAAGAAAAGATGATGACACTATAAAATGTAAAAATATTTGATCCATTTAAAAAAAAAATAAGGAAAGCAAACAAAAATCTTTTTCATTTTCATCAACTTAATGATTTGATTATGTAATATATATTATATATTTATAATATATATATATATATTATATAATATTAAGGTTATTTAATTTATTGACAAATAATAAATTTCAAAATATGGATTTGAAATATCAAAGGTGTATCAACAGGGTAACATTTGATAAGCTTTTTAAATGGGGTAAATATGGTAGAAATCTGATAGTCATACTGTCAGCTCCAGTGCTTTGTCAGCATGGAGCTGCCATTCTTGGCGGGAGGAACGCACAAACCTCATTTCAGCCCAGCATCTGCTTCGTCGAGCCTCCCAAGAACTGATAGGACTGACGGGAGGGAATAGCTGGGGGATGACATCATCATGGCCAGTGGGAAATAACAAATGGATTAACTGTTTAGATGCTTGTTGTAAATAATCAAGTGAATTAACTGTTTAGATGCTGGTTGTAAATACTCAAGAATTAAACATAAGCCAACTTCCGGGTCAGATGGGAGGGAGCAGCGCACATGATTGGTTGGGTGGTGATAATTAATGGATAAATGGTGGTAGGAAGCACAGGGCAGTACCCCTAACAAGATTTTCATCTGTGATTGTCAATGAGTGCGAAGTGATTAAACTAAGGTAGCAGCCATCCAGGTTTGTCTCCTTTTATTTCCTTCTGTTTGGAACCTGACACATATCTTAGTAAGAATTGGACAAATTGGACTGACATTGTAATTAATAAGTTAATTAGTATGCTAATTAACAATAAGCTGAGTAGATTGGAACTTAGGTGGATGTGGAACTCTACCCAACAGTTCTTCATCAAATTGGATGGAGATAACTGTGTTTATATCAGTTATCTACTTATCCACTAATTGTGTTATCTTCTGGAAACAGCTCGTTTCATTATTATAATCTCACAAAATAGAAGATACTCTTTACATATTTGTAAAAGGACAAAATACTTTGGAAAAGGATCTTAGAAATGGAGCTGATTAAATAGGAATCAACTGATTGAAAAAAAAATCCTACAACCAATTTGAAACTGAAACTGGTTACCAAGGAGTATAATCCCCCCCCAATTGCTGAATATCTTTAAGCAAAAACTACATGCACATACGTTCACATTGTTTTAACTTGAATTCCTTTTCTGATATTAGACTCAATAACCCAGGTTTTACACATATTCCCCCATATATTTACAAAAGTGAAAGCAAATAATTACGGTTGTAAAGTGTACGTTCTGTCTGCAGCTCTCAACTTTTCCTCAAATGAAGCAATGAAAAAAAAACCCTTAAAAATCTTATCCCATCAAAAATAAAAATAGAGATAAATTTTTCTCTAAAGATTATGATCACTTTTGGAAACATCATTACTCATCACAGCTGGAGCCATTATAGTCTTTCATTTGGTATATTCAAACTTCATTTTTTTAAGTGCACCGATTTATCTCTTTCAATCAGCATATTAAAACAAGGAAAAGAAAACAATGAATTCTATAACAAAAACTGAGATCATTTTATAATTCCAGATCTGATGCCAAACTGAACATTTGCACAGGAGAATGCAATTATAAGAACACAAATGACAGGAAGCCAGTGCCTATAAAGAATTCTTCTTGAAGTGTCTCATAGAAAACTGGCAAATGGGTTTAAACACAATGAAATTCATTACTTCATAAAACATTAAAATGTAAATATCTACTAGCACTGTGAGATGCTGGAAAATGCCAGAGGGAGGAAAAAAGATGTTAACATACTCTTCATAAGGATATATAAATATAAACCAAATTTGTCCTTATTGGTTCAATATGCCTTATTCTTTAATGTTCATTTTCATTTATATAATTGTAGAACTCATAGGAGAGACTTTGTTGTTTAAAAAGGCAGTGAAACAATAGCAATAGCAGGACCATTTTTTTTAAAAAAAATCTTATTTGATTAGACTTTGAAAATAGAAATTGCTTTCAGCAGTCATCTTGTAGGTCCAGAGTTTGGCTTTGTTTTGCTTAATGTCCTTTGATGCTATCTGCTGTTAAAATGGTGTATGTCTGATTTATAATTGTTGTTGTTATATTGTATTTACAACTATTATATTTTCTGAATGGCTTTCTGAAGAAGGTAAAATGCAAAATTTGCTTTGAAAAAAAAAAGAATATTGAAATGTAATTTTAATCATGAGATTAGATTTGGATAAAAATAATGAAATAAAAACTTTTATAACAGATAAAAACTTATAAATTGTATAGAAGAGGCTCTTCCATTATTTGGTATCACCATGACAAATGGTCCTATTTATAGTACCCACTAGAGTTCAATTCTAATATATAGTGGTAGAAGTACCATAAAAACTATACCCGCCTTAAGCTGATCTTCAATAGAAATGATACCAATCCAGAAGAAAAGTTTGAAACTTCTATATTAAATATTTATTTTTCTTATCCTAATTTACACACATTTCAACTGGCAATAGTTAGATGACAAACTGTTGTATAAGAACCCATAAGGGACAAAGCAGATATATTAAAAATGATTCATTCAAAATCTTATTCTCTGATAATCACCTGCCGTTCTATGCAATATATTTAAGCAGTTAAAAACAAAATAACAAAAACCTTCTAGAGTACAGTTCTTTCAGTCTATGTACGTGAAAACTTATCTACTCAGTGAGGCATAGGTGGGAGATATTATTAGTAAAATTCCTCCCATTATTTCCCTGAAGACAGCAAGAAACTATATTATGTTAGTTGTTGAAGCAAAACAACTGTTTAGGGAGAATTTTTATAAATTGTACTTCTTGCAGGAACAATTTAAATTTAATGGTTCATTAATTGATAGCATACTTAATAGAATTGTTCATAGTGCTTTACAGATTATAATTGCCCGCTGTATCAGAGGTATGCATTCATTTTACAATAAGTATATTAAACACAAAGCAGTTGATGAGCCTGCATGCATATAAAAATCTTTATTCCGATGTAACTGATTAATAAAAAGAGAAAGAAGGTAGCCTGCTAAATGCACATGATCTTTCTTTTATCTAGTGACCTTCTCGGTTTGTGCAATTCCCAAAATATGAGAATTAATTGGTTTCTGCAACATTTATTGTGAAAGTTGTGGTCTGTTTTCTACCTACACAGTTTAAAGTTATTCATTACCAGAACGTATTGAAAGATTTATGACCACAAAACTTGATAGAAAAGAACCCTGAAAATAACACAACAAAAAAAAGAACTTTTATGAAGTTACATTGAATTGTTTGTTGGTTTCTTATTGTATATCAGTACATGCAGAGACACACTTGCGCGCGCACACACACACACACATACAGGTGTGCACACATGCATGCACACACATTGATTCAATTATTTACAGACTAAGCAGACTCTGAAAAAAACCTTTTGCTTTATTGTTGAAAAGTATTGTTCAAAGCAGCCATTGTAGTTTGTTAAACTCAGCTAAATGTGGTTTATTTGATAAAAATGGTTAAACAAACCATAGTTTGTTCAGTCTGCAAACCTAGTCAATGTCCTCAATATTCTTCTGTTTATATTCTTCTAGTATATAGTCTGCAGAATTATAATCTGAACAATCTGAAAAAGTGTAGATTTTTAGCTTTTTAATTTTTTTAAATTTTGCCTTCTTTAGTTTTAGAAATAATTCAATGAACCTACAATACCCAATACTCCTCCCTCCTCCTATTCCCCGCACGACAACAACCTTGTGAGGTGCATTAGGTTGAGAGAGAATAACCGGTCCAAAGACATCAAGCTGTCTTTCATGCCTATGAGAGGACTAGAACTCACAGTCTTCTCATTTATAGCCTGATGCCTTAACCATTACACCAATAGTTCGGAGAAAGCAGTAATAATTATCCTTTCAATAAAACTGCCTCTTTATAGTTTAACAGAAAGTTTCATTGTCTACATCTTTGACCAAATGTTTAATTTGTTTGATGTCGCTCCCCTAAACCTTTTTGAGAAATCTGTTAATAGGAAGCATTTTTCTAGACTTTCTCCTATGGAATTTCCACAGTCATACACTTAATAATTAAAAGAGCCTGGTGGCGTGGCAGACTAAAGCACTGTAATTAACATTCAGCTGCCTGCAATTACTGCAAGTTCAAATCTCACCAAGCTCGAAGTTGACTCAGCCTTCCATCCTTTCTAAGGTAGGTAAAATGAGGACCCAGATTGTGGGGGCAATAAGCTAACTTTGTATAAATATACAAAAGTATGAAGGCTATTGCTTAATGCATTGTAAGCTGCCCTGAGTCTCTGGAGAAGGGCGGCATATAAATCAAATTAAAAAAGAAATAAATAAAAACTTAAATAGCTGATTTCAACAGCATTTCAGAAACATTTAAAATATACTGTAAATTAAACATATCAAAAACATTGCATAAACATCTGAAAGGGGCAAAAATTGTATTGTGCATTGCAAATGAAAATGATCATGCTTTCCACCAAGTCAGTAAAGCCTATGAACACTTAGATAAATAAGACTTGAGCATTCAATTGTAAGAGGAGGAAAATCTGACTTAAGTAGATAGGTCAGGTTAGTCAAGATCCCGGAGTCTCATCTGTGGAGCAGTGCAGTGTGGTTTTTCCCCTAAGTGTGTATGGTGCCTGTTTCTTTCATAAAAATAGTCAAGTTGTTTTTCTCTGTTCATAACCAGAAGCTGGATATTTTTCTTATTGGATGTCCCAGGAGAAGGGAGAAAATTATCATTCAGAGCCTTGCGATTCAGCAACAGACTTGTTTAAAATGGATTGGATAGAAACTCAAGGAATTTCACTGGATGATCCTGTGGGGAAAGTAACTATTAGAACTCAGGACCAGTATTCGTTTTGAAATTATTATTTTTTTCTGTTTTCCAAACATTGTACGTTATGCTCTTTATAAAGAAACATTAACATTTCAGAGAGAAGCTGCTCAGATTGCTTATAATCTTGATCCAAGTCATCATGAAAGTTAAATGAGGATTCTGTTGCTTAGTTTTACTGCATGCACAGAATCTGAAATGTTCTGATAGATAAAATGAGCCACAGTGGCACAGTGGTTAGAGTGCAGTACTGCAGACTACTTCTTCTAACTGCCGGCTGCCTGCAATTTGGCAGTTCAAATCTCACCAGGATCAAGGTTGACTAGCCTTCCATCCTTCCGAGGTGGTTAGAATGAGGACCCAGATATGCTGACTCTGTAAACTGCTGAGAGAGGGCTGTAAAGCACTGTGAAGCTGTGTATAAGTCTAAGTGCTATTGCTATTGCTATGATATTTCTGAAATGATCAGCCAGAGTATTAGTTTATCAGATGAAGAAAATTCCTTATGGTCCCGGTCCCTAGACCGAGTGGTGGGATTCAGCCAGTTCGCACCACTTCGGGAGAACCGGTTGTTAACTTTCTAAGCAGTTTGGTGAATTGATTGTTGGAAGAAATTATTAGGACAGAGAACCAGTTGTTAAATTACTTGAATCCCAACACTGCCTAGACTCATTCTTGAACTCAAAGGAAAAAAACAAAAAAATGCTGTCCTCTGTATTAGTCCATGAAAGGCTGTACTGCTAGCAGTTTGGTATAAAATGCTGTAGAATCTATTTTTTTCTCCAATATACTAATATAGCTGATCTTTTCAAATATTTTCTCATGCTGTGTAGTGCATAAAACCAATGTTTCCTAGAGAAATTAAGGAGCAACTGAATATAATTTTAGAAACATACAATCATGTGTTATGCAGCATATAAATACTGACAGATCACATGCAAAAGCACCCTATTTTTAAAACTAAGTCCTTCATTAG
>WNWU01000016.1:27545319-27634262 GCA_012654045.1 Ptyas mucosa | reverse complement strand
ATTAGCCTTTTATTTTTTCTGCCTTACAGTTCTGAACAGAATATGCAAACATCTTTGGATAGCATACCAATAAGGAGCTTTCTCAATCAGAAGATCCGTGTGCAAAATAATCGTTCTGCTGATGTGAATTTTTATCAAACTGTTGATAATACAGTTTTATTTACTAGAAAACAAATGCATTTTTGAAACCAGTAGGATTTTAAAACATGAGCCTCTTTAAAACACTGAATTGACAAAACAATATAGGCATGAACAATGTGCAGTGCACAGCTGGTGCTGCTGCCCAAATAAAGGACGGTCTGAACACCGAAATTCATGAATATTTACCATTGTACAATTTGATGTTTTATATTCTGATTTATATTCTGAAATCACTGTCCTATTGCTTGCTTTCTTTTCAGATATTATTTCTTTTTTGGGGTGCTTTCAGCACACATATGATGCTAGTTTACTGAATTGTCTGTTGTGGTTGGCTATCGTTAGTACGATGCTATTTGTACCCTTACTAATCTATCTTCATTGTGCTTGTAATAATAAGGAACCCTTTTTTAAATGTCACATATATATTATTTTATTTTTATATAACGTTAATCACCTTCATCCCTGTTTGGTTAAAAAGCTAGTTATATACCTGATGAGGAATATATTAAAAAGTGAGAAGATATCTAACACCTTAACCTTTAAGCACTAGCTATCTGTAGGTGAATGTTTCATTGGGAAAATGAAAGGGCAACTCTATTCAGTGACACAATATCTGAATTCAAAGGATTGCAAGGTAGTCTTTTAAAATGCTAAGGACCGAAAATACTCTGGCTACATAGATGACTATTTCCTTTTCCTTTTCTGAAGCATCATACCAGAAAAATCTTGACATGGCCTTCCACTTCCCACAATTCTGAATTGAATAAAATGGTTGAAGAAAAAAGATAATTAAATTTTAATTGTTAAGCAGTTATAGATGTTTGACTAAATCTTAAGTGTTGAGTTAGCCAATTGCTACATTTCTATTTTCTCTTTCTCTCACTAAATGTTTGGATTTATATAACAGTATGGTTGAATTTATTTCTTTCAAACGACTACTTGGTTGATCTAATTATTTTGATTATACATTTCACATTTAATTAGAACACAAACGTTGCTTCACACATTATTCTGGTTTAAAGACAAAGAAAAATACTGGAATTTAACTCAAGATAAAGGCTTACAGTAGTAGTAAACACCAAAGATAAGATACAAAGTCACCATGCTTTTATTTTTATGTCAACTCATCCCATTCTAGTGTATTTTATTGAAAGCCATCCAGAGAGCTTCATTTATTGGGCAGGAGAGAGAGAGAGAGAGAGAGAGAGAGAGAGACTCTATTGATTGCTTTATTCAATGTAACTTAAAGGTAGGAAAACAAAAACAAATCACAATAACTTAAAATAAAAGAATTAGCTAATCCAAGGAGCTATTGCATGAATAATAAGATAAACATCACTTTTGTTTGAATTGCAGCTTTTGTTAAATAAAAATGTCTTAGAACAGAATCAATCTTCAGGCAAGAGAACATAGAAGTCTGCATCTTGAGTCATCATACAAAGAATATGAATTATGGATTTCATCATTTAAAGAATGATTTAACAATGAACTAAATATCATTTGGAAGTAATCATGATTTCTGTCTTATGAAGAAGAAAAATAGATTCTGCACAATATATTGCAAACAAGAGGTATGACCTATATATATGTCTATATATAGGTATGTCTATGGGTGTATGAATGTATAGTATATATATATATATATATATATATGTGTGTGTGTGTGTGTGTGTGTGTGTGTACACACACATGCACATATGTGTGTATGTATGAAAATGTATTAATATCTGCTTTAAATGAATTAAGAAATCATTCAGCTTGAAAATATAACTTCAAAAATTAGTTTTTATCTGCAGTTGTTCATTTAATATCACTGCACGGTGAAATATTTTACATAAGGAACTTAAGAAAATGAGAAGATTTTGAAACATTAGTATGGTATTCTTAACTTAAACTGACTTGGTTTTAAATATGCATATTCAGTATTCAATTGATATGGTATAAAACACATATAATCTTCAGAGGTGACCCATTCATATAGAACTGTACCAAACTGCTTAAATCAAATGGATTTTTTAAAAAAAAATGCTAAGATGGTGGAGAAAGCCCAATTTTTGTCTATGTTACTAAGAAATATATATTTCATATCATCTAAACATAAGGTATATTATTTTCAGCATATAATAGAATATTTTCTAATTGTGAGATAAAGCTTGTTTGTCATTCAGATGCAGAAAAGAAAAAAAAAGATAAATTTTGATTTAGGAATCTGTAAGCCATATAGATCACTCAATCCACTATAGTGCATTTTACTAAATTACTATATGTTGACTGCTCCTTTAAAATTTTGGACAGTAGATTAAAAAAACACTTGAAAGCTTAGTCCTACTGTGTTCTTATTCTGTCTAGTGATGTCATACTCTTTATTTTCCCGTAGTGTAAAGAATCGGTGCCTTTTTCTATTTTCCACTAAGATATCTTACACAAAAGCATCCATTCTTAATTTCTAAAGGATTTTTTTTCCTTATTACCATTAATTAGTTTAATGTACATGGTATTAAACACTGAAAGCTACACTGATATTTTTTATATATTTACTGCACTATGCAGAATCTCTAACACAGGAATTTCTAAAGTACATTCAGCTTGATTCCAGCTTTCTTTATTTGATATAAGTATATCATGGCTCACATTTCAAAAGAACTGTAATTTTCACATCATTAATCCATTACAGAGGAAGATATATTAATTTTAGTGTTCAAATGGAAGCGGCCCAAAATCCAGCTTTCTCAATCAGAAATCCTACTAGTGGCTTTGGTACCAATCATGAGATTTTAAAAATGCAGACACCTTAGCCTGTGTTCTTCATTTCACAACAGGTTTGCAGAAATGAAAATATGCATCCTGGCTACAAGTCTATTTTGCAATACAGCCCTAGCCTTTTTAAAAAAATGAATGAATGAATGAATGAATGAATGAAAGAAAGAAATGATTTTGTGATGAGGAAGAAAAAGAATGGGATGGGGAGGGGAGAGATGATGCTGGAATGAATTTTCATGGATCAATATGAATGCAAGAAAATTAGCATAGTAGAAACAAACTGAGAAATTGAGTATCCAAGTACTCAATTTAAAAGTTATTTTCCAAAGATACCATAGATTATAATTTTTCCAAGTATCTATTCTCATATTTTAGTATTGGTTATTAAAATCTGAATTTTATAATCTAATGTTAACCAACAGATCTGCTTCAGTTCTCCCTTATGCTAAGGATGCAGCTGTCTTTTGTACAATTCAAGTAGCTCTGAATATATGCCTCATAGTGTGAAGGAAAGAGCTAAACTTCAAATATACTAAAAGGAAAATAATTGTTTTATTTGCTTATTTAGCTGTAATTCTCAAAATGCCTCTCCATTTGACATGATTACTCTAATATATCACCTGTTAAATAAATTAAGATATTTAAATACTTGGACATTCCCCTTCAAATGCTAAGGGACGAACTAAAGGCCATTTATATCTAGGCTCATAGACTTGTAAATGTGCAAGTTTGCATTATGCCAACTGTAGGATTGATGTTATGCACTTGCCACAATAAAAATTTACAGGAAAGATAATTAGGCATCTGTTACAGGGTTCACAGATTTGTATTCATTAAGATTTATGCATCTGTGAGGTAGTCCAGTATCAAATTGTAAGAACTTTTTAAAAAATCTCTTTTGGTTTAGATTCTTTGCAACCAAAATTTGCCACTGAAATAAACAAGGTATTAGTGGCTAATATTTTGAGCTATAAACTTAACAATAGAAGTATTAAGCATTAAGTATTAAGAAGTGATCATGATAAAATAAAGTTTAAAATAAATTTTGCTTCATTTCTTTTTATATACTCACCCTTTTTTAGTCCATTGAAATTGGGTATCTGTCAATACTATAAAATATTACAAAATGTACCCGTTTGTCTCAGGCCATAATAAAGTTCAAAACTTTGATCCCCTGTATAATTTTATTAAAATCAGTGTTTCCATACTGATTTCAATTTAGACTAACTAAATGTCTAACCAAACAAAATGAAATACATTTTAGAGATCTTGGAATCCAGACTTTATTGACTAAAGGTCCTTCAGCCTTTCTATCAAGACTATTTGCAAGTTGTATATTTTGGTAAAGTCTGTTTTACATAATTTATGTAACAATTTTTTCTTTGTGTTGAATAAACTTTGTGCAGGGGGAGGAAATTATTTATTTGAAATACAGTTCTTAAAACAAAAAGTTGGTTGCTTGTTCTGAAGGACAAAGAAATGGTGAAGTACACTATGAAAGGACAAACTAAGTCATTTCTGTATAGTACAGTTTCATTGTTCCATTACTGCAGTTGAAAAATGCAGCATTTATTTTAATTTAGTGATGTACTATGTTGAATCTGTTATCACCACTGGCAGTAGCAGTAGCATTTGTCAAGTTAACCTATACAAAATCTTCTGTGGAAAAGAATAATTACATTCCAATATACTCTACTCCCAATCTGATTTCTTCTATTTTTTAAAAAAAGTTATAGAAAATAAGTCACAGTTTGCCTAACGTTAACTATTTATAACCCTTGCTGATTTTATTTGCAGAGATAATTAGATAAATTATTGGATCTTAAATATGCTTCACTTCTATTACTTATAATGCAAGCTAAGAAAGAGTCCTTTCAAAAGAAGTGAAATTGGATCTGCTTTAGCATTGCCCTTGTCTGTGGATTAGGATTCAAGTGTATAGTTTCAGATATTGGGAAAACAAATGGGAAAACCTATTTGTTCTGATCATTTTCATACCTAATTTCTATTCAACATATGATCCCCCAAGTGCTAACTAATATTTTAGTTAGACAATTTTAAGGTAAAAAGACTTTATTTATTAATATCAGGTTGAATGGTATTCAATGAATTCAAGTTAGATAAAATCAATAGGACGTGATTTAAATGTTATAACAATTCAACTAATTTTTCATAAGTTTAATATATCCGCATTAGCTTTAGAAAAAGAAATGTTGATATTCTAGCATTTGCTCTGCTTTGTTTTGCTTAATCTTTAACATTATCCTAGGATAGGGTGCCTTACAGTGGTAGACTTCAAATTATTTACTACCACTTCTGTGGGTGTGGCTTGGTAGGCGTGGTGTGGCTTGGTGGGTGTTGCTTGGTGTGCAAAATCTCCATTCCCACCCCACTCCAAGAGAAGGATACTGCAAAATCTCCATTCCCACCCCACTCAAGGGGAAGGATACTGCAAAATCCCCATTCCCTCCCCACTCCTGGGGAAAGGATATTGCAAAAACTCCATTCCCACCCCACTCTGCGGCCAGCCAGAGGTGGTATTTTCCGGTTCTTCAAACTACTCAGAATTTCCGCTACCAGTTCTCCAGAACCTGTCAGAACCTGCTGAATAGCACCCCTGGTGCCTTAGAGAGGTTTACATATACTATTTTTTTTCAGGTTAATAAACATATATGATCTATAAAATTTGTTAGAAAGAGTAAATAGCTGAAATTTGAGATAGGAAGAAAGATAAATAAGAGAAAAGGACATCTAACTAAAGGTATCTAATGCCAAATCTATTTACTCTGCCTTATCTTTGTCCATTATGCTTATTTTTATCATGTCAAGTTCCTGTTTGTAAGTTATCTTTTATTTATTAAACTTCTTACCCTTCCCATTCAGTTTCAGTTATTTCATTCAGCTACATCCATCTCAACTTTCTTCTTCCACTAAAATACTTTATTCTTTCTCCATATATGTATTTTGGAATTTAATTCTCAGTTATTCTCTCTATAAGACCTAATAACCTTGATCTACTTATTTTATATTGGCATTTGTGTTCAGCTGACATTCATTCATCATCTAATCACTTCTTATTTAATAGACACTCTGTTTAAGGAACATGTTTCTAATTTTATGTTTCTCATGATATTTGCAACTCACATTTCCATATTGCAAAGTTGGCAGATGCATGCACTTATATACAACCATTTTGATTATTTTAACAATAATTCATTACTCATAACAGACTCCATATTATATATTATCTTTCCGACAGCATGTTTACTTCTCCATTTTACCATTTTAATTAGATATATACATATTTATGTATAATTTGAAATCATTCATTCTATTTCTTCTTACACTCACAATTAACTTGATCTTTAATACATTAACATATATCTATACCTCTTATTGAACCACAGAAACTTTCTAACATTTACTGCAAACAATTCTTGTTCATTCATCAATATCCCGCACATAATGTATATGCACATTGATGTAAATATATCTGTCTGACTTTTGTTTTTCCAGAGAGAAAAAAAGGGAAAGCACACCACTAGAAGCAATTCTGCTATTTATTTATTTATTTATTTATTTATTTATTTATTTATTTATTTTGTTGCATTTCTATGCCGCCCCACTCCCAAGGGACTCTGGGCAGCTTACAACAGAGAATAAAACATTTTTATTATTTTTATTTATTTATTTATTTATTTATTTATTATTTTTATTATTATAAAACATTTATATAAAATGGTATAAGCTATACCATTTTGGCAGATGAATTTAGGATTGCCTGATGATGTTTTTTCCCAAATGCCATCACTCTTCTAAACAAATAATTCCCTCAAACAGTCAAACTATTCACTAAGACTGCATTACTATTGCTATTGGTCTTCTCATCGTTCCTGTCGCCCATCTCCTCCCACTTGTGACTGTATGACTGTAACTTTGTTGCTTATATCCTTGCGATTTATATTGATATTGATTGTTTCCTAGTATGATTTGATTGCTTATTGTACTGTATGACTGTCACTGTCACCTTGTGATTCTTGATGAGTGTATCTTGTCTTTTTATGTACACTGAGAGCATATGCACCAAAGACAAATTCCTTGTGTGTCCAACCACACTTGGCCAATAAAGAATTCTAAATTCTCTAACCATATGCACCAATGATTATGCAATCCTATTGGACTAAAATAATAAAGAATGTAGTAACCTTAATCAAAATGGTCAGTTAAATGGTCAGTTATCTCTTCTTGACTTTCCAATTTTCCCACTAACTGCTAATACTTTACCAGATAATCTTGAAATAAAAATATATGTTTTTTAAAAAGCATGCATTTTTAAAAACAAAATCTATACTTTTAAATTTTGGTTTAACCTACCTTATCAAAGCTATCAAATATCTGAACTTTTCATATCTTTCTTTTTATGAATTGAAAAAAACAGAAAGGCCATTATAAGCAACAATAGTAATTTTAAGAATTGTGTCTAAAATCCATTTTAATTATTTTTCATCAATTACCTCTGCATTCAAGATTTTCAAATCTCTTTCTCTCTTTCTCACTCATTTACTCTCTCATACACACATTATAGTTACACTGAATTCAATCAGCAGCAAGTTATGCATATATTTATATCACATGACGTTTCTTTAAAGATGAGCCAATGAGTCAAAATTTTTCATAATAGGATATTATGCTTTCTTATATTGTTTATCTCACTTAGCAATTAAAATTAATGAGATCATTTAATTAGACTCAGCCTAATTATTATGCAGTAAAGCCTTTAATATACCTTCCAGCTTCAAATTGAAGAAAAAGACATCTGTGGGATGCTGTGAGGTAGGAAATGAGAGATCAGTTGGTGTGCAAGGAAGTCATTATCCAGCCATAGATAAACTTTATTCATGGTTGGCCCATCACTTCAAAAGATCATCAAGCCAAATGAAGATGAAGACTGCTAAATTATATGGATGTTTCTTAACTTGTACTCTTTTTTTTATGCATCAAAAGTCCCTAGATGAACTTGTGTAATAAGAATCTCCAGGTTTTTCTCATTGTATAATCCTGATATTTTTGGGTTCTCCTTCTCTTTCTCTTTACCTTAATCACTGTTAGAAATTTAAACTTTCATAGAGAAACTTGGCAGTCATGATCAGGTAAACTAAAATGGAAGGTCTACACAATGAGTAATGATATGTACAGAGTCAATGATGCTTATTTTTTATGACCACTATTGCTTTCTGGCTTATCCATATATTATAAGGAATTGGAGCCTTGAAAAAAAGTTTCTATTAAAGCTTCAGCCAATTAAAAAAATGTTTCAGTACACCGAAACACTTCTCTCCTTTAAAATGCCAGATTGGAGTAGATGTGCAGAAGTTCTTTCAACAAGCTGTCTAGTTCTTCAAAAGCTCTAAATTGGTTTATTATTTAGTTGTGCAAATGGAAGAAGTGCTGATTAAGTTGAGCAGAGTAACATTCTAATCTTTCTTTAAAATAATAATACATGAATTCGTGGCATTTCAGTTTTCTATAGCTAAATTATGTCAAAAATAAGATAGCTATTACAGTTATCTTTATAAAATTACTCCTTATTGTAGGTATCCATTTTAGAAATATATCATACTTTTGCCAGTCAGAGAAGAAATTGTGATCATAAGTAATTAAACCAGAACATTTAAAAGAACTATTATGAGCAATTTATAGGCCATTCTTTAAGATTATGTGTTTTGGACAGTTCATAGAATAACTCAAATAAAAAGAATATATTAATAATATAGCAATAAAAATGCAATCCAAATGGTAATTTATGAGAACAAGAACACGATGTTTAAAACAAAACCATCACAGTGATAAGCCAAGTTTAGTGGCACTGAATCAGAACATAATTTCATGGATAAACACCAAGAACTTGGAATGAAAAAAAATATTTTGGAGACTTGGTAAGTAATGTGTATTGCGTAATGTGATTACTATCTTCCCAACAGGCAAGAGTGCCTAGGTGGTCTTGCTTTCCCATATTAATATTATTCTTTTACCACATACCAACTTACAGTATAACTTAAATGAGGAACTTTCTTCAACATTTTAGATCAACTTTTCAGAATGTTTAGTGATTCTAATAAAAAAAAGTGATAACAAAAACTATCAAATTTATTAATGCTGGAGTAGATTTTCTTGTAAATCAGGGCTCTTATAATGTTCCATATTTCAGTCAGTACAGACTTCTTAATCCAAGTTTGTAATTAAGAGCCGTCTTCGTGATTTTCATATGTTGCTCATATCAAAAGGAAACATTTTCAAAATTTCTGATCATTATAGCATAAAATCCATGATCAGTTTTTGACTATCAGTAAGAATTCCAATGCTTTTTAATACAGGTGTATGGACTAACCTAAATCTGATTTGAATTAAGGATTCAAGTTTCAAAAATAGCTCAACTGTAACTGAACTGGACATTCAAGGCTCAGAGGAAACAAGGTTCAAATCACTGTTCCAATAATACATTTTACAGAAGTTTCCATATGCCTTTTCCTGTTTGTTTGGATTTTTTTTTGTAATTGGGAGAAGCAAGAACAACAGGAATGGAATGCTCTTCAGAGTAAATTAACCTGACCTAGTTTCAAATTATATACTAACAGCAAGGTGGATTGACCCGCATAAAGAATTTTTAAACCATTCTTTATGCAGGTCTTTTGAGATAGATATAAAAGAGATAAGAAAATAATAGCATAGCAACCTCTGAAGTGTCCATAGAACAGCCACTTGAGAAGTTATGCTGAACAAGGGAAAAAATATCTTCATCTAATCATCACTACCTGTTTACCAGGTTGCTAGGTACTGCTACGAATAACACATAAAAGCTCCTTCTGCTCCATTTCTTTCTTTTTTAAAAGAAAAATATAAAATATGGGAATGTATAATAAGAATGGTGTAGGAGAGGGGTGTCAAACCAAGGCCCGCAGGCTGGATGAGTCACATGTGGCCCCACTCCCACCCAGTTTAGTAAGGGGGGAAAAGTCCCGATATGTCACATGACGCCACTGTGATGACGCGAGTTTGACACTCGCGACACTAGTGTAGGAGGAAACATATTATTTCATATACATCCATGCAATTAATTAAGGTCTCTTCCCACCAAGTGAACATACATTTAAAAAAACCCATAAAGTGATGCTTTCAGAAACACTCCGAGAACATTCCTGGAAATGATGAGATTTGCATATGATTATCAAATGTCCTTCATACCACTGCCTCCCTATCTGTTTTGTATGTTAAAAAGAAGGTTCCACTAATATTTGAATTCTGCAAAACTGAAAGCTATTAAATTTCCAAATCACTTTCCAATCTTTCCAAGGTGATTTGGGGGATGAAAAGCTGTGGTGGTGCAGTGGTTAGAATGCAGTACTGCAGGCTACTTCTGCTGTACTGCAATGTACTGTTGGTTGCCTGCAATTTGGCAGTTCAAATCTCACCAGGCTCAAGGTTGACTCAGCCTTCCATCCTTCCGAGGTTGGTAAAATGAGGACCCAGATTGTTGGGGGCAATATGCTGATTCTGTAAACCGCTTAGAGAGGGCTATAAAGTACTGTGAAGCGGTATATAAGTCTAAATGCTATTGCTATTTCAAACCACCTGATTTGATCTGACAGTGCTGAAGGTTTCAAGATCTCTGCCTGACCAAATAACCCATTGGAAGATTACATACTGCATATTTCCTCTCAAATATCATGAACAGCAAAAATTCACCTAATATAAAGCACCAAATTATAGTGCTATAGTTATAGTGGCACTATCCAGTTTATTATTATGTGAAACTATCAGGGTCTGGATAGAACATTTTTACATATCAGACTTAAGCAAATATGCACTTTTTTAAAATAGAAGGAAAAGGCACTTTGTAAGTTTAACTGAGTGTTATGTATCAATGGACTTCAATTTCTTACAAAATACTGTAGTTCACCTTTTTGTTCTTAAATCAGGAGAGTATAAAGATGAATATTATTTTAAAAAATGTTGGAATACTTTAGTATTCTCACTTGAGATTAAAAACATGACAGTGAATGTATATGCTGATAATAATAAAATACTATATAATAGCTAACTCAATACAACCCCAGCATTAAGTTTTGCATTATAATTAGGAGATAACTGTCAGCTATAAAATGCAAGAAATAGAAATCTAGAAACAAAATGCCAGCATACTGATAGCATTGACAGCACATTGCTGTTAGTATATAATTAAGACAATGTCAGTTTTGAAAACTATAATCAACTATGTACAAAAAAATTATATATGTGTATATGTATTTATTTATCAGTCCAGGGTATAATTGAAAAATTTTATTTAATTTGTTTAATTTAGACACCATCTGTTTCAAGTCTGACTCTGGACCAAACAAAATAATAAATACAATATAAAGTGACATATACAGTGTGTGTGTGTGTGCATGTGTAGAGAAAGAAAGCGGGGGGGGGGAGGGAAGGAGGAGAGAGAAGAAATATAACAAATCCAACCATGTTTTGGGAAAAGAGCCAAGACTTTATGGTTTAGGTCAGTGATGGCTAACCTTTTTGCTGTCGCATGCCAAAAGCGGGGGGAGCACAGGGGGATCGTGCGCATGCGTGCCCACACCCATAATTCAATGGCCACCTGTGCCGTGCCCTTCTGTGCACGTGCATGTGCTACCCCTCTACTACCCCCACTTTTGGCACGCAATGGCACAGTGGGCCCATTTTTCACTCTCCCCAGGGTCCAGAGGCTTTCTAGGAGCCTGGGGAGGGCAAAAACAACCTTCCTCAACACCCCCAGGAGGCCCTCCGGAGGCCGGAAACAGCCCATTTCTCAACTTCCGGTGGGCCTGCAAGGCCCGAAAATCAGCTGGCCATCGGGCACATGTGTGCTGGAACTGAGCTAGGGCAACACTCATGTGCCCTCAGATATGGCTCTGCATGCCACCTGTGGCACCCGTGCCATAGGTTCGCCATCACAGGTTTAGGTCAACAGAATTAGAGCCACATAGAGGGAATCAAATTTTAGGAGTTAGGCGCTACAGTTGGGAAAGCTCACTTCCTGGGTCCCATTCAATAAAATTGTTCAATTAAAGGGATCCAAAATCTGCTAGTCCTGAAATAACCAAGCCCTATAATACATAGGCCTTTATACAGATCATAATCAGCCCTTTGAACCACATTTTGAGTATATAGAGGCGACTAGTGCAGCTCAAAAGACCATATCATCTCTCAGTGTCCACATGGGATCAGAAGAAGCTTCTGATTAGTTTTCAAGGACAACTCTGTATAGAGCACATTGTAATAGTTGAGACTGAGTAGATCATAAATGACATCTGAGGGGCTTACCAAACAAGAGAAAGGAACAGCTCTGATATGCAATCACTCTTTTACAATAAAAGCAATTCTTGAATGCTTGAATTACAGGGAAATTACAGGGGGAGAGAGAGATTTCTTCAATTATTTTTAAATGATTATTTTAATTTTGTTTATGGGCATTAAAAAGCATAAATAGAGAATATGATATAGAAAAAGTATAATATAGAAAACACCAATTTGGTGTACTGGTTAAAGCATTGGGCTAGAAATCAAGAAACTACGAGTTCTAGACCCTTGCTAGGCACAAAGCCAGTTGGGGGACCATAGGCCACTCACGCTCTCTCAGCCCTAGGAAGGAGTAAATGGGAAACCACTTTGCAAATCTTGCCAAGAAAACTGAAGGGCCTTGACCAAGCAGTTACAAGGAAACAAGACTGACTCAAAGGGGAAGGAAGGAAGGAAGGAAGGAAGGAAGGAGGGAGGGAGGGAGGGAGGGAGGGAGGGAGGGAGGAAGGAAGGAAGTCTAATTCAACTAAATTTGGATAGAATCAAGAAGTTGGATTTCTGGGTTTCATTATTACTTCTTCAATGTTTTCCCTCTTAATTAAAGAATGACTTAATGCTATATTGTTTATCACAACTTTTGTTTATGATCTGTTATTTAAGATTATTTTTTTGGGTAAGCTATTCTTCATAATGTACAAAATGAATAGTGTATGAGTTGACATTAGTTCTGTGGAAGGTAATATATGTTGACATATAAACTACTATTGAACATTGTGTATTAACAGACATGGCTTGAAGTTAGATTAGTAGACTGAGCATGTAATGTGAGCTCCACTGTTCTAGTTGACTTTATCCAGTTATTATTAGATAATAGTTTTTCACTATTGTCTATATTATTTATGATAGATAGGAGTTACAACTCAACATTTTGAAGGTATTTTGATATAAACATTTTACAGTGCCGTTTTCAAAGTTTTTGAAGCTCTTTGTTTTCTTTTCTAGGGAAAGCAGATTTAATTGATATCAGTTATTGATATTCTTTGCATAACCAGACTAGATTAATGAGTGGTATATAGAACAAGAAATTGGAAGGCTATGGAATAGCTGGAAAACATCAGGAAAAATATGTCAAATTCTATATTTAGGGAAGTCTCATTCAAAAATTTGTCACTGAACAATTCAGGCACTGGAAATGACATCAGTCTAATGATACTGATTTCATCAAGAGCTTTAGCAACTTTTTTTTAAGGAGCAATTTAAAATGCTGCTAGTAATCTTTAAACCACTAATTGGTTTGGCATTAGGATAAATCTGTAGACTTAACGATACTTCCATGAATTTCAACAGGCTCTAAGATTAACCTCAAAGGCTCTGTTCTTGGTTTGTCAATAAAATAAAAATAATTAGCTTTACTTAGAATCAGTGCTGACATCAGGAATTTCTTCCCCTGGTTGAATCCTTATCTTTCAGCCTTAAAGTAGATACTAAGCACTCTGTTATTCTTGCAAGGACTTTAATATCTTAACTGATGCTGATGCCATATTAGTTTTGAAAGTAGCTTTAACTGTTGTAAGCTGTTTCTGAGGTCTTATAAATTAGAATTACAAAATATAAATTAGCAATATATTTGTAAAGAGATGATCAGTAAATCATACTTAGCTCTGATTCAATACTGGCCAACCATTTTGGAGAAAGAAGAAACATTTTTTATAACAAGTATTAGTGAGTTTCTAGCTTTTTTCACTCAGCATACCAAAAAAGGAGAAAAGATTTCAGTTTTTAGTAACAGAATGACAGTGACTTGCTCTCATGTTTCAAATTTTCCACATACAAAGACATACTACAGAACATTGCAGCTGTGAAAATGGATATATATATATATATATATATATATATATATATATATATATATGTATATATATTATTTAGAAAACCCAAATGCCAGATCAAAAATAAATATGCTAATAAATATGGAAAAGTGTTTAGGAAGAACTGAGTTCAAATGTTTTTATTGATCTTTCTGAATACAACTTTGTAAGGACTACTGGGGGTGGGGCTGCTGATGTACTATATATTTTAGAATAAAATATATTCCTTCAAGTATCTGATGGGATTTTATGACAGACTAAACAAAACAAAATGAAGAAAAATTGTTCAAATGCTGTCAATTTTTGTTATCACTAGAGCTTTACCTCTTGATAAAAAAAAAATCCACATTTTTTAAAAAAATATCTAGCACAGTGAGTTCTAGCTCCACATTAGTCACAAAACCAGTTGGTTGTCTTTGGAGCAGTCACTCTCTCTGTCTCTCTCAGCCCTCTGAAGAAGGAAATGGCAAATCATTTTTGAAAAAAACAAAGACAACAAAAATGCAAAGATTCATCTAGGCAATCATCAGGAGTCAACATTTACTGAAAAACATGTGCACATATATCCTATATACAAAACATCACAATAAAAACATGTCGAGGAACAAGGAAAATAAAAGATACAAGTAAACTGAACCAGTGAAAGTTTCGGGCAGGGACATCATCCAAGGGTGCCAAAACATCCATAACATCAAATGATGAGCAAACAAAACTATGCATGCGTAATGTACTACATATATTAAAAAGTGGTTGGGCTTTAATAGGTATCCATTAAACATTTTGGTATCCATTAACGCTTTCTGAAGACAACCCTGATTTGGGGTGAATTGTTTTATACCTGCAAGACCTTCTATATTTCCCCCTAAACTTAAAAAAGAAAACCAGAATGCATTTTGACATGTAAGGTTTTTTTAAAAAATGCTGCAAATTACTAATTATTTGAGAGCCAGTTTGATATAGTAGCAAAGACATCAAGCTAGAACCTGGGAGAGCCTGAGCACCAATCCCACCTTGGGCGTTAGGTCAGTTGATGACCTTGGGCCAGTCACTTTTTCTCTATCCTAGGAAAGAGGCAATAGAAAACCATTTTTGAAAAACCTTACCAAGAAAATTGCAGGGACTTGTCCATGTAGTCTTCAAGAATTGGACAAGATTCAATGGGAGAAAAAAAATATTTGGGTTTAACAATCCAGAGGCACACATAAGTTCCCATATATATAGGACTCAGATCTCAAGATTACAATTTACAAACATTTCTCAAGACTAAATCTGTGTATTAATAAATGACTGATGCCCTGGGTTAATTTGTTCTTTAAAAAAGTCTTTTCCTGAAAAATATTATATCATATTGAGTATAAAATTATTGATACAATATGTACCTCCGTATGCTCTGAATCTATTACCTTTAATTTTTTCTCTTTGTCATTGTTGTTGTGCTATAGTTTTCTTTTCTAAGATAAAAAAAGGGACAAGAAACAATAATAATCCATGTGTAAAGTGAATCAATCTCACCAAGGTATTTTATGAAATGCAGTGTTATGCAATATTGCAGTATTGTCAGGTTCATCTTGGAGTGCAAAACTAATGATCATTAATTAAAGGAAAAAAACCTTTAATGAGATCCCACTGGGGAATGATCAAGGGGAGGAAGCTATACTTCAGTTTAAAAGGTAAGGATTAAGAATTATTCAAATAAAAACATAAATCAAAACAACAGCTAAGAAAATTTTCAGATTTAAAAAATGCACTAACAAAAATAAAAAAAACCTAGAAATTCAACATGGGAATCTATATTCTCTCATTGAAATCAAATTTTACAACAGTGTTTATGGTTACAACTTTATCTTCAGCTACCAGTGGAAAATATCACTGTTTACTGAAGTATGACTGGTATTCAGTGATATTTTTCACTGAATAATTATATGATTTCAGCCAAATGATGTTCCAATAGTGAAGGGTTAGGAAACCTGCAAGTCACGTCTAGGCCTGAATCCCTTTTGCTATTTCTTGGTGCTAAACAGGGTTATATTAGTTAAGGCACGTCTGTAGTTGCTTTGCAATAATAGGGACAATCAACCATTTGCAAAGCATAGGAACTGACTTCATTGTCAACAACTGATCAGTCTTTTCCTGTTTCAGTTGAAAGCAATGTTCTTCAGCTCAAACTTTGCTCTTGCTTGCTGTTTTTTTATTGTCTAGTGTGCAGATGGAAGAATGCCCTCTCATTTCAAAGTAGTCTAATCTTTGGACTCTTTGGTGCTCTTTGAGCTTTATTGTTTGCTTTTGGTATTTTATGTTTCAGTGGCTAATGATGTTATCTTGTTATATAAAATGGGCAAAAAACACTGTATAATATAATGCTGAATAAATGAGAGAATGTACAGACAAATGGATTAAAATTTAGTCTGAATTATAGTTTGAAAGAACTATATTTTATAAAATGATGTATCGTTGGTATTTGAAAATAAAAATGCATAGAGGGACTTCTAACAAGTGTTGGAAATATAATCAAAATCCAGGTACATTTTACCATCTGTGGTGATCTTGCAAGTATTGTAAAAAAAAAACAACCAACATTCTGGATAAGCATTATGATGATGCAGAAAATATTTAACATACAAATAATAATGAAACCTGAAGCTTTTCTTGTAAGTATTATGGATAAATCAACCAAAAAACAATTTGGGATGCTATATGGTTATAAATTGTAACATGTCATTGCATCACTTTGAGGTGACAATTCCAGTAATCCCTTTTGTTGTCTAAGTCTAAGACACCTAGGCTGTTAAGTGGGAAGTGTGGGAGTTCCAGGTAAGGAATATGGAACTGCCACAGCCAGTGAGTGAGGCCAGGAGGAGTCTAGGGGACTTACCAGAAAGACATGTGACCTTCCCTGCTGGTTTCTCTATTGATTTTCCTTGGGGAAAGCCAGTAGGGAAGAATGAAATGGCAAGCAAGTGACCAGGGTTCACTGTGATGTCATAATTGCAGTCACATGACTTCAGGGATGATACGATGGCTGGAATATTTAAGGATCTGTGGTATGTCCTTTTTTTTCAGCACTGCTATAACATTGAATCATCATTGAATGAATGGACAAAAGCCAAGGACCACCTGTACCTGAATTTTTTTTGCTTCTTTGCCTAGTAAATATATACCTGTAGATTTTCAATACAGTGTTGGGGCAAGTTAGTCACACATCCTTACTCAAATAAGTAGCATTGGAATATCAAGATCATAACATACACCTTTTCCTTCCAATTAGAGGAGAAAGTTATTGTAGCCATTAGGGTAAAGTATTGGTGTTTTTTTTTAAAAGAAATGTGATTTCATCTCATGTTTTTTGAAGAATCTCATACATTTTATACTGTCCCCCATATCCTATGTCTAAAAATATCAACATAAAAGGTAGATTAATGTTATCAAAACACTATTTAGTTTAAGGGAAGAAAAGCTCCATCCTGCATTTTTTGTATATTTTCAACCATCAATTATTTTCTGGTTATTTTTAATGTCATTTAAGTTGTCATATAAAAAGGTAATATTAGTTTCAATATTGTTTGATTTCTCTGTTTCAGGTTACACATTACATCCTTCCATCTGTCTAGAATTTAAATAGAATCTGATTTTTAAGTCTGACGCTGGCTTAATTTTAGACAGAATAAAATATTGTAGCCAGAAAGAGCTACAGAAAGGAGGGGGAGGGGAAAATATACTATCTGCTGCCAAGCAATCCTTTGGGATAAAAAATGAGGACAGGAAGGATATGGATGGGGTGACTATGAAAGATATTTTTGTAGTATATACATTTATTTGCAACATAGCTTTTAGCAAAATAAGAAAGTGTTTGAGCTTTAAAATTTATTGAGATAATACATTCATCTAAAACATAAGCAGTAAAATTGTATTATAATAATTATCAAGTAGAATGCAGCACCACAAAAGTTAGTAAAATGGATAGAGAATTGATTTGGAACACAGGCTATGCAAATTTGGTAGACATTTTTCAGAGGAGATTCTTGATGGATGCAGTAGCTCGTCATTCTTGAAAAAAGTGGAAGAAACTATAACACTGCATAACCCTTGTGGAGTCCTCAAAATTACTATATTAAATGATTTATTGAAAATGATTTATTCGTAAAATCAGTGATGAATGAGTAACAACTTTTCTGCATACACTCTTGCTAGAGAGAATATATAGCTGTCCAGAATTGACCACAGAACATCTTAATGCCAATTAAAACTCTGACTGAATATGAAAATATATTTCTCTCTTTACCAGATTTCTGATTTCTGCTTCCCCCCCCTCAATTTTAATAGCTATCTTGCATTAATTGACATAATATTTTGCCTATTCCTGAACCTGCTCACTTCTTCTCTAATGCACTTATGTATTTTTTCATACAATTATTACTTGTGTGGCTTCCAATAGTTTAAAAAATAAAAATATGCTATCAGAATCCTAGCTGGTTAAAATAAAAAATATTCCACTGCAAGTAGACTGGAGGAAACAGAACAAACAAACAAAATCATTATTACCACAGTTCAGAACTTTTCATTAAAATAAGTCCACTTATGCTATATATGTTAAAGAGAACATACAAAATCTCACAAATCACTTTTTCTATCATACTTTTAACAATATATTGAGATGTATAGGACATCCAATATTGATATATTATATTGGTGATGGAGAGATATAGTGAGAGATGGAAAGTGGGATTGATGTCTCATACCAATTTCGTTTTCCTGTCCCTTGATTCAGCTCCTGTACCCAGTCAGCAGAACTTCTGGACCACTGGCTTTTGGTTGCTGCTGCTAAACTGAAAGGGCCTCTGTGATTTAATGGGTGATGAGGAGGCTCTGTGATTTAATAAGCCTCTGTGATATATTGGGTGATGAGGAGGCTGACCTTGCATGTATTACCAAGACTTGTTGGGCCTGGAAGGGATGTATGTGATCCTTTCAGAGATATGCCCAACTAAGTTTTGGATGTGGCACCAGCTAGACTCCTGGCCAGTTGTGGACGTATGATGGTAATCATCTGGGAATTACTGCAAGGGTGCTGCACTGTAGCTAACCAAATGTGAGTCTCTGATAATTAAGTTGGGTTTTAGTTATCAGTTGGAATTGTTGCCGGAAAGCAACCTTCCGGAAAAGGTGGTAGAGAGGATAAATTCTTCCTTGAATAAGGGTGTTGTTCCTTACTTCTTGAGGAGGATTTGGCTTGCTCCCTCCTCAAGAGGCCATTGTCTGAACCTAATGGACTGGACAATGTTTGTTTAGCATCTAACCTTTTTTTTTTTTTTAGAGAAAGTGATTGAGAAGGTAGTTGTACAGGATCTTGGATGAAGCACATTATCTAGATCCTTTTTCAGTCTGGATTCAGATAAGAATATGGGATGGAGATGGCATTGAACAGTAGGCTTCAAATGAACCCTGACAAGACTCAGTGGCTCTGGATTTTAGGGCCCTCTGGTTCTTGGACTATATGATTTCTGTTGCTGGATGGGGTTGCACTGCCTCAAACAGATCCCATGTGCAATCTGAAGTTCCTCCTAGACTGATGATTCCTGGTTGAGGAGCAAGTGGCAGCTATGGCTACGTATACTTTCATACAACTTCAGGTTGTATGTAAATTGTCCCCATTCCTACTTTGGGAGGCTCGGTTCCCAATTGTACTACTGTACTGTGCTCTACATGGGCCTGCCCTTGAAACATAACGTGAAGCTTCAACTTGTGTAAAATGCAGTGGTGAAGTCAGTTGTGTACTTCTACTATAACATAAGTTATGGCTCTTTTCTACAGGCTTACCAGTTTGTTTCTAGGTCCAATTCAAGTTGGTTTAGATTTTTAAAGCCCTACATGACTTGGCACTGGGTTATCTGGAAAATCACCTTTTGCCAATTACATCTGCCCATCCCATCAGATCTAAAATTCTATTGTATTTATTAGGTGGTTTATCTCAATAATTTAATTCCCATTTCATTAAAAAATGATTAATACTTTTGCAGCTATTGACTAGAAAATTGTTGTTAATATTGATAGCAGAAGCTAACCACCAAAAACGTATTTAATCAAAATAGTAATACCTTTTGTGCAACTTTGGAATAAATAACCCAAGAGGATGCTATTCAATTTTTATTAGTTATACTGAAATTGTTCATTGCCCTATGCAATAAGATTAATTTTAGTAGGGTTCTTCAAAGTAGTAGAGTAAATCTTATGCATAAATATTTCCAAGATTAAGAGCTTGATCTGAAAGAAGATAAGTGTGAATTCATCAAATCTACTTCTTACTAGACTTAGCTATTATAAGTAGCCATTACTCTGCTGGCTTCACTGAACTAATAAACTGTAAAGCTATTGCTTGGAATAAGCAGAAAATAGGAAAAGTAATAAAAAATATCTTAAAAGTACCTATATTTTATAACAAAAATATACTGATGAAAAATTGTTTGTTTTGTCTTTGGCATAATTATTGCCCAAATGTTATATATTAAAATCAAATTTAGAATATTCCTTGTATCTGATAACAGCAGCATTGCATAACTTTGACAGACTGCTTAAGGTGAAGGTTGCAGATTAAAGACAAATATTTAACAGACGCACTGCATATTCTTTGAAAGTTGCATGGCTAGTGCAGTTTAAAATTCAATTTTTCATACAACCCTGTCTTTATACATCCATTTGTAAAAGAATATATAGAATAAAAATCTGAAAAGCTTGTTTTTTTTCTGTGATATTCCAATGATTTTCTTGTTGTTGTTGCTCTATTTTTTTTTGAAGGCAGTCTATAAATCTAAATAATAATAAAATATTTTGACTGTTAAATGAAATATATAACACCATAAGCTACTGGTATAGCTACCATGCCTACTTAACGAGTAACCAATGATGTCATAAGCCATCAGTACAGACAATTTTGCAGTAATAAACCATTCCATCTTCTCTGTGTACCATAGCATCTCATATTTGTACATTTATCAGCCGATGTTAATACATATCTTTTATGCAGAGATTTAACTACAGACCTGTACCTGAGCAGGTCTGTGACCTGGTACAATGACAATAACTATGTTGCAATGATATATGCAACATATTTCCTTCACGAGAATAGTGATAGATGTGTATATCTTCATGCAGGACATGGCTCTCCACCTGGAAAAATATGATCTGCAAGGAATGACCAGTTCCATGTCTGAGCATGCCCAGCACATTTAGACCCGCACAGACCATTTCCTAATTCCTCACTTAGTAAAGGGGGAAGAGGTAGACTACATAATGTGGCATGTGTGGGAAAAGGCCATATTTCATTTTGATTTTTTAAAGTACTGCGTGTATTTTTGGAAAAATAAAGGGCTAAATTTTTGAAGATGCTGACCTCAGCATTCAAGCAGGAGCTTAAACTTTATATGGTTGGAGTACCCTTCAGCATCCAGAGCAATGCAAGGTCATGGTTTTCTTGTTGAAAAGAATGGCTGCTTTTGACAAACTGCAATAAAATCTGTTGTCAGGGTTTTGATAAAAAAAAAAACAACAACCACAAAATATTTCTTCAGGCTAATATTGCTTGGTTGTCATAAGCACTGTTATAATTCTAGCAAAGCTATTGAGAGGAAAATAGAAGCAATGTCATGTAATATTTACCAGGCAGCCTATGAAATTGTGAATGTAGTCCTCTCCTTTAGATCCCAGCAAGGACCTAAGCAGATAATTGGTTTTATTTCTTGCTATATAAATACCAGTGTCTGACTGTTACCTAAAGGTTTTGCTTTATATTTTTCAGTCTCTGAATTAATGCTGCCTAGAAAGAAAGTACACTTTTCTATTATTGCAATGACCTCTGCTGTCACAAATGTGATCTGGAATGTGACTGAGAATCCCTTCTACCAGAGAGCTGGTACAATTTTCACTTTGATCTAGTGTGCTATACTTTAAAGAGAGGCTGACTGCCAGTGGCTGTGGTTCTGATTCATGGGATACAGCCTGGTCATAAAGGAGCACTTACTATAAATAGTCTATAACAACACTTATACATTTTAAGATTATAGTGAGGATTTTGTATCAATTTCTCCTTTGAACTCTGTATCTTTATATTATCAATAAGCTTTTGTGTTGATGTGTAATCATTTCTTCATCATTCTTCAACATATTGGACGTGGGGAAAAAATCTAAGGAATATTTATTGCATGTTTAGTCACATAGAAAGTTATAGAAATAGAATTCCATTTTAAGAGAACACAAAACATGATTTTTAAAAAAACCGTCCATGAACATGGTCAATATTTTCAAGGCTAGAGTCTTATACCACTCATAAACCCACCTAAGTCAGTTTTCTAGAAATAATGAGTGTTTGGTTGGAATTGGTGGACTGTCTAAATTCTCTGAAGAAAACCATGGAAAAATATTGTAGTAGAGAGCTACAATATACTATTTAAATATAAATGGATATCTAACCAGAAGGAAAGGAGGTAGCTACTGTCTTCCAGAGTATCTTCCAAACAAGGTGTGCTGTAAACATACTGGTAGTTCTTATTTAATGGCTGATATTGGTTTTAGTGAAATAGTTGCAAAAATGACATGTCACTAAGCAAACCATGTGACTGAGAGAGACACTGAAAAGACTGCTAGTTCCTGCCATCTCATAAGCATGATGTATGCATAAGACTTCTCAAGAAAATGTTTAAATGTAAAATGGTGGTGGAAAAGAAAGTAGGGGATCACATCAGAATATCCAGAGATTTGAAAAGACCTATTAGTGAACCTATATGGATTAAATATTCATGATCAAGAACTGGATATGGTTTATGGAGATGAGCTAGTAAAGAGCTCTTTGTACCTTGCATTGGTCTAAAAATTTCTGAATAACAGTATGAGCACAATACTGTTGTACAATGTTAAATAAATGCTCAGAAAAAAAGAGAGTGGGAAATATGTAAATAAATTTTAGTCAAATGGGTTAGACTGAGATATAATGCCTTTGAATAAAGCAGAGTTTTACATCATACTATCCAGCAATGCATCAGCAGTATAAAATGAAAAGTTTTAATTTTCCTATTAAAATAACAAGGTCCAGGATCCTCCTGGCTCCTGAGAAGTAGGACGAGGAGAAACACAATATCACATTGTTGAAACACATTAACATCAGGCACACAACTTAAAATTACTAATGAGAAAAAGAAGTGATGTTTAGCCAGCTGGCAATACCAAGGGACATTGCCTCATAACACAGAGCAACCATTACTATTCTTACTGGGTCACATTTGAACTGATTCTGAACTTTGCAGTGACCTAATTATCACAAGAGATTTTTTTTTGAAGATGGCTCTTCACTCATGAAGAGTACATTGCTGATACCCACAGGCAACAGTAGTTTCAAACAAGAGTAAGACACATGACTGATAGTCATAATTAATATGTCCTGGGACTTCTGCATTGTGACTGGGTTTTTTTTCTAGACAAGCTGCTGATTAACAAGGTAGATGTGAAAATCAAATCCACATGGAGCTTATTGAACTTTGTCTGATGAAGGACAACAATGAGAATTACAAAGTACTACTTTTGCCAGCCTCTGTTTTTTCATTTACCTTTAAAAGTTGCATCTGCCATCCATTGCCAAATATCCTGTTGAGTTACTCAGAACAAAGGTTTAGCGTATTCTGAACAAACTTGTATGCAGTCTATAAAGTCTATTTCTGGGGCAGCTGCCTACACAATTAGCAGATGTCTTTATGGACAATATGGATTACACTAGTGATTATCCTCTTTCAATATCCAGCACTGCCCTGGATTTCTATGCCCTGTAAGGTAATGGTGAACAAATCTCCACAGAGTTTCTTCAACCTAATTATGAGCAGAGGTGGTGGTGGTTTTGTGAGATAATACATGTAAATGGGACACATTTCAGATAAAAGTATGAAAAACAGACTGCTGTGAATCAGATGAGAGTTTTACCAGTATAATTTGTCCTGTTTTCAATTGAGCCCTAATTAGGGCTGATCCATTGATCCATTGATCCATTGATCAGGAGCAGCAATTTCACAGTTGAGATAAGCTTCGCTCTTTCTCAAGGCAATCTTTTAAGTTCCTATTGAAATCAGTTGCACAAAAATATGCTTTTTGATCATAAGTGAAAATGTACCTGCTATACTCCTCCATTTATTCTCTGAAAATATGAACATTGTGGGGTTGATCTTTGTGACCTGCAACCCATAAAACTGATCTCAATGTAATTATACTTATCCATCTCCTGGTAAACATAGAGAATTCCACCTGGTGAATATAGAGAAGACAGCAACTATATTTCCCTTCTGTTGGATATGGTGATTTTACAAAAATTCATATGATCACTATTACTTTCCTTAATACCAGAGTGAGGGTTTTAAAGTTACAAAGTGGACAATGCACATTTCAACAACAACTGCAATACAGTAGTTGTCTAAAATACCTTTAGACAGTACTGTACTAATCAATACATGCAGGACTGCTAGTCTTGCTGCAAATAAAAACATTTACTTGTTTTTTATTGTGCTTTTATTCATGTTACAGACTGGGTCAGTTATCAAACTTGAGCATATTTCTAGGATTTAACATCCAATTTCTAGAAATGGTGCCAGTGAACAAAGGTTTCTGAGATTCTAAGGCAGTACTTGTAAGCAGCCCTGGGACAGCAACAAATGTAGCTGTGAGCCCTTCAGTTGGCCATTAACACTTTCAAACCTATCTCAGACATTGGAAGATTAAGTTCAGCCATAGTGTTTATGCAGTTATCTCAACTCTTAGGCTTCCTTTTCATGTTAAAGGTATGGTTTCATGCTGTCCTTTCATCAAACATAGCATATTAATACTAGGGACACATACAACCTTATAAAAGAACGTGCCAGAATTATCCCTGGTATAAATGTCCTGAGACCTCTTCATTTTTGTTCAGCATTTTTCTGTAAAATATGGTTACACTGCTTAAGCTTTCTAGCTGTGTTGTGTCCTCTATCATGGAATATAATGGTAGCAGAAGTAATCAAGGCTCTTCTAGGGAGTAAAATGAGATTCAGTTTGTTTTATTCAAATTCATTTTGCAGAAATATTTATAGCATAGAAATCTAGAGCTGAATCTTCTTGTAGCAATGCTGCCTATCCTTTGGAATCATTCTAAAAATATAAATCTTCAGTTTGGTAAGAGATGCTACTATCTGTTAGTGTGGACCATATCCTTGAATGGGGCGTCTGGGCACCTACAGCACCATTTTCCCATTCATTTTTGGACCAGTCAATTATTGTATCAATTCAATTAAAAATCAATTATTGTAATTTTGGGTGGGGTCCCATTCATTAGTTGGCCAAAATAATTATGGGGATGTCCATGATTCTTCTATTCCAGTAAATATGACTAAATCAGTATCAGGACTGATATTTAGGTTCTTGCTGTATACTGCATACATCAATCATTGCATGGAAAATGTGCAATACGTTTCATCTGACTGGTGGAAGCCACCTGTAGGCAATAATGTGATTGTATTTTTCTCCAAATGGTACTGAGCCATGCAG
This sequence comes from Ptyas mucosa, assembly GCA_012654045.1. Classification (NCBI taxonomy): domain Eukaryota; kingdom Metazoa; phylum Chordata; class Lepidosauria; order Squamata; family Colubridae; genus Ptyas; species Ptyas mucosa. The sequence continues at coordinate 27,608,616 of WNWU01000016.1, read as the reverse complement.
ACAGATGCTAGTGTAATGTACTGGAACAGATCGATATATTGAATCTCATCCCTTTCTGTGCCTGTAAGAGAATCATGTTCTTTTCATCACTCCTTCCCTAAACAATTACAAGCTTCCATCACTACCTATCATTTGCAGTTGTAAGCTAGGGCCCTTTTTAGTTTAAACACTCTCCCTGCCTTAGTAGCATGTCCGCTCAGAAAATCCTTTCTCTCAGCATGAATCATTTTTACAGAACTGTGAGTCTTGATAGTGGGTGAATGAATCCAGTCCAATTTACATTGACCTTTGTGCCCCTTCTTGCCCTGAAATCCCATAGCATTGGGAAGTTTCAGGTGGGAAAAAACCCAGATACTCTCAATAAATCAAATCTTAAATTATGTCAGTGTAATACACAGAAGTTCACCAACCTGATTCCAAAGTTCAACTTGGATGTCTTTGCTGTTCTCAGAATTATGTAACCATCATACAGAATGTACATCTGACAGACCTTGTTTTGAATTTTTTGTGGCTCAACGCTATAGTATTCTTACTTAATCATATCACTGCCACTTTCTTTCTCCAACATATCCATGGCACAGATATAATTCAATGTTATAATATTGTAGAACTTTAGCAACTTTTACAATAATGTAGCTGCTTGCCTCAATTCTGAAATAGATGGATGGAGATAGGTGATATATGAGAGAGAGAGAGAGGAAGGGAGGGCGGGAGGGAGGGAGGGAGGGAGGGAGGGAGATGATAGATAGATAAATAGATGCACACACACACATACCCCATATCTTCCATATTTTGCATGGAGCCAGAGAGTATGGGCTTTCCTGTAACATAACATTGTCATTCTATACAAGTAGGCACTGATAAAATGTAAAAATTTAGTCACCCAATTATTTAAAAAAGTAAAACAGCATAAGTTAGGATTCTACAAAAATGCAGAAATTTAAATTCTATCTATTTATATGAGTATTGATTACTTTCATTGGCTTTTAGTCATTGTAAGTCTGATATGTCATTTTGCTAAAGGTGACAATTTGCAAATACTGTTTTGCCTATAACAAGGTACTTTGCCAAAACAAAAACAAAGTCCTAATGTGTAGTGTACATGTTTAACAATTTGATATATGATCTTTTTTCAGATTTATAAGCAATTGTGACCAGTTGTAATCTTTGACATTACATTCCTCCTCAATGTAATGTGTGAAGGTTGTCACTTCAGCATGATTATCCTATGTGAAATATAATTTATCCAGCATAAACAATGTTTGTAATGGCCTAAAATTTTCCAGGTGTGGAAAATCTATAGCAAAAGTTGTAATAAATTCTTTTTCAGTATGTCCATCAATACTAATTGACTTCCTGTTACCCAGCATGCCTTGGCAAGGACAAAACTTCATCCTTCTTGGAGACACACCCAGAAATTTTTCCATATATGCTGTCACTATAGGACATGGGTGGCATTTACCTGTAATCACTATGAAGGTATATCTCTGCTTTCTAGCAGATTTATAGTTATACCTTTGCACACAAGTTTAAAGTTTTGTTTTATTTTGTTTTAAAGCCAAATTTTGATTTTCTTCAGAAAGACTCAAAACAGAATTTGAATACTATTAATCATTATTTACTGGAGAGACATATGTATCTGTTTTTAGATAAACTCTAAAAATGTATGTCTTTCTTTAAAAATGCCAAAGGCTAATTCTAGTCTAAGGACTCTTTTTGCTGCATTTAATGTGCCAATCTTTAAATTCCACAATCTTAAATCCTTCTTTCAGTTAGCACTAGGGTTAGTTGTCTGGTTTTCCAAATGGTCAGGATATGGTTTTATTTTAAATATAAGTGTTCAGTCAATAAATAAACATAAAACCAGTGATATGCCCCACTACTCCCATTCCTTATAAATAGTGTGCTGGAAAACTACTGCAACACTAGAAGTATCAACTCTGCACTGTTTATCTTGTTGACCAATAGGTCATTAGGAAACAGGAGGTTTCCTCTTTGATTTTTTTTCCAAACTTTTTGTCCCAAATCATGTGTCTTGCAATCTTAGACTCATGCAATTACACCATGTCCACCTTATTGTTACTATTATGGTAAGCTGGGAAATTCTTTAGACCAGTGGTTCCCAAAGTGTGAGCCGCGGCTCCCTGGGGAGCCGCGCTATCGTCATAAGGGCGCCGCGAAATATTCCGCCCGCTGGGTCTAACGCTGATGCGCCATTTCTGAAACGTCTAGTGCGCATGCGCAGTTGCAAGTCGGATTGCTATGGGAGCCGCGAACCGAAAAAGATTGGGAACCTCTGCTTTAGACTATTAATCATCTTTAATAAATCTTGCTTTCCCTATCTTAAATATTTGTACAGATGCTGTTAATGGATTGGATCTATTCCCATACATCTACCCTGCTAAATATGAATTCCCAGTGAATAAACTGGGAAATTCTATAGAGTTGCCTCAAATATTTTCTTACAGCATATCATTATATTTTTAGGCAACCTAGGAACTTTGCTGCCCTTCCACTCAAAGTCATGTTTGAAGGAAGCAGGCAGCAAATTTACCGAGTGCCCTTGATATCTTACCGATTGACATAAAATATTAATCCTCAATATTTTAAGATTACTTCATGGCACAGAAAGAAAATAAGGCTCAATCTTATAAGTCCTAAGGCATTTACAAATTGATAGGTTAAAGCAAGTCTTGAAGGACTACATGAAAAACAACATAGAAGTTATTACTGAAAAGATCTATGTGAATTTTCAGGAGACTGACTTTTCATAGGAAAAGGTTACACTTTAATGTGTCACTGTGAGCAATGATGAATATTCCATAGGGATAGAAATTTTGTTATAAAATTGTCATTTGTTCCCTTTTTGGGAAAAAAATGGAATTTGCAATTTGTTCCATCCTGTACACTACAATTCTTACCTTCTCACTTGCCATGGGAGTGGGAAAAATCATACCCTGTACAAGGATGGCAACAATAAGTTGCTCTTGGATAAAGAATAGAATAAAATCTGCTATCTACAGTATATTACAGATAAAATGAGACAAGGGGATAAACAAGGGTAGAAAAAGGCAATGTGGTGCAGATAGTACCACGAACATAATCTGTTCCGTAACTTTGGTCATGACCCAAAGCTAATTTTGGAAATTTGGTGCAGAGGAAAAAATCGGCCACGAAAAAAAAAATATGAAGTTTTTGGTTGGCACTCAATTTGGTCATGGTCAGAAGCATTCATGACCAGAGGTTCCACTGTACTTGCTTCTGATTCTTCCCATGTAAAATCTCTACTTTACAAATAGCTCTGGTTACCAGTGAGCTTCCAGGTGCTATTAAAGTTGTTGAATGTCACCATAAATCCTTCATAGTTTAAGATTAAGATACCTCTCTTTTTCTGTGTCTGGGCTGTCCTCCAGTGATTAATAAACCCAGATCTAACACAGGTAATGAATGGTAAGAGTTTTTAGAGTAGAAGGCAATCTCTATGGGAAACCTGATCTCCCAAAAGTGTTCTAGGTCTTTATACCTGGCCCAGTCTTTTGTTTTGCGATAATAATTTGATGTTTTTGGCTATCTTCAGAGAAGCTGGCATCTGCCATTTTGCTTCACAGATGTAAGGACAGCTGGAGAGGCTTTGGAGGTAGTTTCATCTGAAGAGCTGGCAGAACTTTAATACTTATTTGTAGCATCTTATTGTATATAATAAAACATCCAGTTATCAGTCAGAGCTAAAAGGATAAAAAGAAAGGTAAGACAATGCATGCCTTAGCAACAACAGATCAGAATGAGTCTTGTTGTAGACAAAAGCTTGGATCAATTGTTTTCTAAATCACAAATACAGATGCATACAGAGTGGCTGTTAATGTCTGCAGTTAATTTCCAATACTATATTGAAAAGCTGCACAGGCAAAGCAGTTATAAAAGTGAAATATATAGATTGCTGAAAGGATCCCCCCCCTTTATTGTGTGTGTGTATGTTTTAAATTGCTGTTGCTAGGATTATTCCCAAATTCTGGTCACTAGAAATAGAATAATTATGCAATAGTGCCTTATGCTACTATTTCCAGCACTTACGGTATTTTAATTTTTTTTAAAAAGACATTTCTCTTGAGGGATCAAAAAGCCAAAAGCCATGATGCATATTAGAGACAAATATATCTAAATATATGAGAAAGAAACCAATTAAGTAAAGGAATAAAAGCAGGATAATTTATTTTAGGATGTTTATATTCTCAAAGGAATCAAAATTACTGACTTATACTCTTTCATAGAAAATGTTTATTTCAATAATACCGTATTTGAAAGATCTTTTGAACTTAGAATAAGCCATAGGGTATTCTTCAGTGCTACACATTCAAATAGGCTTAATTTATTAAAGGCCTAAGATTCTTACACATAGAATAAATGATCAAAGCTGTCAGAACAATGCTTTCCAGCATCATAGCACTCTGACATTTGGTTCCAAATTAACCAAGATTCAAATAAAAATAATTTAAAAGCCCAAATCTTTTCATTAAATTATATTAAATTGAGATCTTAATGGGGAAAAAAATTACTGTAAACGGTTTACAAGTACGGATATGAAAAATTTAGAAATATTTATTATCATTGTTATTATGACTAGTGAGGGAGTATTGAAAGCTATTGAGATAGCTATACAGTCTTGTATATTTGGACCTTTTTAGTGTTAATCTATTGTATAACATTCAATAGCATACCTACATGTAGTTCAGAATGTATTTATCCTTTTAGCATTAGAAAGAGATTTTATATATCTATAAAGCATATTTATTTAAGGTTTCTTAAGCAATGCATTAAATGGCTTGTGGGCTGTTTCCAGGGTCAATTTCTAGACATAAATGTATTCATTTAATCAATTGCATGCAAGCAACATTTCCAGCATCTTATTCTCAATTTGTATATATTTCGTTTCTGGATTTGACAGTGGTTTGGATACAAGAGCCACTGAGTGTCAGCACTAGTATTTCTGTAAAATCATTCTATGTAACGGAAGTGGTACTGAATTGTTATAGGCTTTTCTGAATAACGTTATTTAATATTAGGTTCTCGGTCTGTTTTCATTTCTAAAGTTGTCCACCGTTACATCCATTTTGCATTTTAATTTCACTGTTTCCATTAAAAAAAAATTTGTCTTCAAAAGAAGTGGTAAAAACACATTTTGTGTACTAAACTATCTTAACTATAGATGTCTTCATGTGACCAGCTATATAAGCTGAAATAAACTTTTGCCACTTAATTTGTTGCATAAATTGCTTTTTTAAACAAAATTAAAGCCTCTGATTATCCAGTCAGCATAAGAGATAGAACAAAATTTAACTTGCAATTATGTTTGTATTTTGGTAGTATTATATAGTATATTGTATTTATATTGATGGATTCCAATCATAATTTTGGATTTTTGATAATGCATAGATTAGATACAGCAAATAATATTACCCAGATATTTTTTTAAAAAAAATTAATGAAATATTAACAGAAATATCACAGCCATTACTCAATATCTGCACTTATTTGACCTTATTTCTTTTTTATTGGAACTCATAGCTACCCATTAAGAATGGCACCACAAATAACAGCCATCATGTGTCTATGTAATTTAATTGGACACGCAGAACCTATTTCTGTTATTATGAGTGGGAGTTATTGCAAAATAGGTTTTCATAGAAGGGCTATGTGAGGGGGCTACATTTTATATCAATATGGCACTACAAAGCCCATTTGTCTCACTCAGACACTTTGCATTATTTTTCTCAAGCACATCTAGGAGCATAAAGAGACTTTTGCATTTGTACCGACCACATATAGAAGCCGCCTCTGGTGATTCCAATGATTTACTAGAAGCATTCAAGGAAATGTTCATACACATATACAGAAAACTCTGGATATTTTAACAGAATAGCAGAGCTGTAAGGACCTTGGAGCTCTTCTAATCCAACCCTCTGCTCAAAACTCTATACCATTTTGGACAAATGGTTGTTAAATCTCTTCTTAAAAACCTCCAGTGTTGGAGCACTCAGATCTTCTGGAGGCAAGTTGTTCCACTGATTAATTGTTCTAACTGTTAGAAAAGTTCTCCTTAGTTCTAGGTTGGTTCTCTTCTTGATTAGCTTCCATCCATTGCTTCTTGGCCTGCCTTCAGGTGCTTTGGAGAATACATTGATCCCTTCTTCTTTGTGGCAGCACTTTAGATATTGGAACACTGCTATCATATCATATTTTGGAAAAGATCTCAGGAACCATGTAAAATTAAGCAAAGTTGGTTTCTTTAAAAGCACTTTAAAATAGTGCTTTTAAAGAGACTCCTGTCTTCAAAACTTTTGCATTTTTAATGCCTAGAACTGCAGATCTCAAATCACACCAGAAAGCACATCATCATTACAACCAAAACAACAAAAATTAGCACCTGGGCCTGGAGCAATGTTTACCACTATGGTACATATCTCCCAAAGCCCAGATTAAGGAATAATGAATGAGAGGAAATTGTGGTTGAATAGAACCTGTTTTGTTAACCAGCCCCCCACCCTCCCGCCCACCTTCCTAAAAATTGGTCTTTGCTTGTAAGGATTTATATGAAGATCATACTGCTTTGTAGAATATATCTCATTCAGCACTTGTATTACTTGACTATATTGATTTTAGAGGTCTTCACCAAAATGAAACAGTATTTAATACATATGATTTCATCATATTCTCTTACACTATTGTGCTATAATCTTCTAATGAAGGCTTTTTATTGGCTTCAATGGTGGTCATTACCTCAACCAAAGACAGAAAGTTGGTCATCTTCTTGAATTCAGAGAGCTAACTAAAGCTAGCAAAATCAGTACACTGTATAGAAATAAATTTCCTAAAGCAAACTGCAAATAGTTAGCCCATTCTGAGACAAATATAAGACTACATTGGAAAGTTCTTGTATTTGGACACACATCACTGCAGGGACAAGATCACACATTGCTGAAACAGAATCCTAAATAGGAAGCTCAGTATATTAAGTAAGTGGGATTGGAGTACAATAAAGACAGGGGTCACTCCATATTAAAGAGTGCTGCAGTCTTAGTTGCAACAGCAAGCCCAGCTTGAAAATCTATATAGATATAGATCAATGAGGGATGTATTCAGATTTTCTACCTGGAAAAAACTACATGCAGGATAAAACATAAAACTCAGCTTAATTGTGTTGAGATGCTTGAGAAGAGGGACTTGTTGAAATAATACCTATTAAAGAGATGCTGGCAAACACATTGTTAAGTCTTTGCCTGGAAATTGACAATCCTTCAAGAAACATAAGAGTTGTTGCCTGATATAGAACTCATGTGAAGGATTGTTGGAGAGCCAACTGAAAATAGTTTGACAGAAAACTTTTCTGTCTGATATGAGCAACAGTGTATTTTAAAAATGAGAAACTACAGGAAATTATGGTTTCCCTACAGCTGGATCTGGTGGTACATTCTTTATACAAAAATTAATGAATTCTTACTTTATCAATAATTTTCTCAGTCAAATTTGTGAAAAGTTTATATTGCATGAATTTTCTTATAAGATTACTTTGTTTTCTCCATAGTAATACATCATGATTATATTCCAAAGCGTCCCATTAATGAGTACTTCTGTTTCTTATAATAGCATCCATAACTGCTGCTTTTAGTGTTAGTATTAGATTCTTGAATGGGAATTTTTATTTCATATACAACATTTTTTTTAAAAAAAGGTCATCACTTCATCACAGAAACTGTGCTCAGTGTCATGCACAGCCAACAGCATAAATATCTTCCACCTCTTCAGAACTCCATTGTGCTTGTCAGTCATTAGAAGGGCATTGTGTTAGATAAAAGCCACATAATTCTCAAAGCTGAGTCCAGAATCAAAGATCTATTTTCCAATGACCTTTGCAGTATTTTCATCACCTGTATGGTTTACTGTAGAGACTGAATTCTAACTGAACTTTGAGACTCTTCAAAAGTGATAAGATACTGGGAGATATTAGAAGAGTGTTTTGGACATATAGAACCAAAGTTTGCTGAAATTGTTGATCAGGATTCTGATAATGAAGATATTATATTGAAATGGCCAAAATAAATTGAACGAATAAAATGAAATAATAAAACATATGTCCTTAGTGTAGGGAAAGATGATAAGGAAAGAAAGGATCTTAAATAAAACTTGCTTAAAATACATGTGGGCACAGATATTTTAGTAACTTCTCCACCTTATTTACTTTTGTACACAAAACTGTACATCCTGCTTATGTAACCAAATAAAGCATAACAGCCCATTAAATAAATCATACAGACTGGGTCTTTCTAGCTTTATGGGAGGACCCAGCTTTGTCCATATCTGAATAAATGTGTGACTTAGAGAGAATTGGACTCTCTTGTTTGTGCCAGGGCAGACCTAATCTACCTGTTGTTTCAACAAAATATAAGCTCATCTTAAGGAGACAAATCCAGTATGCCTATAAACTCTGCATTGAGGAAAAAATGTTGTTCAGTGATATGTCTTTCTAATTAGCTGTCCTAGAATTAAGAAATGTATTCAAGGGACAACTGTATTCAAATTTTGATTCAATAGCCTATGCAACTGATGATTTGTTGCCATTTGTGGTGATTGTCCAGGGACAAACATTCTGGGGTCTAGGACAACTCACATCAGCCATGGCCAACTCGCTGCAGCTGTCTTGCCATGGCCATGGGACAACTTGCTACGGGACAATTACATATGGAATAACTCAATGCAATAAATGTTACCCAGCAGACTTTCTTTGACATTATTTCCATTTTTGTGAGTAGAAATAATGTCAAAGAAACAGTGATGGATGACATTTATTGTGCTGAGTTATCCTGTGTGGAATTGTCCCACTATGATTTGGCTGCAGTGAGAGGGATGTGACAAGTTGGCCGTGGTGAAGTGTCTCCTTTCAAAGATTCTGAGAAGAGGAGGTCAGTTATCTTTGTTTTTCTCCTTCCAGGAGGAAGAGCTGGACATACTGTAACATCCACCATCTTTACTCAGTGGAGGGAAAAAGTGGTTTTAGATCATAGAACTTTTTAACTACTAATTATGGAATGGCATCTTCATTTTCTTTTCCCATGCACTTTACTGAAATATCATTCAAAATAAATGATAAACTGTGTTATGATTTTTAAAAATTCCCTTCTCTAGAATATAGTTCTACATTTAGTGCTCTGTCACTTGATTGTATGAATTAGACTAAGAACTCATCCACGCTCAAAAGTATTTTAAACTCTTTCTACATTTATCCTATGCTTGACAATATCCATATGCTTCTTTCTATTTTGAATCCCTCCATAGGACATTGAGAAATTTGTATACATAAATTTTACAAAACAGTGCATATATATCCTGTTCCAGATGGCATTATAAAGTCCCTGCTCTTGATGGAATGTGGATGATTGAACAAAGTCTCACAATGTTTTGGGATTTCTTTTTCACCATGCCAGGGAATTGTGCAGCCGGTCTCCAAATGGAATCAGAGACTCTGACACTAACCAGTTTTATATAAATAAATATATGTACAATAAATAAGATAGGCAAATAGAAATATTGTCAGGTAAATCAACACAGCAGGAACATCATGAGGTAAATCACAGAGCACATAGGTCACAGAGAGAAAAAAGCGAGAAACAAGGAAACTCCCCTTTTACACTCACAGCAACAATCACAGCATGAATTGCCTCATAAAGTGGCCAGTTCTCTTCAACCAATTAGTTACAACTGTGTGTTCATATTCATTGTCCAACCCTTCACTGTCCCAGCTATTAAATTAAATATTTTAACAGGATCATTATGGTTTGAAAATAAAATTGTATTCTAAAAAAGAAAGACCCCTGATTGATACAGTTTTGGAAAATAAAACACTGCTCTTAGTATCAAAAGCTCTGGAGGCTGGTACTCATAAACAAAGATTCTGGTTCCAGAGTTATCTCAGAATTCATGGCTCCATCTTGGCCTTTATGGTCAATAATTTTGCTTTAGCTTTTCCCACATTTTCTGAAAAGGTCCTCAAGTTTTAAAAGAAGGGAAACTCCCTTGGATGGTTTCATTCTCATGCATCTTCTGAGATGCTTCTCTGTCATGCTCAGTATTGTCTATTTGTTCCCTCCAAACAGGAGAGAATAGCTGGCTTTATTGGATAAAAGGCTGGAATCATCCTTTCCACCTATCTATGACTTTCTGGACAGTCTGTGACAGTTGACAAGTATGACTGTTTTTTCAAGAGTCTTTGTTGAACAATGATGCCAAGATTCTCTTTGTAAATGCATCAAACCATATCATTGTTATTCATACATGGTCTGGCCAATCTTAGAAAATTCTAAAAGGGCATTGGGAGAAGACTTTATTCTATAGAAATTGTATACGGTAGATTTTTTTCCTTCAGCAAATCTTATCCATCAATCATTTTAAATTTTAAGTTAAAATGTGCTTTGAGTGTTTTCATTCTAACAATCAAGTTAAGTATACTATTTAAACAAGTCAAACACACCATTTCACTGTTGAATAGAAGACTACTGTTTGATTTAATTCCTCATATTATCACATTAAATATAAGAGATCAGGTATGTTTATCTGCCTTATATAAAGAACAGATTGGAGGGATGGGGAAGAGAAAAGGAAACTAAGATACTTACTGAAATATTAAATACATATGTAGAGACTCTTTGACAAAAAAAAAATAGGTAATGTCTTCTCTATGATTAGCTTCAGTTATGCTTATAGGCTACAAAGTTTGCTTAACAACCATGTGATTTACTTAAGAACTGCAGTGATCATCTTAACAACCATGGCAAAAAAGTTGTAAAATTGGGTGCAACTCACTTAACAACCATCTTGCTTTGCAATAGAAATTCTGATCCCAACTCTAGGAAGTCAAGGACTACCTGTACATAAGAGAGAGGAAGTTACTGTCTGAGTAACTCTATGATTCCAAAGTGATCTTAACAAATATACAAGCTATGTATTCCAGCATGAATCAAACAGAAGGCTTTTTGCTTTTCTGATAAACCTTAATAATATTCTTTAGATAATTTAATTGCCTTTCAGGATCTTTAGTGACACATGCTCTCCAATGTCTTTTATGGAACTTGAGATCACTTCACAATAACATTGATTCGTTAATTGACCTCTTACAGGATGGCAGCAGCTTCTTAGTGGTAATTACAGGTCTTGTCTGTCTGAATATGAGCAACTAAAATAGTAAAGCCTCTGCAAGCTTATTATGATATCAAGTGTTTTGTGATAAGGGAAAGAGTGCTATTATAAGGGGTAGTGTGTTATTCTTGAATCAATGTACAGTAATACTCCTCAAAATTCCATCTTTTTTAGTTCCTTGAGTCTATCAGACCCTGGGAATTCGAGAAAGAATTTCTTGCTGTTTCAGTGGTTTATTAGAAATGGCTACAACATCCCCATTTGTGGAGATTTTAGCATTTCTATAGCACTTCTTTTTTTCTATAAACTTTTAATTGCTTAGTTTTCTTAGAAATTCTTACCTGTTCAAGTAAAAAGTGGTGTCTTGATTTGATGACCATAAAAGTTTTGAGCCAGAGCTTTCTGATGCACTGATAGCTGTTTGCTTATTGTATTTCTGATTATATTTTTTTTATTCCTGTTGTTGATAAGAAACAAAAAAAGTCTATGTGGACATGACAGTACCTGGAAACAGCAAAATAGAAGAGCAAGAACTTGGCAAAATCACAAAATACAAATATCTGCAAGTAGAATTAGAATGACTATGGCAAAATAAAGAAAAGAAATAGTACCAATAGTGATAAACATCTTTGGTGCAATCCCAAAACAACTGGAGCACCACTTGAACACCATTGGAATTGATAACAAATAATTCCCTCAACACTGTCAAACTATTTACTAAGTCTGCACTACTATTAATCTTCTCATCGTTCCCACCACCCATCTCCTTCCACTTATGACTGTATGACTGTAATTTTGTTACTTGTATCCTTACGATTTATATTGATATTGTTTCCTGATTGCTTATTTGTACTCTATGACTATCATTAAGTGTTATACCTTATGATTCTTGATGAGTGTATCTTTTCTTTTATGTACACTGAGAGGAAATGCACCAAGACAAATTCCTTGTGTGTCCAATTACACTTGGCCAATAAAAAAATCTACTCTATTCTATAAAATCACCATTGGTAATTACAAAGCAGTTCTAAGCTTGGAATAGCTTACAACTTCTGATAATACCTTTAATACCACCAAACAACAACATTGTTGGAAAAATGCCAACATAGTTGAAAAAATGCCAAATCAAGTCTAAACATCTGGCTGACAGTGCAACCATCACAATACTTTATTATTATTATAATTTCAAGCGATTTAACATATAACTGGACACAAAAGTACTTTGATTTGCAGAAACAGCAGAATGAGAAAATAACAGAGCAAATTAATATCCAATGCATTCCTCCTACTGATAGATTATGAAAAGAAATTAGTAATTCTCTTTGCAATTCCTTATACAAGCTTACCGTTTGCCATGGGAGGTCGCAGCAGTCCAGAGTTGATATTAAAAGAGGATGGATGTAGTACATGACCTCTTTTTTTAATGTTTAGTCCTGTTTTTCAGGAGAGACCAAAATAAGCTCCTATTAATGTTTTAGCATTGAGAATACAAGATAAAAAGAGACTGCAATAACCTGGAGCTGATTCTAATTTCTCAGAGGACATTATTTTTCTTGTTCCTTGAGAATATCTATAAATTTTTTCTCATACAACTCTAATCTTAGAAAAAAGTTGCACTTTGCATGATTAATTAATGAAGTTTGTGTATAATAATCTAGTTTATTTTGCTGTACCCATTCCACTTTTTCAAGCTGCATATGAATATGTTTCATCAGAAAAGATACTCAGAGATCCTGAGAATTAGTAGAATGTATTTCAGCACCAACAATGTTTCCAATGGACCTTACATTCTGTCCTTCACACATACTAATTCCACAGAGGGGGGTTGGTTGGAGAACAAAGTAGCAGTGTTTGAATTGCTACCAACATAAGAGCAGAATCTCTCCACCTGAAATTCTGGGAGACATTCCTTGGCAGAGGACAGCAATGAAAAAAGTTTAATTGCTTTAAAAAGTATAAGCAATTATAGTGATTGAAATAAAGGAAGGGAATGAAAATCTTAAGTTTTTAAAAAGAAATAAAAATAAGATAACTTTCATATTTAGGTTTCATCCTAAATATAACATAGGACCATGATGGCGAACCTATGGCACGTGTGCCACAGGTGGCATGCGGAGCCATATCTGTGGGCACGCAAGCATTGCCCTAGCTCATCTCCAGTGCGCATGTGTGCACTGGCCAGCTGATTTTTGGGGCCCACTGGAAGTCAGGAAATGGGCTGTTTCTGGCCTCCGGAGTGCCTCTGGGGGTTGGGGAAGGCCATTTTCACCCTCCCCAGGCTCCAAGAAAGCCTCTGGAGCCTGGGGAGGGCAAAAAACGGGCCTTCCAGGCCCACTGGTAACCTTTTTGCCATCATGTGCCAAAAGCGGGGAAAGCCCGGTCTGTGTGTGTGTGTGTGTGTGTGTCACACAGGCATGCATGGGGGGGCGGGGGGCGGGGAGGCATTGAATTGTGGGTGTGGGCACACGGGCGCACAACCACCCCCCTGCTCCCTGCGCTTTTGGCATGCAACGGCAAAATGGTTAGCCATCACTGACATAGGACATAGGATGGGAAAAATAGGAAAGCAATCCAAGAGACCAAAAGGAGGTAAATCAAACCTAAAGGATAAATCTAATTGAAAATATTAATTGCAATGGCATATCCACTTGCAATATCAATTTTAGTGCCTTCATTTTTTTCACAACTTCTGAAAAAAAGTTAAAGAATGAAGATGAAAACTATTCATAGTATTGACTCCAGAATTATAACAGGAATATGCTAAAACATTTACAAATTGAGCCTGTTTATTAATTTAATCACTGAATCCCTCTTTACCATGGGTCCTGAGGATAAGCAGCATTAAAGTAGTAATCAATTTAAAAGTAGCAATTGTTATTTTTTTCTTTAAAAAAAATAATAAAAGCTCTGTATTTTAGCCAGAGTGAGAACACAGAAAATTAAGAGTCAAATACCAGAGGCAAGGGAGGTAATCCAAGGAGAGAAGAGGAGGAGGAGGAAGTGGAGGAGGAAATCTATTCTCCATGAGCTTTATTCCATGTATGCAATATAGTTGGGAAAACAGTTAAATCTCAGGAGGGTTAACTCAAAATACTTTATCCAAATAACTAGGAAAAGACATGCAAGTTAGTCCCAAAGGATGATTGATGTGCTGGAAATCAAAGAGAAAGTGAGTGAGTGAAGAATTAGTGAGGGTATTGAGTCTCTTTATGCCTATTGCAATTAATAAAATATATACACGCAGTTAAAACAAACAGACAATCTCATTAATGAAAAAAAGATAACCAAAGAGAAATGAAACTAGCTTGGGTTATGAGAGAAGTGAAATTATTAAATTCCAATGAGCCAATTAACATTCATTCAGTGAGTTGATGCTACTGGCTGTTAGATCAGACTTGTAGGTGATACCAGAACGATGCAGGATCATTTTAGCTTGAAATCTAAAAAAACACAACAAAGCTTGAAATAGTACTATTCTGTTTCCCATCATATATTATTATCTGAGGCTCAGATTGAAGGATGCTTTGATTGTCCTTGAGCTACAAAATAAAGTTTATTTTGTTTCCCAGTATGCTAAAGTTATTCTGTTATTCTTTTATTCTTTTAATAATATAAATGTTTTTAATTATTTAAATGTGGAATGTGAGACAGCGGTTTAGTTAGAATTACTTGAGGGGAACAATGGTAAATTGATTATTGAACTGTCTTTTGCATCATATCCTTGCTGCCTATCTCTACACTGGGACTAAATTCCAGAAGTCGAGAATAGACTATAACTTTTGATACCATTTTGGATCCCGTAAAATGACAATTTCAGTGGAAACTCTGTAGGAAAAATAAATTCTTCAAGTACAAGTTGCGCAGAGGATGCAAAAATATAGTGAATGGTACCAAAGAATATTGTATTAGGAGAAGAACTTTAGCTAATAATTAGCATTTATATATTAAATTAGCATCATACTTATAAGTTCCATCCTTCTAGTATGACAATATGCACTTGCATTTACTCTGTTTATTTCAAAATGATTGTTTGTGCAAGGTTGTATGATAATATTGTACTCCTGCATAATATCTTTAAATCATAATGTAATATAATATAATACAGTATAATATAATTAATATATAATTGAATATTCTAAATGTATTTAAAAACATTAAAAACTGTTACTTAAGAACAAAACACTATTAAGTTTAGGAGAAACTATTCAGTTAAACAAGAAAGCTGATGTAAAATTGCAGTTATTCAGTTGAAACTGATGTGCCTTTAGATAAGGTATGGCTAGTGGCACAGAATAAATTTAGAGAATCAAAACTATCAGCCAAAAAACTCATCATAAAAGAACGATGAAAATATTATACTTTTATAACAAAAATGAAAAATTTTAATAAAACAATATTAACTGGTCTCAGCATTTCTACAAATGAAGCATTGATAAGGACTTTAAAATAATTGCAGATTTACAGAATTATCAGAAGACCAGAGAACATGTACATTCTGAGTTCTGTATAAAAGTTGTACAAAGGATGAAGATTTGTTGGTAGTTTTGGGAAAGTGATAGGCAAGGGCCAATTAATTATTTGTTCCTAGGAAAGTAAGATCTGCCAAAAGCTAATTTAGATTGATTTTTACAACTGTAATCAGGACATCAATTTATATGAATGGATTCTACATTAATAAATATAGTAACAAAATCATAAAATAGAAATGATTTCCTTTCTTTGATGCTAAAGGAGAAATTAGCTATTTTCCTGCATTTCCGAATTGTATAACTATTATCTATAACTCTATAACTGTTCTGAAAATTTTATCGGGATGAATAACTCACTGATCTGCTAATCTCTGTCAATAAATAATAATAATATAATGTCGAATACCATGTATGTGCCTACGATTCTGATGATTTGCACTTCACTAGAACTCTGCAAAGAAGTTCTAGAAGTTCACCTATCAGGGAGAGGCCTAAATTTGGAAAGCTGTAAAGAAAGCTGTACTTTCCCTATTTGGGATTGTTTATAGTGACATCGCAACAAGCTTACTTTTTATTGTGATTATATATTAATACATGCATTGCCTTTTCCACCCATTCCCCCTATATTCAGGAATGCTTTGGGAACAATTTGCTCCCCCCCCCCCCAATACAGTTATATCCACCCATTATTGAAAAAATGGATATATAAACAAAGCATAGCAAAGGAAATCAGAATTCCAGGAGTTGGAGTACTTTCCTGCATGTATCATTGAAGTTTCAGGCAGTAGCCCAAGAGACATATGTGCAGGCACCCAAAAGTGCAACAAAAAGATACAACCAAGGTTCCAGGTTTTCTGAATGACCCATGCTCTTTTGTTTGTTTTTATGAAAGCAGTCAGAAGTTTTGAAAATTGTAAATTCTTTTGAACATGCTGATGAATTCTTAATATCCTTTATCTTGACTAAAATTCTGCAAATACGTATCATTATCAGTTTGCTATTAGACAATGCAATTAACATATTTCAAGTGGGGATAATAAAGTTTGAACTATCAAAAAGTATCTTGGCCGGGGATGGTAGGGTTTAAAATATTCCATGATGTGGAAGAAGTACTGTACTATATTAGCTTATTCAGCTACTGAAACAGCTGGTACAATTCTGAATCTATATTAAGCGATGTTATTAACTAAGGATAGAATGGTTTAATAATAGATTTAACTACACTCTTCTTTTCCATATCTGCTATTCCCAAGACCATTATCTTAATTGTTTTTCAGAAAAAAAATAAACGATACATGGATTTTAGTAAAGCTGTCATTTGTTACATTCTCTTTTTTCATTCTTCTCTCTCCAAATTGTGCTGCAGAGCTATTCAAACAGCAGTGAATTATCCAGGAGGAGTCACTAAAGAGTCAGCTTCCATGTAAAAAAATCCACTATATATTCTAGGAAGCTTCTATACTCATCTGCAGTCTACTGCATGACTTAAAACATAGTTTTGGCATTCACATCTATGGCAGATAATCAAAAAGTACTCACGGGCTCTAGCTCTTTAGTGCCAATTTCCAGAGAACAAAGAAATTTCTCATTTCAAGTGTTCTGTTCTAACATAATTTAAATGGTGTCAGGCAGTTGTTTAGTTGTGCTGACTTGGCTTCTGTGAAGAAATAGTTGTGAGTCTATGGCTATTATGGTTCTAGAGAATAATATTTAAAACAAGTGATATAAAATATTAGAAAATAAAAGATTGTCAGCATAGCTGAAAGAAAATTCAAAGCTGAGAAAGAAAGAAATTAATTGGTTGAGGTCATTTTCCTACTAATGATATATAAGGGCCACCATCAGTGAGCTGTTGGACAGTATTACTTGGTCAGTTGTGTGGATGTTTGGGTGGTTTAGGGGTGGGTGGGAGTGTGTTTGGGGATTGTTATATGTGTTGCACCTGGTCTTTGGGTGCTAAGTGAATTTCATTATGTGGATATACTGTGTACACATGTACAATGACAATAAAATTATTATTATTATTATTATTATTATTATTATTATTATTATTATTATTTACAGTATACACAGCAAATGAGATGACCATGCTGGATTTTGTATCCCAAATCACTATTATTGATGATGATGATGATGATGATGATGATGATGATGATGATGATGATTTCTGCTATGCATTCAGGAGGTGGAATGGCTCAGTAGTTAAGATGCTGAGCTTGTCATCTGAAAAGCCAACAGCCTGGGTTTGGGACCCAAGTGCTGTGTAATGGGGGGAGCTCCCGTTACTTGCCCCATCTCCTGCCAACCTAGCAGTTCAAAAGCATGCAGAAGCAAGTAGAAAAATAGGTACTGCTTTGGTGGGAAAGTTACTGAATTCTGTATCTTCATGCTGGCCACATGATGATGGAAATGTCTCTCAGACAACACAAGATTTCCTTGGCTGAGAATTGGAGACGAGCACTGTCCCCTTGAGTCTGTCATGACTGGACAGGGAAAACCTTTAAACAATGCATTCAATTATGCTCCTCCCCTTGAAGAGCACCTGGAGGTTCCAGTTGGTCCAGAATGCGGCCGCACGGGTCGTTATGGGAGTGACGTCGCGCTCCCATGTGACACCCCTCCTGCGGGAGCTGCACTGGCTACCTGTGTTCTTCCGGGTGCGCTTCACGGTTTTGGTCACCACCTTTAGAGCACTCCATGGCTTAGGACCGGGGTATCTACGAGACCGCCTCCTGCCACCAGTAGCCTCTCACCGACCAGTACGCTCCCATAGAGAGGGGCTTCTCAGGGTGCCGTCAGTCAAACAATGTCGACTGGCAGCCCCCAGGGGGAGAGCCTTCTCTGTGGGAGCACCCACCATATGGAACAAGCTCCCCCCAGAGATACGGACAATCCCAGATCTTCACGCTTTCCGCCGTGCCCTCAAGACGTTTCTATTCCAGCAGGCCAGCCTGGACTAACCTCTTCTAAAACTGCTCTTAAATTCTTAAATCTTAATCTCATAAATTTAGAGTTTTAATTTTAGGTTCAAGACCAAATTACTTAATTGTATTTTAATCAATCTTTAAAATATTTGTATTATATGTATTTTATCATTTGACTGTACACTGCCCTGAGTTCCCCGGGAGTAGAGCGGTATATAAATTAAATAAATAAATAAATAAATAAATAAATAAATAAATAATGATACTTAAATGACAGCAATAAAAACAGGTTTTTTAACACTTCAGTTATAGCCAGCAGTTACAGTGGAGTCACTGTAAGTCGCTAGTGTGCAAGATAATTTTGGCTGAAATGGCAAAACTGACTTCTCTGATTAAAGAAAAACCATAAGTACCTTTGTTTCCACATGGAAACCACTTCTGAATTTTGTGCTTGATGTGGAAAAGAATGTAATTTTGACTTTGGATTTTACAGATTAGATTGATAGATTTTTATAGAAGACTTGTTCTTATTATCATGGAAAAACAAAAGGCTGAGATTTGATGTTAATGCCTTATTCTACTGCAACAGAGAGAGTCAGAAATCAATGCTTCTTCTTTTTTTTCTTTCCTTTTCCCTACCCTTCATCACTTCTCTCTCCCTCCTCCCCTCCACTTTCACTGCTCTTTTATTTACTTTTGTATTTTGCATTTAATAATAATTTATAACCTAATTAGAACACGTTTTTTAAAAACTGCTGTGCAAGGTAACTATTTTGGGAAGAATGGTACTTGAAGGGAGCAAGAAGCAGTAACATAACTATAGTCATTTCCCCAAACATACAGAAAAGCCAGCACCAAAGGACATAGGCTTAGAGGAAACCTGAGCAAATTGTACTTGAAATATTTAAGCTATTCTTAAAGCAAGAAGATGAAAGAGGAGAAAGCAATTCTTTGTTATGCGTGATTGGCTGAGGTTGAGATTTATAAAATCTAGTTTGAAGAAAAGCTGTTGACAATTTATTTAGTTGGAGTAGATTTAGTTACACACTAAGAGTTAAGTTCAGTGTCAACTTGGCTATTTTTCATTTTTATCACTTCAATTAAAAATGGAATTTTGTTCCTATATGTACAGTAGATAAATCTCATAATGAACTTCTTTTTGTTCATCTTGAGAAAGATTTCATTGGGATCAGGTGTGAAATTTACTTACCTTCCCTACCGGTTCGCCAATGTGTGCACACCACGTGTGTGCTTACTCTGCCCATGCACGCTGTCTGCGCATGTGCAGAGGCTTAAAATGTCGCAAAAAAGCAACATCATGACGTCCATGCAAGTGGGTGGGTCTCCCGCAGCCGCTGCTACCCGTTTGCCTGAGCCAGATAGAACTGCCTGGATTTCACCCCTGACTGGGATGCATATTATTAATCTAATGAATTTTTATGAAGGTTTATTTTTAGTTAAAAATTTTGGAATAGCTAAATTTTAATAGATTTAGAATAAAACTTATTTCTCTAAAAGAAATAGCATATTTTCAATATGGCACGTCTAATAAAATGATTTTTGAAGTCTACATTAATCTTAATTTTGTCATATCATAAATTCCATGCCAAAATCATACTCTTCTAGTTCCAATAACCTTCTGTTTCTCTGCATCACCTATTTCGTTCATCCAAGCTAAACAAAAAGCTGCAGAATATAATTTCAAATCAGGGATACTAAGCCGCCTCTTTCTTCAGAATCTTGTAACACCTTGTACACAACTCATGTTTTTTTACCTTGCTCCACAAATTTAGATACCTCTTATACCTGTTTAAATGGTACATCAACTGTCAAAACATATATTGTTTGAAACAAAATTAACATTCTAAGTAAAGCATTCATTTTAAGCACAGAATTTCTGTCCAGCAGTGACAATTGTAACTGGTCCCACCTTGACACGTTCTTTAATTTCATTCCATGTCTTGTTATCATTATTTTATAACAATCTTATATAGTCCTCTGTCAAGCTGCATCCCTCAATTTTTAAATATAGATCCAATAATGTATGTAGGCTCTATAGCAGTGATGGCTAACCTTTTTGTCATCGCGTGCCAAAAGTGGGGGGAGCATGGGGGGGTCATGGGTGCGGGTGCCCACATCCATAATTCAATGCACCCCACCCTCCCACACATGCGCACGTGACCCCCCACACTTCCCCCTGCTTTTGGCACGCAATGACACGGTGGGCCTGGTAGTCCTGTTTTTCCCCCTCCCCAGGCTCCAGGGGCTTTCTAGGAGCCTGTGAGGGGAAAAACAGCCTTCCCCATCCCCCCGGAGACCTTCCGGAGGTCGGAAACAGCCAGTTTCCCAACTTCCAGTGGGACTGGGAGGCCTGAAAATCAGTTGGCTGGTGCTCACTGGAGCTGAGCTAGGGCAACACTCGCGTGCCCACCAATATGGCTCCGCGTGCCACCTGTGGCACCCGTGCCATAGGTTCGCCATCACGGCTCTATAGCCTTATCACTACTTGCATGTACACATTCAGCATTCTTAGAATTTGTATTAAGGACTGCAATAAAGCACTGAATACCAGGTGACAGCTAGGAACTAAGCATGCTAAATGTTTGTTGCAATATTGCACATTAATATCATTTTTATCCAGTGCCATTTTGATACTGAGGGATGGCCTTAACAATAAGGGTATCAGGTTGATAAGTGTATCTGGGAAGTACCATAATCAGTGACAGTTCCTTGTAATTAAAGTCCTGTCTAGCCTTGAGCAATTTTTCAAAAGATAAAAAAATGCGAAGGAATGATATACAATTGGTGATGACAGAGAGGTGAAGAGGCTTAATATTCTGCTGTACTTTTATGCATATGATAAATTAGTCTGTCAACATTCATAATAAGTGATCTCCTTTAGGATTACAGCTGTTTTGCTTGAACTTCAAATATCCTCAAAGATTAGGCAATCTTGCTGAACAGAATCAAGGCAGATCATATAGCAAATTATTGTACTTATTTTTTTTGGCCATAATGCACATCTCAACAGGCTAGATCTCAACACTGGGCATATTTACAGGCCATGTGCAGAATTTGTCATCAGCCTACTCAGTTCAATGTTACTGAAGGCTTTCTCTGTATAAGTGCATATAAAGCATTTGCAAATAAAAAAGATAATTGTTCCTTCCATGTATCTATGTTCACAGAATGGTTTTCTTCCCACTGAAGCTAACATGTTCCTAACATGAAGGTAAAGACAGATGTGCAAGCCTGTAAAAGTATGGATGCCTCAACAATTTGAAAAGAGCTGTTAACAAAGCATCTTTAACACATGCTTTGCATTCCTCCAAGTAATTACATTGATGTGTGGTTTAATATTAAGCACAACATTATATTAAGCACAATATTACCTTTCAAAATTGGACAATATTATAAAAACAGATTAATAATCTTTCATAGTTATAAATCAGTCAAATGGCCTGTGGGTAAGGATGCATGAGAAATGTGCCCCACTTATACAGAATTAATTTAACCCAAATATAGAGGAACAGGGAGAGAGGGAGGGAGGGAGGAAGAGAGAGAGAGAGAGAAGGGTTTTCAACAACTGATTGAAATACTAAATGAAGAGTCAAAATTGTCAATTTGTAATCTGTAGTAAAGATTTAAATCAGGTTTATTCTAAGACAGAAGGGATGGTCACCAGAGTGCTCTCAAGCTGGGGAGGTAGTATTTACCAATTAGCCATCTAATCTATGTGCTTATGTAATCATTATTCCTGTTCTTGTCATTGATAACAAAAAACAAACATGCTTATGGAAAAATTACATTATCATATAATAGCAACTACATGACCAGCAACTCATACATTTTTTTCTTCTGTTCAATAGTATCCATTTCTCAGTGATGGCCTGGACAAGTCCCTGCAGTTTTCTTGTCAAAGTTTTTCAGAAATGTTTTGCCATTGCCTCCTTACTAGGGCTAAGAAAATGTGACTGGCCCAAGGTCACCCAGATGCTGGTTTCTAGCCTGATCCCTTAACCACTACATCAAACTGGCTCCCAAGAGCCAGACACCACGATTCTATTTATGAGCACAGGCAATGTGCTATTTGTAATTGTTCAACTTTGTGCTATAAAACACAGAATAAATGGTCTTATCTATTCCATTGTAAATGTTTATTTCATTTGCTACAAGCTTTCTGATGATTTAAGATTTGAAGAATTGTTTGGATGATTATTTCATCCCACATATATGCAACATAGGCAAGATTTTTTTAAAAAAGACGTGTAAACTAAATAGACACAGGAATCATCTGGCGACAGTATAAACATTAATTTATTTCATGGTGTGAATCTGTAGAAATTGATTAACTAAATTCATTATTATGGCATTGGCCATAACATTTAACACCTGCCTCAGTTAGTTAAAGACAAATCTGCATCTGAAAGAAATATAAATAACTTTCATCAAACTGTCATTCTTAAGTGTAGAAATAAAATAGATTCTCTCCTAACAATACATCAATGTTGATGTTAATAAGGTTGCATCTATTTTTATCCACAGAATAGTTTTATGGATGTTGCTTTAATTCAAGCTCCTTGTACACAGCACAAAAACAAGTGTAACACATAATTTGAGATCAATGACATTTTTGTTTTCAGTCATGGAAGATTTTTATTGTTTCTGATTTCATGTCCCACAGAGACTTTAATAGCAGGGAAACATTACAACCATAACTCAAATGGTATTACTATTTGCATTTAAAAAGTCATCTTCAATGTCTCTAAAAACCAGGAAGAGGAGGAGAGAGCGGGAAGAAGTAGGAGGGCAAGATCAATCTATCATCTAAATAAAAGAAAAAGTGTCAGTGTGGATAATTTTTTCACGCCCAAATCATGAAATTAAAATAAGTAAATACAAATCTTAAAACTGTCCTTTGGCTCCTGGCAGATTTCCGTAGGCATATGAAGTCGTGTTTGCAGAGATGAGGTTTTTTGTTTTGTTTTGTTTTTAAATCAGGATGGCCGATGTGATGGAAGAGTGGCTTCTACCTGCATATTTTTATTATTAAAGGTAAAGTTTTCCCCTTTCCACTTGTGTCTGATTCTATGGGTTAGTGTTCATTATCGTTTCTTACCCGAAGGAACCAGTATCAGAAGACATTTCCATGGTCATGTGGCCAGGTGCACCACCAGCCTGCATGGAATGCTGTCATCTTTCCACCAAAGTGGTACATATTTATCTATTTGCATGTGCATGCTTTCAAACTACTTGGTGGGCAGGAGCCAACAGATAACAGAAAGACCAGACGAAAAGAGAGAACAGATAAATCAACAAATAAAACAAGAAGAGAAGAAGAAGATAATAAAGACTTATGAATCAAATAAGGGACAATATATATATATATTAAGAGATCAAAAAATGGGATTAAATAATGGGAGCTCAGCTCGTTGCGTGATGCTCGGGCCTGAAACCTGGGCTGTCCAGCTGATAAGTTCTCTCTACATGGGGCTCCCCTTGAGGAGCACCTGGAGGCTCCAATTGGCGCAGAGTGCAGCCGCGCAGGTGTTTATGGGAGCGACATGGTGCTCCCGTGTGACACCTCTCCTGTGCGAGCTGCACTGGCTCCCAGTGGTCTTCCGGGTGTGCTTCAAGGTTTTGGTTACCACCTTTAGAGCGCTCCATGGCTTAGGACCTGGTTATTTACGGGACCGCCTACTACCACAAACAGCCTCCCACCGACTGATACGCTCTCATAGAGAGGGGCTCCTCTGGGTGCCATCGGCCAAACAGTGTTGGCTGGCGGCCCCCAGGGGGAGAGCCTTCTCTGTGGGGGCACCCACTATCTGGAATGAGCTCCCTCTGGAGATACAGAGGATCCCAGATCTGTGCACTTTTCGCTGTGCGCTTAAGACTCTCCTATTTCAGCAAGCCAGCCTGACCTAACCTTCTCCCCTTTTCTTTTCTTTTAAATTCTTTTAAATTGAAATTTTTAAATCATATTAAATTATTGGGTTTTTAATTGTCTGGGGCTCAACTATTTAATTTGGTTTTATTTATGTTTTAACTTTTGTATCTATGTATTTTATTCTGTGCCTGTTCACCGCTCTGAGTCCTTCGGGAGTAGGGCGGTATATAAATCTAAATAAATGAAATGAAATGAAAAAAAAAATGAAATAAGTTCAGCATCTTTAACCACTTAGCTATCATGCCACCCAGTGGTGGGTTTCAAAATAATTTACTACCGATTCTGTGGTTGTGGCTTGGTGGGCATGGCAGTGGAAGGATACTGTAAAATCTCCATTCTCTCCCCAATCCAGGGGAAGGTTACTGCAAAATTCCCATTTCCTCCTGATCAGCTGGGTCTCGGGAGGCAAAGAATAGATGGGGGCGGAGCCAGTCAGAATTTTTACTACCGGTTCTCCGAACTACTCAAAATTTCTGCTACCAGTTCTCCAGAACTTGCCAGAACCTGCTGAAACCCACCTCTGATGCCACCCCTTTTAAGTTATTTGTTGAAATTATACAGTTGCCCATGTGGTGCTGAAAATGACTTTTTTATGTAATTAAAACAAAGACTAAATAATTCAAGTAATTTATACATTAAAACAGTTAAAAATAACAGTTAAAGCAATAATAACTGCTAAAACAATTTATAGCAATTAATTGTAATAGTAATTAATACAAAGGTTAATTTATAGTGAGGGGTGTACATACTATGATCCATTTTCAAAACCTAAGGAATTTAAGTGAATGCTTGCAGTGGATATATCTGATAGGTAGAAAGATTCTACCTATTTGTAGTTGAAACAGTCACATTTAAACATTGCTAAAGAATTATAGGGACAATTTTACTTAAAAAATTATCAGCCTATGACAACATGACCTGATATTCAAGACTTTTGAGATATTGTAGGATAGAGATACACAAATTTGACTCACAAACCACTACAAGAATTTTAATGAGAGAAAATCCAAACTTTACATTTTGGTTCAATCCTAATTAAATAAAATTTTGTTGTTAAGTATTACAATTCTTTTTATTGTAACTATTTCTCAGATATGCTTTTGTTGTTAGTTCATATTTCTCAGATATAAACTTTGAATAAAGAGAAACGATTAATACTAGTGTATCCCATTCATTGATGATTTTTGTTTTCACTAAAATTATGGATTTATTTTATATACCTAGTGGCCAAAGGAAATATACTAAGAAGAGAGAAAAATTAACTATAGTAAATATAAGTCCACTACACATGCAAACACACAGTTTGAAATCAAATGTAGCCACCCCAGCAATATCATAAAATGTTCCTGTAATATATTATTTAATCCGAATATGGAAATATATGTATTTCTATTTTTTTTTAAAAAAACTCTGAATATTATTGTTTAACTTAAATAAATAATAACTATACATGATCATATTAATATCAGTAACAATAACAGTATAACAGAATTGAAAGGGACCTTAGAGGTCTTATAGTTCAACCCCCTGCTGAAGCAGGAGACCCTATACCATTTTGGACAAATGGCTGTCCAATCTCTTCTTAAAACCTCCTGTGATAAAGCACCCACAACTTCTGGAGGCAAGCCACTTCACTGATTAATTGTTCTCACTGTGAGGAAATTTCTCCTTAGTTCTAGGTTGTAGCTCTCTGATAAACTTCCATCCATTACTTCTTGTGCTATCCTAGTGACCTCTAGTCCTTCCCTTTATTAGACTGGACACATTCAGTTCCTGCAACTGTTCATCATGTTTTATCCTCCATTCCCCTAGTCGTCTTTGTTGCTGTTCTCTGCACTCTTTCCAGTCTCTCTCTAGATGTCAAAAAGCTTCTTATTGTGATACATTTTGAAAAGTCCATAGCTTATCATTAATTATTATTAAATCTCACATTAAAGTATTATAAACAGAGATAGTCATCACTCTGAGCCATTATAAACTTTTTTAGGAGTGGGATGAGCTTTCAAGCAATACAGTGTTAATCATCACTGGCATTCATTGCAATATTTATTTCTAAATTTAAATTAAAACTTTGTCAAAATTATAGGAATTGTGAGTATATTCTTTAATATATTTTTTTTACATAGCCATCATTTTTGAGGATTATTTAGGCTGAGTGATTTTTTGTTTTTATAAACTTTATATTGTCCATATAAACAGTGCCACAGTATTCTCACCTTAAGAGATCATTGATATTTTGGTACTGGGCTTGACTTGATTAGAAATTGCTAGTTGCTAGGTGTTTTTGTGGAACCTACAAACATTTGTGATTAAAGCTTAATTTTCAGCAGCAGTGTCATGATTTCTAAATGTTCTTTATAAATTACCAGGGTGTTATGTTGAATACTAAAAAGAACTGCTGCTGTTTTTGTCTGTTTCAGATTCCATTCTCAAAACATTCAGAGATTGCAGCCTAAGGAAAAATCTTTCACTACACTTCAAGCTTGAAACTCTTCAACTAGATCAAAGCTTTGTGACAAGATAAAGAATCCCTGGAACATATGTTTGATTGCAGGTACAATGATGAGAATGAGCTCTTTAGTTTTCCTAGTTATTAGATATTCTTCTCAATTATCTTCTTCATTAGGTCATTCAAGGTTGACTCAGCCCATCCTTTCGAGGTAGGTAAAATGAGGACCCGGATCGTGGAGGCAATAAGCTGACTTTGTATAAAAAAGAACACCGATTAAGGGCCCCCGAAAGCCCTACTAAGCACATATATACAAAAGTATGAAGGCTATTGCTTAACGCATTGTAAGCCGCCCTGAGTCTTCAGAGAAGGGCGGCATATAAATTGAACCAATAAATAAAATAAATAAATAAATTCAAATGTTTCCTTTCCTAGATAAATTTTGGTTCTTGTTTCATCATGGGTCATAGAGAGCATATGTCATTAAACATTTATCAGTCTGAGAAATTTTGACTCATATGAGAGGCAGGGTATGACTGTGGGGAAAGGTATTTTCATAAACTATGCCTGTTATACACTTCAGTGTGTATGATATGCAGATATAGTGTCATAAAATAACCACATCTATTTCATCATTTTCACATTATTATCATGAGTAATCTATACCTAGGAGACCAAGTGTTGGGTTCTAAGCGACAATCAGCATCTTAACTTGCACTTAGAAGTACACTAGAAGTGCAGCAAAGATATAATAGACTTAATACTGATTTGGGGGGTCCTTGGTACTCTCTAAGCTTCCTTGTTTTCTTACAGTGATTTCATTACCCAAACTAGGTAACATCATCAGTGCTAGACTACAAATATTCTCCTTTATTAACGCTGATTTGTTTTACCTGATTGTCTTACATATTACAATGATAGTTTATTGGAAGTGTTTTGAAAAATGTTTTTATATTATTATTATTATTATTATTATTATTATTATTATTATTTGGATATACATCAATATCATTATATGAACAGTGGGGGATCTGGGTATCATTCATTTAAATACAAGTAATAATAGTAATAATAATATTTGTTACATTAACCACACTTGTGTAATTGTGGTATTATTATACATATTTGTTTTAGAGTATGTCCCTTCATTGTTTAATTGTTCAGTGTTTTTGTGCGCCATTCTAATAACAGTCACAATATTATTCAAACGTACATAGTGATACCATCTTTCAACACCTAATCTTTACATCTATTACTTTTAGTATATTATATAAAATATAATCCCCCTTGATCTTGTTTCTACCTCTATCCTAGCTCTCAATAAAGCCAATTTTATATTAAACAACATTCCCTTTCTAACCATCATCTCTTGCCCGCTTTAGTATTTCAATTCTTATTAGATTTTTGACTTGCCTCCCAAATTCCTCCCTTGGGTCTTTGTCTCTGTCTACATCTTTCCTACTATTTCAGCCCAAATATTTCTTCCATCTCTACTATCTCTTGGTGCTGTACCTCAGGAGGTTCTGCCCAAGCCCCTATCTTCTCTTCAAAACTATCTTTCTTTTTAGCCAATCCCATTTTTTGATCTCTTAATATATAATGTCTCTTATTTGATTCATAAGTGTTTATTGTCTTCTTCTTCTCTTCTTGTTTTATTTGTTTATTTATCTGTTCTCTCTTTTCCTCTGGTTTTTCTGTTATCTCCTCTATTTCCTGTGTTTTATAATCTTTACTCATTGTCCCTTGTTGAACATTTTCTGATTTCCCCACGTCATGCATTAAGTCTTCTATCTCCCTCTGGTTATTTATCAACATATCATAAGTACTTTGGAGCATCAACACCATTTCTTTTTGAAATTCACTCATCTCCCCGATGCAACATCTTGTCTTATTTTGATAGGTCCAAATATTGCTCAATAGCAGTGGTGAAATCTGAACCAGTTTGCTACCGGATCGCTGGCCATGCATGTGTGCTGTGCGCCAAGCGTGCACTGCGTGCACACATGCACACTTCACACCAAATGTGTGCTGTGTGCACATGCACGATACACTCAAAAAGAAGGCTTGGGAAGGTAAATAGAACAGCGAGGGGGAATCAACTATGGTGCACAATCTTGGGAACCTTTTAAAAATCTTTTTAAAAACATTTTTTACTACCGGTTCAGGCGAATAGGTAGTAAAAATGCTTTTAAAAAGTAAAAAAAAAAGTTCAGATGATCACAGCTGTGCCACGCGGTCATCAGAACCTTTTTTTTTTTTACATTTTTAAAGATTTTTTTTATTACCTATTTGCTTGAACCGGTAGTAAAAAATGCTTTAAAAAAGTTTTTTAAAAAAGTGGGGGGGGGGAGTCCAATGATTGTGTGGCACAGCTGTGATCTTGGGAACCTTTTCTTTACCTTTTAAAAGCATTTTTTTACTACTGGTTCAGGTGAATAGATAGTAAAAAATGCACTGGTAGTATTTCACCCCTGCTCAATAGACTGTCATTAGTCTGTCACTGCCCCAAAGTCTCAATTGTCTATGACCTCAGAAAGCCAGTTTAGAAACCATTTGCTCAATCCAAGCATTGCTCCTCAGGGGAATGCAATAGTTATAGCTCTTTGTGTCACACAGTTAGTCAATTAGTTCCGTTTAGGTAATCCAGGAAGATTTCCAAATGTCTCCTTAAATCCACTCTGTAAATTCAGTCATAGATCCTGGCATTTAAAAGTTGCTTTCTTTAGATGTCTTTCATAATCTCACAGTTAAACTTCCAATAACCATGAAGTAGACAGATATAGAACAGTAGATAGCACAGCAGTCCTCCAGATGTTATTTATTTCCACTTTTTTTCTTTTGTCTTATCAATACTTTCCAAGGCTGTAGGAGTTTAGTATATATTCCATTAAAAACCAGTAGATGGCACCTTCACTTTAA
This sequence comes from Ptyas mucosa, assembly GCA_012654045.1. Lineage (NCBI taxonomy): Eukaryota > Metazoa > Chordata > Lepidosauria > Squamata > Colubridae > Ptyas > Ptyas mucosa. The sequence continues at coordinate 27,578,721 of WNWU01000016.1, read as the reverse complement.
ATTTCAATGTTGCACAAAATCTAACAAATATTTATTTCAGTTTTTGCAAATAATCAATATTCAGACAACAAATTCCAGCATTTTAAAATGCCTTACCAAAATATTGCCAATAAAGTTTGAAACTCCAATCTTTCTATATTTTAAAGATTTTGTGCTCTCCCTTTAATTCCTTTTCTTTTGGGTCTGTAATTTTTCTCTCTGTAATTATTCACCGCTTAAACAAGCATTTCAAGGAGTCTCTTTTACAGGGTTTATTTTCTTTGGGGTTAGGTTCTAGGTAAAAAAAAAATCACCTCACCCAGTTCTGATCACTGTTGATCTACACCGCTCCAGCACATTCATTGTTCCTTCAGCTGCCCCAGCTTCACAGCAGCCATAATGGCTGCCTCTCCTTTTCTTTGTTGGGAGGGAATTGCACAGAGGCCAAAAACAGGATGCGCAAAGGTAAAAAACGGGACATGCAGAGGCCAAAAACAGGACGCATGGAGGCCAAAAATGGGACACATGGAGGCCAAAAACAGGGTGCACAGAGGCTGCAAATGGGATGCACGGCGGCCAAAAATAGGGCATGCAGAGGCCAAAAACAGGGCACGCAGAGGCAAAAAATGGAGCACGCAGAGGCAAAAAATAGCTTAAGAGTGGGGGCCAGTGGGTGGGTGGGGCTTTGGCAATATTTGTTCCATAAGATGCTCAGACATTTCCACCCACTTTTGGGAGACAAAAAAAGTCTCTTATGGAGTGAAAAATATGGTATGTATGTAACATTTCACTTAGTAACCATTCAAAGTTACATCACTGAAAAAAGTGACTTATGACCATTTTTCACACTTATGACCATTGAAATATCCCCATAGTCACATGATCAAAATTCAGACAGTTGGCAACTGACTCACATTTATGAGAATTCCAGTGTCCTGGGATCATGTGATCACCTTTTGCAACATTCTGAGAAGCAAAGTTAATGGGAAAGCCAGATTCACTTAACAACCATGCTGCTAACTTAACAACTACAGTAATTCACTTAACAACTATGACAAAAACGGTAGTAAAATAGGGCAAAACTCACTTAACAAATGTCTCGCTCAGCAACAGAAATTTTGGGCTTAAGCCAAAGACTACCTGTATTTTCTTTATGAAAATCATTCTCTGTTGAGATAGTTTTCAACTTTTCTGTTTTTTCTTCTTCTTTCTTTTATAGTAACTTAATTTCCATGATTGGGAAATGATTGTTTACTGCCTTGAATATTCAGTGAAGCAGAAAGATGGATATAGATCACATAAATAAATGAGTAAAGACCTCCTGGAAACAAGCTCAATTCTTGGTGAGCATAGTGATACGCACATGTAGCTTTCATAGCATAATACAGAAATAGTTTCCCACTGTCTTCTCCCAGGATGTTTTCAACTGTCCAGTCTAGCCTATTATTCTTCCACTGAAGCATGAATGAGAGTCAGCCCTGCTTGCTTTTGAATTAGCAGTCTGACAAGCTATCGTCACCTTGCTGGGTACAGTATTCTACTACCAATGTGCAGTTCAGAACTGCTGGCAATTTAAGATTGCATGGTCTCAGCTGTAAATATTTCTCAGCTATGGGTCCTAGAATCTTTATTTTAAAAAGGAATTAGTATACTGCCAATTACTGTAGGTTTACAGAATTTACAATCCAAGTACAAAACAGGTAATAGAATGTTAAAATGCTTAAACATTAAAAAACAAGTTGCAGCCATGAAATTTAAAGACCTATTTAACTGTCAACAGTTTCCTCAATTTAATAGGCAATGCATCAGAGCTGGCTTCTAAGTGGAGATGGACTAAAACCTGGACATTCACAATAGGTTTGCTCAATTCTTCTAAACTATTATGTGATTTATTTGCATCTGGCATTGCATGTTATATAAGCCTGGGCAGCTGCGGCTTACTCAATAAATTATTAATAAATGACTGATGGCAACAAGACAATATTTATTTATTTATTTTATAAAATTTGTATGCCGCCCTATCTCCAAGGACTCAGGGCGGCGTACAATGACAATCGACCAAGCGACTGTTAAAAACAACAAATACATATAAAAATCTAAAAAGTATTTTAAAAAATTAAAATATACTACCCCATCAGTCCAGGCCGGGGGACATAAATAACCAGGTTTTCAATTCATGGTGGAAGGTACAGAGGTCAGGGGCCAACCGGAGCCCCAAGGGAAGTTGATTCCAAAGGGGGGGGGGAGTTCACAGAGAAGGCTCTACCCCTGGGGGTCACCAGCTGACATTGTCTGGCCAACGGCACCCTGAGTTTCAGTTTCAGTTTCAGTTTATTTAATTTGTATACCGCCCTCCTCCCAGAGGATTCAGGGCGGTGAATAGCCATAAATAAAACATACAAGTATAACATTTAAAACCCAATTAAAATCCAATTAAATAAATTTGGCCATAAAATTATTAAAACCCCAATAATTTAAAATGAATTAAAATTTATAACATTTTTAAAAAGGGGGAATCAGGCCAGGCCTGCCTGGTGAAATAAAAGGGTCTTAAGAGCGCGGCGGAAGGTGCGTAGGTCCGGGATCTTCCGAATCTCCGGGGGAGCTCATTCCAGATAGTAGGTGCCCCCACAGAGAAGGCTCCCCCACTGTGGGCCACCACTCAACATTGTTTGGCTGACGGTACCTGGAGGAGGCCCTCTCTATGAGAGCGTACTAGCCGGTGGGAGGCCACTGGTGGCAGTAGGCGGTCTCGTAAATAGCCAGGTCCTAAGCCATGGAGTGCTCTAAAGGTAGTAAGCAAAACCTTGAAGCGCACCCGGAAGACCACCGGGAGCCAGTGCAGCTCGCAGAGGAGAGGTGTCACACGGGAACGCCATGTCGCTCCCATAACCACCCGTGCGGCTGCACTCTGTGCCAGTTGGAGCCTCCAGGTGCTCCTCAAGGGGAGCCCCATGTAGAGAGCATTGCAGTAGTCCAAGCGGGAAGTGATGAGGACGTGAGTGACCGTGTGTAAAGAGTCCCGATCTAGAAAGGGACGCAACTGGCGGATCAGGCAAACCTGATAAAAAATCCCCCTGGTCACGGCTGTCAGATGTTCTTCTAAAGACAGCCGTGAGTCCAGGAGGACGCCCAAGTTGTGAGCCCTCTCCGTGGGGGCCAATGATTCGCCCCCAATAGTCAGTGATGGCACCAACTGACTATATCGGGACGTCGGCAACCACAGCCACTCGGTCTTGGATGGGTTGAGTCTGAGCCTGTTACTCCCCATCCAGATCAGTACGGCCTCCAGGCACCAGGACATCACTTCAAGGGCATCGCTGGGGTGGTCCGGGGTGGAGATGTACAACTGAGTATCATCAGCATACTGATGATACTTCACCCTGAAACCACAGATGATCTCACCCAGTGGCTTTACATAAGTGTTGAACAGAAGGGGTGAGAGGACAGATCCCTGTGGTACCCCACAAATGAGGCACCTCGGGGTCAACCTCTGCTCCTCTGCCAACACAGACTGCCACCAGTTGGAGAGAAAGGAGGAGGATGGATCCAGATATACTGTTGTTGTGGCTCTGACCCCCGAGCCCATCGCATCGGAGGAAGAAGGCTCCGAACATGAAGGAGAGGAGCCAGCCAGGCCTCCCTCCCCCAACCCCTCCTCTCTGGCAATTCCTCAGCTGTTGGCCGAAGGAGAGGAGGAGCCAGGTGTCTCCGATCGGTTGGAAAGTGATGAGGGAGACAAACTGTGGCTGGACCCACGTCAGCGTCGGCGTGCTAAAAGATCCCAGCAAATGAGGAGGCATGCCAGGGATTAGCTGAGTCACTGGACCACACCCCACAGGCTATATAAAGAAGTGGGGTGGCAGTTTGGATTCTGTGACGGACAAAGTTTCATTCTTGCTAGTTCCTTGGTGTCAAACCTCAGTCATCTGAAAGGATTGGAATTTGGACTGTGTTTTCCCAGCTGGTGTGTATGTGTTTGTTATCTGGTGAAGGAACACCCCCCCCCCTTGTTTAGTAAAGAACTTGGCAGCCGGTTCCCATAGGGCTGCCAAGCCTTGATAACGAAACCTCCGTGTGCCAGTCATTTAACCCTCGTCTGTCTGTGTGGGTTTGTGTGTGTGGAGGATGGGGACAGAACAACTGTTTCATCCAGGTACTGGGGGAGCTGCGACGCAACCACACTCTCGACAACCTTCGCCACAAAGCAAAGGTTGGAGACTGGACGATAATTAGATAACACTGCCAGGTCCAGGGAAGGCTTCTTGAGGAGAGGCCTCACCACCGCTTCTTTCAAGGCGGCAGGGAAGACACCCTCACTCAACGAAGCATTTATAATCCCCACCTCCCGAGAAGCCAGCACTAACTGGGAGGGACATGAGTCCAACAAACATGTGGTCACGTTCAGTCCACCCAGAATTCTGTCCACATCCTCAGGAGCCACAGGATCAAACTTATCCCAGATAATATTCACAAGACCCGCCCCAGTCATTCCCCCTGAGACCACCCAGTTGGAGTCCAGGTTTTCCCAAATCTGAGTGATTTTGTCATGCAGATACTGTACAAAATCCTCGGCTCTACCCTCCAAGGGGTCCTCCCGCGCTCCCCGGTGGAGCAGGGAGTGGGTCACCCTAAGCAGGGCGGCCAGGCAGTTTCTGATGATGCAATAAGAACAGCAAAATAGTTACATTTTGCTGCTTTTATTGCCACTAGGTAATTCTTAATGGGAGATCTTACCAGTGTCCGGTCAGATTCAGAAAGACTGGCCCTCCAACTACTCTCTAGGCATCTTTTCTGGCACTTCATCTCCCTTAGCTCGTCAGTAAACCAGGGAGCCAGGTGAGATCGGCACCAGGTCAGAGGCCGCAAAGGCACGACCCGATCCAGAGCTCCAGTGGCCGCCCTATCCCAGGCGGCCACTAGGTCTCCAGTCGAGGCGTGAGCCAGAGCCTCAGGGAATGGCCCAAGCTCCATCTGGAACCTCTCAGGTTCCATCAGGCGCCTGGGACGGAACCATCTTACTGGCTCCGCCTCCCTGCGGCAAGGTGCAGCGGTTCGAAAGTCAAGATGGAGAAAGGAGTGATCCAACCATGACAAGGGCTCAGTGACTATATCCCCTATTTCAAGGTCACTCAACCACTGTCCAGAGATGAAAACTAGGTCCAGCGTGTTCCCCCCCCGTGGGTAGGGCCATGAATTAGTTGGGTCAGGTCCATAGCTGTCATGGAAGCCATGAACTCCCGAGCCACTTCAGATGCCTCACCTGCAGACGGCAGGTTGAAATCCCCCTTGACCATAAGTCTAGGAGTATCAACCGCCACCGCGGCGATGATGTTGAGTAGCTCAGGCAGGGCTGCTGCCACGTGGTAGGGAGCCAGGTACGTGATCAGCAAACCCATCTGTACCCCGTGGCCCTACTTCACAAGGAGGGACTCACAGCCGGCCGTCTGAGGAACAGTGGCCTCTCTTGGTCTAAGACCTTCTTTGATAATAACCGCTACCACCCCACCCCTCCCCTATGGCCTCGGCTGATGAAATGCGCAGAAACCTGGTGGGCACATTTCAACGAGGGAAACCTCCCCTCTTGGCCCAACCAGGTCTCTGTAATACCGGGTCTGCTCCCCCCTCCTGAACAAGATCACAAATGAGGGGGGCTTTATTTACCACAGAGCTGGCGTTGCACAACATCAGCCAAAGGCCTGGGCCCTGAGGGTCTGTGCTACCTGGAAAACAAGTGGAGCCTTGGGGGCTGGAGCACGCCACCGCTCGTAAACAGTGAGCGCATGCTCCCCTAACGTGATGTGGCCTCCCACTGCATTCAATCTTCTTTCGCTCACTTCTCCCCAACTCGGGCGTTCCGGAGGGCAAGAAAGCCCTAAACAAGTTGGAGAGGGACTCTCCTAAGCGGGGGTGGGGGCGCCGATGGTCGTGGAAGCCCCAGGGGACCCTAAAACACCAAAACGCTGCCCATCCCGACAGCAACTCAGGCCAGCACCGTCATGCTCAGGAATCCTCTCTGTGTAAGCCCTCTCTGTGAGAGCATACCGGGCGATGGAAGTTGACGCACATTAAATATATAATGTGCAAATCCAGTACTGTGGAGTATCTGGAATTATACAGATACACAGAAACTAACATAGGAGGATACTGACAATACTCAGAAATCACAACGTAACAGAGAACACTGATTTTGTAATAGTGTGGAAATAGAACCTTTTAAGAAAGGTTGCTTTACTATTTCAATATTTATTTCTTTTAATTAATTTAATTAGGATCATTTGCAATTCCCACTTCAATTGAATGATTGCATGAGAGTCATTCTGTTATGATAAGGCCAGTTAAAATGTGCTCTATTGTTGAATATTACTTGAGTTTCCTCTACTTTTAGCAAAACCCAAAAGTAACAGTCAAGGGCACCAAAGTTAATTGTGAAGTTTTTACTGATCTTTTCATGCATATATTCTGCTGTCATTCTTCTTGAAAGTCATCAAGAGATCAGTAATGAAAACATGACATTCAGCTACAGAAGGCGAAGACTTCAGTCAATGTTTCAGTGAAGAATCAGGACAAGAGAAGAATAAATTTGAGTTACACTTAACTAGCAAGTGGAACATTCACAGGCAAGAAATTTTCAGGTAACAAGACAGGTTCTAGTACAATGACAGAGGAATGCTATATTGTGAAATAAAAGCAAAACTATGGGAAATAAATTGCAAGGGTTTTTTTTAAAATTATTGGTTTTAGAAAGCTGTTCAGAAACACACTCAGTTTTCTTCAATATAGTTGTTTTAATATTAACCCAGACCACTTGTCCATCAGGTCCAATATTCAGCTAGATTTCAAATAGGGTGGATAATGAATGTTATGAAATGATCACATTATTTGAATTCAGATTATTACAAATAATATTCTCTGTAAAATATTAATTGGTTCCAATTAATTGAATTAATTGAATTTTTATATGTTTATTAATGAAATAGTACAGTAAAGGAGAGAAGGAATATACTTATAATCTAAATGTATTATTAGCAATCAGTATTTATACAAAACAAAGCAAAAACAAAATAATTCTAAATATAATTCCTAAAGGTAAGCTTGCTCCATTTTTAAATCAATTAAACCAACCAATATTTGCCTTAATCATTGTTCCTACTTCATGTTTTTTTTACTTAAACAGATTTAAAACTTTTATCTGAATGGCTGCTCTGTTGGGGGTGGGGAATGTATTTTTTATTTCAATTTTTAATCTATACACTTAAAATATGCTCTGTCTCTATCATTGTAACACTTCTATTCCTTATAGATATTTGCAAGCCACAAAAAGCAGATGGAACTTTACCTTTTTCTTTTATTTCCACTGCACATTTTGTAATATTACAGATTTAGTCATTCCAACATGTCATCCTATATTAGAGTTGCTATGACCACCTTCATGTCATTCAGTCACATCAATTTTTGCTGTAATGTAGTAATCAGCCTCTTTGTTTTTGAGCTTGTAGTGTTTTCAATCAAAGAAATCTTCCTTTTGCACACACAAAATAAACAAGCAGCATCTAAAACCCTCACAGCAACCTGGCAACATCAAATGCACATCCACTAGCCTCACATTAACTGAATTTTGATTTACATTAAATGTCATCTAGCATCAATGTATAATTCACAGTAAATGAATATTACATTATTCAAGGTTGCAGTAATCATAAACTAGCTGTTTGCATATACTATAGAAAATGTTATATGAATAAAAAAGTGATAATATGCATGCAGCAAGTTTGGCTATATGTAATAATATGTTTGCATACCTTGTGTATAGTCTTAAGTAGACAGTCAACTTAGTCTATTCTCAAACATTTTCTCTGTTCATTTCTAAACATTTTCAGTGTCCAATTAGAAGGTGTAAAAGATTTTAAATCATAACACTAAAAGCCACTGTATAATCAAAAACTCTTTCTCAGAGTTCTTGATTGTAAGGAAGATTTCATGCATTTTGAAGCAAATATAAGTTCCTTCTGGGCCTAATGGAAAATTATGAGTTCAGGGCATGAATCTGGACAATTCATGTGACCAGACTAAACATATGTCATGGCTTTGGTTCACAGCATCATGAGAATCTAAGGATATAATTCATAAGCCATGCATTATGACTTACTATGTGAAGTAGGCCAGCATAGTTCATTTGGTAGAGTGGAATCAGAACAAAATATGCCTTAGTATGAAGAGTTAATTTACAGTGCAGAGTTCTAGGACTGTAAAGAATAGAATGATATGTGAATCCATCATTTGCTACGATTTTTCAAATAATAGAGGAGAAGGGCAGCTTTTCTTTTCTTGCTAACAGCAGCTTCTGCACCCATGCAGGAGCCATTATTAATGAAGTGATCAGTTGACTGAAATAACTTAGTCGACCCTGATATTTTGTAAAGGGAGAGCAAGACTCCTCGTTCAGGTACTTGGTTATTATGAGGGAAAATGGAGTGCCTTTATAAAGTTGGATCAGTTACATTCTGGAGAAATCTAGTTAGCACTTAACCTACAAATTTCCCCAAATGCCTAGCAGATACTCCAACTCACCTGTTATGTATGTATATATGTATTTTGTAATACATATAATCCACCCATGTCCCAAAGGATTCTGGTTAGTGTACAACTTCAAACACAGAGGGGGGAAAGCATAATCTAAACAGACAAATTGGAACAGTATAAAAAAAATAAAACACCATAAAACCCTACATAAAAGCAGATATAAAATACCCTATAAAATCCAATGTAGGCCGCCTGCTTGTCAGCTGCAATCAAAATCATGTTGAAATATGTGTTTACTAGAATTGCAAAAGATTTCTTGTAGGATTTGTAGAATTGCAGGAAGGTTTCTGCCAGATGCCCTTCTGGAAAAGGTAAATAAGGTAAAAATTATTAAAGAAAAGGGATGACATTTCCTCCATGCATTGTGAATCTCATGAGAGCAGTGGATTTTCAGTAGACCTTCTCTTGACTAGACTAGATGGGCAGAGTTTGTTCCGGCAAGGTTCTGTGTTTGTTTGTTTTACAATGCATTAGTTAAATTGTAAATAGCAAGTTATCATACGGCCCATCCAACATAAATTTTATTTATAAAACTGCTTTAGAGCTTTGTTATAATTTTCTCCCATTGTTAGGAGGTAAAAATAAGATTCCCAGCAGGGCTTGAATTCTTTACTACTCCTTCACCAGCAGTGGCCATAGGTGGTGTCCATATATTATTTTGTATTGAAAAACTATATGTATGAAATTCTTCATTCCTTAATGAAAATTTCATTAAAACCATAATGTACCCTTGAGTTACAGAACTGGGAGATCATATTAAGTTTTTCAGAATTAATAAATTAAAAACTTTGTTACTAAATAGTCATAAACTAAATTGCTAAAACACAGAAATATGATGTTGGTAAATAACTAATAATCCTTAAGAAGAATATTAGTGGAAACCCATCATTGAAGCATATCCCAATTGTTATCTTAAAAAGAGTTTTTCAGTTTAGATAAATGTTTTTACTACTGATTGATGGCTTAAAGTCAAACATATTAATGCCATCCCTAAACTAAAATGAAAATACAAATTTTACAATATATTTATATATTACTATAATTTTATAAATTGTAGTTTTCTGCCTCTTCTGATGAACAATTCTCAAGGCTTTCATGAATGTTATTAATCTTGATAAAGATATTGGGGGTGGGAAAGGCTTTGTGTAAATCCTACACATAGGCTTTTTCAAGGGCATGATTGTAATTGCATAATAATAATTTTTTGCTACTGTTAAGTGCTATTGTTAAAAGAAAGCCTTGCAGCTAAAAGCTTTTTTGTTTTGTTTTGTTTTATGCTTTTTAGAACGCATCACAAAATACATTTACTTAAACTAAAATTTATCTTTATTTCAGTGGGAAATACCACCATTTGTCTGGTTTCAGATAAATTTATGGATTTATGGCCTGATGGTAGAGAAGTCTCTAATCAGGCAAACAAGACCTAAGAATAAGATATGAAGACAACAGTCTACTTCTATTCAGACTTTGGCTTTCAGCATCACAATTGAGAACCAATTTGTTGCCATTTCTTAATATGAGTTTGCCATTGTTCCTTGATGGTTTAAAAATATAGTGACCCTTTTAGTAGGATCTATTATAAGATGTTATTATTAGAAATAATAATAGCTTTTTATATTTCAAGTACATTTTGAATATTCAAAGTGTTTCATGTCCATTAACTCTCAATAAAATGTCATTGAGGCAACTCTCATGAATTCTGTAGCCTTAAAGCAAGTTTGTCAATAACTTTTTTCTTAAATTATGTTCATGTTATAGGGAGTTTCACTTTGCTTACTTAATATCAATCAGTTGCCAGTAAGTGGAATACTGAAGCTTAGAGTGTTGCAAGATAAAACTTTCTGAAAATGTACTTCACATCAAATTTAATAGCATTCCTTTAAATCTTTTAAAAGATTATTATAACAAGTTTGAATTAGCAAATGGAAATGAGAAAGGTTTCATATGGATTATTTAAACAGCATATATTACAAACAAAGCCATTTTATTTTATATACCAAGAAAGATGTTTGAATGTACATTTCATGAATTTTAGTTCTGCAACTATATCTGTTGAAAAAGAGCAACATTACCACATTTTATAAATGAATGTTGAAGTTACATTGGATGCTGTTAACATAAAATATAACATTGGAACAAACAGGTGCTGAAGCTAAAAATAGACAACTTCCAGTTAACCACAAGGTAAATTATTGTTATTATTATTAAGGACACAAGGAAAACAAGCTGAATTTTGACTGCTCAGGGCAGGAGAGGAACTATTATATGAAGACTGGAAATATGAAAGGGGGTTCATACCATCCATGGAAAGAAAAAGGGTGTCAGCGTTCCAGAAAAACCCCAACTCCAAGTAAAGACGCGGAAGCAAGCATTTTCCAAAGTTCTCTTTACTAGAATAGGCAAACTGGCACATCTGGGAAAACTGAATGTGAAAAGCCTGGGTTTTCCTTCAGTAAGTCAAAGCTCCCAAAACCATCCCCTTTTCCTTCCAGTCAGTCACATGCTCCAATCAACGTCCGCTCCATCTCGATCCAGCCCCCTGACCACTCCTTCTCCAGATGCTGGATCGCACTGACCTTGACCGACAGGAAGAATGCTATTATGTCTACTAACAACCCCTCTCCTTAATCCCCCCTCCTACTTTCCCCCACACAAGAAGGTGGCAGCATTGGAGCTTCCGGCCTAATATGGCTTCCAAAGTTGATAAAGGGTGAAAGATGATTGGTAAGAAGTTGGATGTCATACCCTACTTTTTAAAATGAGAGGCAGGAAAAGCTTTAACAGCGTACACTCGGATTGGCAGGTTCCTGGCCTTCCCCTAAATTTCTCCACACTACCTGACCTGGTCTCTGAGAAATCTTTAAACATGGGCAATGAGAAATAACAAAAGAAATACCACAATGTTCTCCTCTGAAATCAGAACTGATCTAACAATTATTTGGCACAGTTTTACAAACTGCATACCATGTCAAAATATCAGCAAGTCAATATGGGAATGTCACAGCCCCAGCATGTGGAAGAAGGATAGTCAGATTGTGCTTCTGTGTAGTAGAAATCTGGTGCTGTTTCTAAGAGCCCTAACTGTCCTAATATGGCTCAGATATTTCAGTCTTGTTGAAAGGCACATTCATCAAAAGTTCACATTTTGGAGAGAAGCCAAAACAAAATATGGCTAGTTATAATCACATACTTTTCACTTCTTTTATCAATAACGTTTGCTAACGAAGAACTGGATTGTTAGCAATAATATCCAAATAATGTAGAAAAAGGCAGTGTGAAAGAGTCCCAAAACCTGGCTTATTAAGAAATCCTGTCAAAACAAGTTGATCGATGTTGTTGTTGACAAAAGAGGAGCGAGTGGGAGGAAGAGTGAGCAGGGAAAAACAGATGTACCTGGAATGCAGTAACACATCTGGAACACAGCAAGACACTAAGAATGCCCTGAAAATGCCATAAAGAAAAAATAAAGTTAGGTTGCTTTGAAAGGGTACACAATCAGATAAATCAGAAGCTGGCTATTAATCTCAGTACAGAATTTATATTCACCTACTAGAATACTATGATTCCCAATGTAATTCCAGAGCAATTCATATTGGACAGCATGACACCAACCTACTCTTTATTAATCATTTAAACATTAATTTAATTAATAACAATTGTATATGAAAAAAGTAAAACAAATCTAATAAGCAAATCAATTATCCCCCTCCCACCCCCCCAAAAAATTGTTCTTTCATGACAAAAGCAGAATTTAAAAAAAAAAAAGAAAAATGATCTCCCTCTGGAAGAAGGAGACCAATGTGGGGATTATCTACACAACAAAGAGTTCATGATAAAGTCCAGGCAATTTATTTTATTATAAATCAATAAATGCAAACACCTGCTAAGTTAAAGAACAAGAATATTAGAAAGAATGGAAGCAAAATATTAATGTTAACATATCTTTATATCCTGTCATTATCTAGCATTCCTTTTTGCCATTTTCCTCTGAAACTCTGTGGGATAGGTGGAGAGACAGTGATTGGCCTGTGGTCAATGAGCTTCTGTAAATGAAAGTAGCTTTAAACTGGGTGTCTCTAGCACCAGTTTAACATCTTTATCATACTACACTCGCTGTCCAGGATGTTAAATTGAGACTCTCTCTGTTGCTTTAGTGTGCTTTCTTCCAATCCTTAAATTGGCAGAAAAGTATATAAATATAAATTGTCCTGCCTTCACAGCTGAGCTCTACAGTGCTTCAGCAATGCTGTCCTTACCATTTTACTGATTAGTGAATTCCCTGAAGTCTTTTTTGCCTTCCAACCAGTGTCACCTGCCATCTGGAAAAACAACCACAAATCATTTTCCTGAACATATGGGGGATCAGGGTTGTATTTCAGGCAGCTCCTATTTTCACTAACCAAAGCGGGGAATTGTAGGCGTTGTGTTTACTGTGTGTACTAGGAGTTGGCTTTTCTATGAATCTTCCTTATAAGCTGTCTGAACTTTATCTGAGAGTTCTGACTAGGCACTAAGCAGGAAAAAAGTAGACTCCTTCTTCCTAACCTTTGTGGACTTGTGGACTTCCAAGAAAGCTGCACATTTAGTGCCATATCCTATCTCTGCTGTCTGCATTGCTTCCTACTTTGTATGCAGATGGAGAGCTGGAGTCTCAGTGGCAGTCCTGGCAAGCAGACTGCTCTTCCCTGAATTTAGCCTTAAAGAGAGTACCACACACTGTTTTTCTGGTTAGGTCAGCAGGGCCAAGCTCTACTCAACAATAAAGAACAAAATCAGAATCCAAGCCAGAATTAAAAGAACAACAATCAATCACATGAAGGCTAATTAATGGCTTCTAAGAAGATAGCCAAAAGACCAGTCTCAAAGATTTCGGCCAAATTTTCTTCAAGGACTGTCTTCTTCAGCATCTCGGAAGATTCTCTGTGTCTCTCTCCAGCCAGGCAGCTAATTTACCCATAGGGGCTCTTAAATGCTGAAATGCCAGCAAAGGTTTCTGATCTGCTGCTCCTAGGAAAAAGTATGTTTGCTGCCCAGCCCTGAAGCAGCTGAAGCAGCTGGACAAGAAATGTTTTTATCTTGGCTTGTTTGATCTGTTTCATTGTGTGTTTGTGACCAAAAGGAAGACCACCGAATCAACTGCAACACAAACAATGGTTCAATGAATGTTCATCCATTACCAGTGATGGCTTTCCCAGGTTTAAGGAAGAACATCACCTGCCATCTGTCTAATCCCTGCAGTCTTCTTGCTCAGTTACTTCCAGAGCTTCCTATTTCTTTGCAAGCAGTCATCCTTTACAAACATATCTAACAAAATGTGAAGCCCCCTCTTTGATATCAATCTGTAAACTCAAATACATTTTAGAGGCTTTAGTTTAGGGTTTCTTTTTAATGGATATGGGAATATTGCATATGTTCTTCCATGGGATTGATATCCAACCTCCCCATCCCATCTTAAAAAAAAAAGCATGCACAAACCTTGGGTCTAGTGTCTATCAACCAGAGTCTAAGTGGCCATGGATGGGAAGAGGGGATTAGATTTATGCAGTAACAGGACTTGGACAGTTTTTCGCTTTATCATTCCCAGATTTATCTCCAGGTCACCTTAGATTATTTAAATGGCAGGTTTTGTTTCAGGAGGTGAAAGAAAATGTGATGTTCATACTGAAGGCACCAAAGTGAAATTTGATTTTCTGGAGATGACATGGGTACAATGTCATGACCCTAAAATAATAATTAATAAGCACATCTTTATACCACAGGAATGGCATGTGAGAATATTTTCATTTTGGCTCATTTAGTTTCATTTAGTACATCTTTTGCTTCAGCCCCAATCATGTAATCTTCAACAAATTAGCCCTGAGAAAATGTAGCCTTCAAATAGATTGTTAGAGGGGGAAGACAGCTATAATTTCATACATCAATAAACTTATAATAAAATGATTAAGTGCTGGACTTGAGGCATAGAATTCACTGTGCATTTTAGACCAGACAGTGTAACAGCCAAATCTATTTCACTGTTGTGAGGATAAAAATATTAAAGATTTGTATTATACTACTTCAGGCAAGAAACAGGATATACTGTACATTAAATATAAACAACAAATAAGGAAGTGGACTGTAATATATGAAAGCAGATTAAAGAAGGAGAAATGTTTGCATTAAGACAAAAACTACCTTTTCTAATGGATGAAAGCTGTAATAATAGCTAGAGTTAAAAATCTGCAACAGGAACAAAATCATAACCAGAACACTGAAATAAAGAATGGTCATGCTCCTATGCAGTCCTAAACATGAGATGGGCATTTTTCTATATTTGGCTTTAGGAATGCAAGACTTTGAAAAGGTGCCAATATATAAATATATGGGTTGAGATTGCACAAGCTTGGACTAATTTCTATAATTGTCTTTGAAGTTAGTCAAATTGGACTAAAGCCAATCTAAAACTGAATTTCCTCTGAAAATTAAAACTGAATTTAAATGTTTTGATGTTCCAGTTTTTAGAGAGGTCAATATTTTATCTGTACAAGTTCCTGTTCTGCTTTACTTTTCCATACAATATTAGGTCTACTTTATTGCCAATTATTTCTTTTGGATAATAACCAAATTCTGATAATCTTATTTCACACTCTGTCTTCTGTTACAATACTTATTCACCACATAATTTACCAGAGTTTACCATATTTACCACAGCTTCCTTTTGTCACTGGGTGACGCTACTAAAGTTGGGTAAGCCATTCTCTTGAATCTGAGCAAAGAGATTAGTCCATGCATCAAGGAGAAATAGCCAGCACAATCCAAATCACAGTTTTACTCTAACTGCTTGCTAGCCCTTTTAGAGACAGTTGGAGATCAGAAAATAGGCAGCTAGAAATGAATAAAAAATCCTCAAAAGAATTATTCAGGCTAATATTAGCTCTTAACTTCCTTAAAGAAGCTTACTTTGTCTATGCTTTAGGCCTTTAAAAAATAAAATTATAGTTCTTTCTTTTCTTTTCTTTTTTTTCTTTTCTTTTCTTTTCTTTTCTTGCTGCTAATCAGTGAGAGTCATAAATCTCACTTTAGTCTGAGTTTGAAGTTAAAAGGGCAGTTTTTGATTTTGTTGAGGCAAAAAGATAGTACAACTCTATTTTCTGCAAAACTTAATGCATACCACTTCATGCATGGGTATGAATTAATTCAGTTTATCAGGACTTGGTTTTATCTATATCTTTAGTCATTCTGTTGTTTGTGTACACAAGCACACAGATACACAAAATCACATTTCTCCTTGTAATTTGCAATAAGGTTACATTTGTTTCTGCATTGTTTCTATATCTTAAATTATGTATGTAGATATTTAAAAAGAAGCATTTTTCCTTTAGGATATATTTAATTGGTTTAATTTAGACTATTACCCTTCTAGCTTCATCATTAGGTTTGATTGAGTATAATTAGCATTTTAATCTGCAATAAATAGCACTGTTTATTTGTCACTGCATTCTATTTGCCTTAACTGAAAACTTACAAAGCTGTTTCATATTTCTTTTATGGCCATTTTTCCCCTTCAGATCACATTTAATGAAAGATTCAGTTAATATGGTTCCATTTACAACATCTCCTCAATGTGGTTGCTCTTATTATCCCTCCTAATGTGCACCAAATATGATTAGTTAAATAAAATATAGATACATGCAATGGCTATGCCACATTCATACTGCAATTTTCAGGATATGATATTAAACATTCACCAAAGACATGGGGGTAGCTTTTCAAGACCGTCCAAAAATTGCAACACATGTAATTTTCTAATAAGAAAGAAGAGGCAATTTATTGAATTAATGACTATACTAATACAACTATATCAATTGTACATACTTTAATTTAACCTTAGGTTTTGTTTTAGCCATAGTCACTTTTTGATGTTTAGTCTACAGCAGGATTGTCAAACTCCTGGCCCATGGGCCGGATCCATCACTTGCTGGCCACATCCATGCCCAGTATAGCAAAAGAGATGACTTGAGTTTGATACCTCTGGTCTACAGCATACAACTCAAAGGATAACTATAGACCTTGGCTCCTAAGAGAGCAATAGCAATAGCATTTAGACTTATCTACCACTCTGTACTGCTTTGTAGCACTCTCTGACTGCCTTACAGGGTCAGCATATTGTTCCCAACAATCTAAGTCCTTAATTACCGACCTCGGAAGGATGGAAGGCTAAGTCAGCTTTGAGTCAGTGAGCAGAGCTAGCCTGCAACCACTGCACCACCATGGCTCAGATAAGGTATATAGCCTAATCA
This sequence comes from Ptyas mucosa, assembly GCA_012654045.1. NCBI lineage: Eukaryota > Metazoa > Chordata > Lepidosauria > Squamata > Colubridae > Ptyas > Ptyas mucosa. Next base: position 27,561,880 of record WNWU01000016.1, on the reverse strand, counting down.
GAAATGCTGAACATAGATAAAAATGAAGCAAACTAAATTTCTCATTAGAAGAATAGCAGGATGTCAACCTGTATAAAGAAAGCAATCATTAGATTTTTTTTAAAAAAGAAGCCAATATCGTTTTTCTCAGAGATGAACAGAGTCTCCGGCTTTCCAGGTTGACTACTTAACTGGTCTACTCTGTTAGAAGTCAATCCAGCAAGCCCCATGACTCCTTGCTAGTATTCACTGACAGTTTCTCATATTCTGATGTTCAGCTTCCCAGTTCAAACCAGAGATGTGTGATAAAGATCCATCAGTATACAGCTGAACTCCACAGATCTGAGAGACTTAGTAAGAAGCAGGCCAACAGAAGAAGAGGCTCTAATATTCTAATGATTGAGGTGTGCATTGCATAGAGATTCAGCATGGCTTTAATCCTGGGGGGAAAAAACTTTAAAAACAACTTTTCAACCCATATCTGTTTTATGTTTATCTTTGTCTTCCAGACATAAAATTCTGGATTCTAAATCTCAAACTTGTTCTATACAAATTATACTCAAAGAAAAGTCATATAATAATGATGACTAAACCTGGAACAGAGATTTTAAGTGTCCTACGCCCACTTTCCTGTCCTGTACATTTATTTTTGAAAACACAATATTATGAACATTATTATTATGGATCATATGCCTGCATTTTCAGCAGCATTTTCTTTGAAATGTTCCATTCTGCTAATAGAAATACTTCTGGTTGCTGAAAATTGAAAATTCAGAGACAAGCCATTATATCCCGCTAATTTGTTTCAAGTTTGTATTCATATATAATATTTTCACTGAAATAGTTTTTTCCTCAATCACTTGATAACCAGAATTACTTTACTCCGCCAATATGTCCCTGAAGTTTATTCCAGTTAGCTAAACTGCAAAATTAATAGACAATGGAGTTAGAGAAAAAAATTTAGTAAAATTCAAAACATACAGTATAATTATGGAAATATACTTAGACTTAATATTACTTAGTCTTAATTATTAAATATTACTTTTGTAAATATTACTTAGTCTTAAAAACTAGAGAAATTAAGATACCTCCCATTCCATGCCTTTTAGTCTTTTCTATATTTAATTTGTCCTTTACCTAGCATAAATATAATAAAAGTCTAAGGTACAAGAACTGAAATACTGTAAGTGTCCAAAATTTTCATGGAACTAAATCAGTGGTGAGTTGCTACCGGTTCGCCCCAGATCAGGCAAACTGGTAGTAGCAGTGGGAGGCTCTGGCCACCCACCTGGACACTTCTGGACACTTCTGCGCATGTGCAGAAGTGGTGCACATGAGGGGGCATGCACCCACAAGCGAACCAGTAGCAACGGATTTTGAAACTCGCCTCTGAACTAAACCATGGGGGAAAAAATGTCAAGCAGCTGTACATTCACACACATGTGGAGATAACCAGGAGCACCTTCAGAAGTAGCACTGGGAGCGATTACTACAACCTTGTAGTGTATATTTTTGTCTCATTCTATTTCCTACGTGGTAGATAGATAGATATTTTTGACTTCTCAGGCTAGGCTGAAGTAAAGTAACTGATTAAAAGTCACCTAGCCTGAAAAGTCAAAAATATCTATCTATCTACCACGTAGGAACAGTGCCTGTATATGCAAATATATATGCAAACATGCACATATACACACATATGTGTGTGCATGTGTGTGTGCATATGTAGCATGTGATGAGACTTTAATATGGTAAGATAACATGAAATCAGAATAAAGCATGGAAATAAAGAAAAGTGAATGGACTGGGGGTTTTTTTTTGGTTTAGCAGTAGGAATTCAGTGATAGTATAATGGAACGGCATGATGCAGTACTAGGAACAGGGGGAAATTGTTCAGTGTTTTTTACTTAGCACAGCAACAAGGTCCTCTAATTCATAAAGAAATTCAACTACATTCTCAACATGCAACTTGATTGCATTGTTAAAAAGATAGAACTGATTATGTCCACATCATTCAATTAGAATTCACATTAAAAGGACTGGCACTGGTATAACCACAAACCGTATAATAATAGCCTGTCAAACCTGTAAATATTGTAATTTAATTATCAAAATCATCCTATGCAAAGAAAATCAATCAAATCTTTTAATATTATTTCCCTCCTGTGCGTTGGCCTTTACGATTGTTGTATTTTATTTTTCCCTTGGGGGAAAACACAGATATGCAGGGGATTGCCAATAGCCTGGAATTTAACATTTTCACTATTCTGTATTAAATTAGTAACAAAATAAATTAAAAGCATAGAACCACAAAAGAAATTAGAATAAAATAGCACAAAATAAAGGAATCCAACTCAACTCATTTTTACATTTGTTTTACTTTTAATGTTATGATTTATGGCATTTATTGTGTATGGGCAAGGGAAAGTAAAGCGAAAAAGAATATAAAACTGAATGTATTCCATATTCTGTTTTCTTTTCTTTACAAAAATACAAAAATATGGTTCGATGGAAAATATGTCAAAAAAATTGTGAGACTAACATAGAAAGTATTTATAGAAAGCCATTTTTATGAAATCTCTGTGTTGTATTTTTTCTATTGTTTGGTAATTAACAATTGCAGCTTGCATTAGAAAAAAGAAAATTAAACAACAAATTAAACACACTTGAGTCATATATTAAAAGTAGCCAGGGAAAATATGCTTATATTTACTGCATACATATTTATTTAGTCATTATTTTTCACAATTTGCCAAATTCATTAACTGCTGACAAATAATAAACATCCTGAGCTATGAACCTGTGCAATTCAATAGGTTTTCATAATGAGATAAAAATCGATATAAATGAGAGAAATTGAAGAATTCAGTTTCTTCACATACTTAAGCTTGTGATAGCAAGGGATCGAATTGAACCATAACTTTTGGACTAGAATTTAAAAAATATAGCCTTTTCTAGGTATTTTATACTAGTCCAGGGAATTATGAAATTGGAAGATCCGATCTGTGATACCAGCTAATCACTCCATTATGGTTTGCATGCTTACTACATAGTGCCACAATGATTATGAACAAATTAACTTTCAAATATCACAATTCAAAGTTATTGGAATGATTCATTGAAATCAGTCATTACAATGTGAATAAAAAACAATCCATAGTAATTCCTGCAATAAATTAGAGGCCATCATTACCTTACATCTCCATTAAAATATTGAAAAAGATAATACAAACCTGAATGCTTTATCCTTTAAGTATTTACTCTGAAAAAATAGGGAATGCTTTCTGAGTTTATAAATTCTCTTTTACCTTTTAGATTAAAGGGGTGGAGTTCCATCAGTACGCTGATGATACTCAGCTGTACATCTCCACCTCAGACCATCCCAACGATGCCGTGGAAGTGATGTCCCGTGCCTGGAGGCCGTGCGGGTCTGGATGGGGAGAAACAGGCTTCGATTCAACCCTTCCAAGACCGAGTGGCTGTGGCTGCCAGCATCCCAGTATAGCCAGCTGGTGCCATCGCTGGTTATTGGGGGCGAATCATTGGCCCGCACGGAAAGGGCTCACAACTTGGGCGTCCTCCTGGATTCACGGCTGTCTTTAGAAGAGCATATGACGGCCGTGGCCAGGGGGGCTTTCTATCAGGTTTGCCTGATACGCCAGTTGTGTCCCTTTCTTGATCGGGACTCCTTACGCACGGTCACTCAGGCTCTCTTCACTACTCATCTGGACTATTGTAACACTCTCTACATGGGGCTCCCCTTGGGGTGCACCTGGAGGCTCCAACTGGTGCAGAATGCGGCCGCATGGGGGATTATGGGAGCGACGGGGCACTCCCCTGTGACTCCTCTCCTGCGCGAGCTGCATTGGCTCCCGGTGGACTTCCGGGTGCGCTTCAAGGTGTTGGTGATCACCTTTAAAGTGTTCCATGGCTTAGGGCCAGGGTATTTACGGGACCGCCTTCTGCCACCAATTGCCTCCCACCGGCCAGTTCGCTCCCACAGAGCGGGTCTCCTCAGGGTGCCGTCAGCCAGACAATGCCGGCTGGCGACTCCCAGGGGGAGAGCCTTCTCTGTGGTGGCACCTACTCTCTGGAACGATCTACCCCCAGAGATATGAGTGATCCCAGGCCTCCGGACTTTTCATTGGGCCCTGAAAACACACCTTTTTCAGTTAGCCATGCTGGCCTGATTTTATTTGGTTTTAAAATTTGACATGGATTTTAAATTGGAATTTTAATCTATATGGGCCAAATTTTATATAATTTATTTTAAATAATTAGTTTTAACTTTTTTGTATAATTGTTTTATTATGGCTGTTCACCGTCCTGAGTCCGAAAGGATGGTATAAAAGTTTAATTAATTAATTAATTAAATAAATAAATAAATAAAGATAGCGTTAAGTACTGGAAGTGCTTATAGTTCATAATTTGCTTTATATTTCTTGCTCAAAATGTATCACACACCCTCTGATAAAACTCACTCTGAGAAAAAACAGTAAAAAAAAATTCTCTCTCTCTCTCTTTCCCTCTCTGTACTCACAGCACATATTTATCAATATGTGGATATGGAATCTGTCAGAGTTTGTTGCAAAAAGCAAATACAGAAGCACACACAGATAACTGATTCAGCAGGACTTATTAACTTCTCTTTATATACATAATAACAGATGAAGTAAATTTTACAATACCAATAGCAGAGTTCTTTCAACGTGGTAACAAGTAGAGAGATCAGTTACAAGCAAAACACACAGGCAGCAGTACAGTAGAGATGCAAGTTCAAACTGGTTTCAGTTTTGTTTCTCTGCACAGAATCAGAAGCTGCAGACTAAGATCTGCCTTGGCTCCAGTCTGTCTCAGCTCCCATTGGCTGACTTAGTTGCTATGCCTATTCATTGGCTGACCTTGTTACCATGTCTCTGTCAATTCATGAATAATCTGACAGAATAATTAGCTCTTAGAATTTGAGTATAAAATATTATATTTGTTAAAGAAAGATGTGATATTTATTGAAAGTCTGTGTTCTAACTGTGTTCTTCTTTAAAAGAAGAGGGTCAGGTTACAAAGTCATACAAAGCCAAAACAAAGTCCGGCTTGCAAAGTGCAAAAGAAGTTTTAAAGTCTTCTCTCCTTACTGCTTCTTGCCTGGAGAAAATATATGAAATAGGAGTTGGGATAGACCTCTCTGATAAAGGTCTGTGTCCCAATATCTAACTCACTCCAATATATAGGAAGCTGAATACAACCCTTGCTCCCTAGTGTTGCTATGAGCTCCTAGGTAATTTATTTTCTGCTCTATGTTCTGCATTCTTTTCTTTAGAGTTCAACTGAGGTGTAGCTGAAATACATAAGTCATGCCTGCAATTTGACAACCTTCTGCCAAATACCATTTCAATGTGACTTCAGACTCATGGGAAAGCCAAAGGCATCTGTATTGAACAAACAAATTCCCTGTCTTTAACTGGCATAAGAGCAGGGGTGAAATCTACTTACCTTCCCTACCGGTTCATAAGTGCACATGTCGCCTTGTTCCCCTCACGTGCATGCATCACATGCACATGTGGGCCCTCTGTGCATGCACAAACCATTCTGTGCATGCGCAGAGGGTAAAAAACAGGTTACTTCCTGGTTAAATCAGGAAGTAATGATGACTGGGCAGGTGGGTGGAGCCTCACGCTGCCATCACTACCGGTTCTCCAAACCACCTGCCACCATCATTACCAGTTTGGCTGAACCGGTCCGAACCGGTAGTATTTCACTCTTGCACAAGAGGCATAAATTAAACATGGCACTACTGGTTATCACTGCTCACAAGTGAGTTGTATTACATTTAATAATGATTGAATGGAACCTCAGAGAGCTTATCTCTTATTCCTAACTTTAAAATGGCTTTTATGAGTCCAAGCAAGCCTTATTCAATTACATTTAAAACTAGTAAAAATTGCCATCCAAGCAACAAACAGTAGCTTTCTCTATTAATTATCTCAGTCATGTCAATTTAAAGATTAAAGTCCACAAGATCAGAATGCATTGTATACTTCCGTGATGGCAAACCTATGGCATGCATGCCACAGGTGGCACATGGACCCATATCGGTGGGCATGCGAGCATTGCCCTAGCTCACCTTCGGCGTGCATGTGCGCACCGGCCAATTAATTTTGGGGCCTTCTGAACCCACCAGAAATTGGGAAACGGGCTGTTTCTGGCCTCCGGAGGGCCTCTTGGGGAGTGAGAAAGGCTGTTTTTGCCTTCCCCAGGCTCCTAGAAAGGCTCTGGAGCATGGGGAGGGTGAAAAACAGGCCTACCAGGCCCACCGTGCCATTGCGTGCCAAAAGTGGGGGGAGTGCAGGAGGGTTATGCATGTGGGGGGGGCAGGGCGCATTGAATTATGGATGGGGACATGCGCACATGCGACCCTCTCCATGCGACCCCCACTTTTGGCATGAGATGGCAAAAGGTTAGCCATTACTGGTATACTTAATAGGCCTTCATGCCTAGAAATCATTGTCTTCCATGCAATATCAGTAGAGGGTTTGTGATCATATTTACATCTCTATGTATGAGGGGCTTCACAATGCATTTGTCTGTTTTTTACACATTATATGATTCAACTTGTGGAGGAACCTGCTCCCTTATTGCTCATATGGTCACTTGTTTTTAGTTTAAATAAAGCTTAAATAGAATTACAGTCTTCCCTAATTTAGCTTTCTTCTTGATTTTTGTCTTTTTTTCATTCCTCAATTCATATGCCAAAAATTTCCTTGGCTTATTTGCACTTCCAATTTTTTGTTGTTGTTGTTGTTTCAAGTAATTCATGTTTACTATCATTTCTATTGCTATTAACATGGGTAATTGCATTGATGTTAAATAATTTTCTTTTCTGTGGATTTCTTTAATTCTTCTTTCATTTTTTTATCTCATCTAAAATTGCTTGGATTTCTCTTATTTTTTGAGTTTGCTATTATATTGCATAAAATGTCTCATCATAAAAGCTTTTACTTGCATCTCAAACCATCTTTATGTCTGTCAAAAAACTTCTTTCAACCTATTTTGCAGCCTCCCATACTGTTTCTTTCTGTAATAATGTTTCATTAAACTTCCATCTGAAGGAGCTAGATTTTCTTTTAAATGCTAAAGTCACTGGGTTTTGTTCTTAAAAAGTCTTTGGCGGTATCTTGATGTTATGTACGCTAGTAGCCAAATTCTTGGATATTCAAAATATATCAATTCTTGAGAAACATCTAGGTCTGTGATGGTGAACCTATGGCACACGTGCCACAGGTGGTACGCAGAGCCCTCTCTGTGGGCACGCAAGCCATTGCCCCAGGTCAGCTTCGCTGCACTTCCCGCGGCCAGTTGGTTTTCAGGTCTCTGCCATGCATATGCGGGGCATATGCGGGAGACACGTATGCACAGTGGGGCGAATGCATGAGGATTATGCATGCACACGTAGGGGCAGGACACACGGGGGTGGCATGCACATTGCATTATGGGTGTGCAAGCGTGCTTTTGGCACTCGGTTAGCCATCACTGGTTAGCCATCACTGATCTAGGTCTTTCTGAAAAACCTTTTTTTTTTTTTTTTGCATGACCATTTTTATACCTCCATGCATCTAGATTGATCATATCAAAAAAAACTTTCTATCTTACCATGTGTTGTTTTAATTTCTTTCCCAGAAGTCTCTTTTTGTGTACAAACTACCCCAATCTAGTTTCCTATTAAACACCAATATTCATATGGTAAGTCCATTAATTTATCCAAAAGCCTTTCTAAATTATTTACTTTTTCCCTGTTTGGAGCATAAATTGCCATTATTATCAAAGTTTGTCCCATGGAGACTAGCTTCAACCCATACATAGCTGCCATAATCATCAGTCAATATCAGTTCTGGTTTTAATTGGGGATTTAGATACAAAAATCCTTATTTATTTTTTTTGACTCCTGAAGTAAATTTTTCACTTATTTTTTTGCAGATCAAACATTCCATATTGTTTTTTCTAGTATGTTTCTTGTAAACAAACTACATTTTGTTTCAATTTTTAAAATACTGAAATATTTTTTTAACAGCATTTGCTTAATTTATACTCACATCAGGCATTTAATATTCATATTTATACCAAAAGTCTTGAAAAGTCAGTACCTGTAGCACCTATCAAGTTTCTTGTCGTGTCTGCTATGTAGGACCGTTATTGCTTCCATTTGCATTTATTACAATTCATCTCTATATTTTCCTAGAAATGTAAATATAAAAATGTAAAGAAATATAAATGTAAAAAATAAAATCAATTTCTGTCCCTCCCATACATATACACATACACATACAGACCCAGACCCAGACCCAGACCCAGACCCAGACCATCCATATATATATATATGTATATATATATATATATATATATATATATATATATATATATATATATATATATATTTAGAAAAGCAGAATAAAAATAATGAAAAATGTTCTCCCTCTGGAAGAAGGAGACCAATATACAGATAATCTAAACAACAAGGAGCTCGTGACACAGAAAGACCAAACAATTTATTGGACTATAAATCAGAAATGCAGTCACCTATTTGATTGAAGGACAAGAATATTTGAAAGAAGGGAAACAAAATATTTATTTTAATGTTCTATATTAAAATATCTTACAAATCAGTGAAAAAAAGTACTGTCTTCATTTGCACAATATTCTGATTAGAATTTTTTTGTATGTGATGAATTTGAGTAATATATATAGTATGAAGAAAAGGGTTTCATCCTAAACAGATTAGGTTTGGAAGTTTCACGAGAGAATGCCACCATAAGCTCTGCAAAGAGTTTATGCTGCAAAAATGAAATTATCTAAGAAGAATAACACACAATTGCCATAAACGTCTCATTGTGACTCACGGTCAAGAGTTCCAAGACCATCTTTGCTTTCTGAATTGCCAAATAGAAATATATTATTTATATGCTTTTGAGGAAAAAATAAGCATAAAATAAAACTTTTAAATAGATCTGTGCTATTTTTATGAATTTGATTTTTATTTCAGTTTTGATTTTAATATCTTTGATGTTCTTACTGAGAGAATTCAGCAGCCAAAAATATAACAAGCAAACTAAATCTATTTGTAAATAGTCCCCCCCCCCCCCTAAATTTGGATCGGATGTCAATTTCACTGCTTCAGATTTCAAAACTAAATAAAATCCAAAGAAACCTGGGACGACTTAAATTTAATTGATTATTCACATGCTACTTCTGCCTGCAGCTGTTTCTTCTTACCTGAACTGATACATTAGCAGAATCATGTTCCTGCCGATTCGGGTGATGAAGGAAGCCCAAAAGAAAAAGGTTATATGGATATTAAAGCTGCATACAGTAAATCTTTCAGTTTGACAAACCTTTGAACAAATCATTCCCCTGAAACTAATTCAGGAACTGAATGCGAGAACCATCTTCCTGAAACAAATTAAGTTCCATGGGTAAAAGCACCAAAGGTTTGTGCAGCACTTCATGGATTCAGTAGTTTCTCTGATGCTTCTGGTATAGAGACAATCTACAGTGTTACTACTTGATTTTCACATATGGTGAATAGTAGGGAAGGTTAGATACTGACAACTGATTAGAGAGTATTGCCACCTCCTTAAACTCCACCTGAATAGCATTTTGGCAATTATATTTGTATGCTTTTGGCTTGCCTTGTACCTTTTTTCTCTTACCTGGCATTTTGTGAAAATGGTTAAGCAGGAACCAACAAGCTCAGATAAGAGGTAGCTATTATGTAAGCAGAGGGGCATTCCAATCTCAAGGTTGGGAGAAAAGCCCATTAACCTGAAAAGGCAAGAGCAAAAGGTTTAAGATTTAAAGCTAGACTGATATATCTGAAGGACTTGACTTCTATGTTCTGCAACAAGTCAATCTTCTATATGAAAGAACTTTTTTCTTGTATGCAGTACAGCATGTTATTTAAGAGTCTTGAAGTGTCTGCTGTTAACTAGTTCCTGAGATTCAGTTTATGGAAGATTAGAGATTTATAGCTATGCCTGACCTGAACCTGACACAGCTGCTTGCTTTTCAGCTAATTCTGTTTTGACAGGGATTGTGTGCTTCACACACAAATTGCACAGAAGTGTTTGGAGTATTTGTACAAGAGCAGAAATAGTGCAGAGAAATATCATAATTATGGTGCATAACAGGACATTTATTTCCACTTTTTCTCAGATACTTGGCCTACTTGAAGTGGAACATATAGACTTGTCCCTCACCACATTCTGGTGGGAGTAGAGTGGAAATGATTGTTCCTCTCTCTGAAGGCCCCAGAACATTTCAGGATCCTGGACTGAGGCACAGATAGGTTCTGCTTCATGAAAAGAAAAGTGACCATAGGTCATAGGTAGATGAAGTAACCAGAACAATACATTGCATAGTTGACAGTTGGCTATCTAGGCGATCAAATTTCAACAATGATTTTATGATCATAGATAAGAGATCCAGTATGAAAGGGACACCCATCAGACACTATTTCTTGGCATCAATTGCATTACTCACAAATGATTATGTGGAGTGGTCTTGTTCTAAATGAAGCCAGTAGTAGCATCATCCCAGCTAGAAATGAAGTTGTCATGAAGATGTCTCTTGAGCCATCAGTTCATTTCTGCTATATGTACAGATAAACACACATATACACTAATAGGAGGATATTTTTAAGCTTTAAAAGGTTTAATCAGTTGTTCGGGTACCTCAGAAGCTGAAAATGCAGCTGATCCAAATTGTTGTTAACAAACATTGTGGCTGTAAATATTTCCACTGAGTTATATCTGATAGATGATGAAAATGAATTTTGAACATATGTTATGGTGAGAGACAAATATCAACTATTAATTGTCCAAAAGTCAATATCCCACTTCCATCCAATTTTTTTCATATCACCATCTTTTTCTCAATTTTTAATGTAATGATTTTTCCATAAAATCAATTTTGCTTGGGAAAAGATTAGATCTGTTTTTATTAAACATTCAATTCCATAGCTTTTTAACTGATATAATTACTTCCAAATACAGTTCTATTGTATTTAGATCCTAATACACCATTCAGCCAAAAGTGTTATTTATGTCTATATACAGTTGCCTAAAGGATCCAAGTTGAAAAATTAATACAAATTGTTGACTTCCAGTATTTAATACTTGAGAATAGATAAGCTTGATAATATAGATCCAGATTCTAAAAACCAAATCCTCATTAATTACTAATTACATTTTCTAGAATATTCTCTGAATTGAAGAATCCTACAAATTTTTTCTAAACAAATTACATTCTAAAATATTAATCTGGGAATAATATTCAGTTTGAGAGAATTCAAATTTCCCAAAAGGTGAAATTAAATTACTTCCATGTATCTATATCTAAAGAAACCTCTTTATATATTTTATTTATATTACATGTTATTATTGTGTTATATTTTTTGATATGCACATACCAAATATTTAATGAATTATTATAAAAGAATGAGTTATATTTGTGTTTTTTGTGGCTTTTGATTATGGTCTTGTTAAATTTACAAATAATTTATATGTAAATCACAAGGAAACATTTGTTGGGTCACAGATTTTACATACATGTCTATATGAATATGATATAAATATATACACATATATATTATAAAATATTTCTTATTTTTTCAGAATGAAATCTGAACTTCTTCCTAAGCTTTGCTGGACAGAAATCTATTATAAGTCTATTTTCTAGACAAATGTTTCATTAAAAAGCTAACATAAGAAGTCATGGAGCTATCATCTTCATATAATATATGTGATAATAATATATCATAACATATTTTATTGGGTGTGTTATGTATCTAATTTTGGAGGGAAATTAGAGCGGGAAAAAGCTCGATGATCATTGGCTGACACAGTGGTTCTCAACCTGGGGGTCGCGACCCCTTTGGGGATCGAACAGCCATTTCACAGGGGTCGCCAAAGCCCTCTCTCGCCCCCCCATGCCTTCACTACCCTCACCCTCTGCCTCTGTTGGATCACCGGTTGCTTACCCCACCCACTCCCAATCTATTGCTGCCTCCTGAGTCCCAGCTGATGGCTAAAGGGAAAAAAACTGTTTAAATTCTTGCCGCGGGGCTTCAAAGGGCCACCCTACAGCTGATCAGTATTAAGAGAAAACAAACGAGTAGACCCGTGCCTGCAAAAATAGAAAAAATAGCCCCTTTCAGTTCCAGCATAGGTTAATTACCATAAGTTGATTAGATCGGCCTCCTGACTCTCAGCTGATTTGCTCTCAGCTGTTTTGCTAGCTGCAAAGAAGTGCAGATTTTTTTCCCCAAGCCATGCTGAAAACCGAAACTGAAAGTAAAGCAGGGTCTTTGCTGCAATGTGACAAAATGAGGCAGAGAGAGATTTCTTTTTCTTTTCTTTTTCCTCACCAAAAAAGGTAGGTGGAAAACTGCAAACAATGGGAAATTTAGGGCAAAAGAGGAGGTTCAAGATTTTAAAACACAAAAGAAAAAAAGCTCTATTTAACTAGGGAATTGTAATAATTGAGATTAATTGTATATTGTGTTGAAAACAGAAATGGTTAAGTATGGTTAAGAATATATGGGGGAAATTATTTGGTTTATTATTATTGGTAAATATAATTAATGGATTTGTAAGAAATTGGATTGCATGGAAATAATTGGAATATTCATGTTCATATTGATTAATATACAAAAAAGATAGTTCTATAAGTAATTGATTTATATTAAAATGTTGAATGTGTATTAAACAACTGTATTACATAATTACATAATTAACCAATGTGAGGATGGATATAAAAATAGATGAAAATGGGAAGGGGTATAATATAGAATAGAAGGGAAAAATTGAAATTGATTAAGATTAGAGATGAGGATGAAGGGTAATATTGGTTTTTTTAAAAAATAGATGAGGAATAAATATGGCAAAAAGGAAATATAGAAATTGTAAATTTAATTGAAATGACTAAACGCTGTTTAAATTTGTGAACCGGCCAAATACTCTGTTCAAAAAATACATTGTATGTTTGTATGTGTGTTTCTAATTATTGCTATTTATTCATATGTGTTCTCTTTTATTCTTTAAAGTTTAACAATTCATTCTTCATCTTAATATCTTTATATTTGTTTGGGGTTGGTTTTCTTCCCTTTCATCTTTTTTTTTTTAATAAAAAGTTTTTATTGGTTAAAAATATACAATATTATAGTTTACAATATGTTGAATTTTCAATATCTTTATATAAAGATATTTCAGTTATTATTTTCTTTTTTTAATTTCTCACACAACAGACATTATTATCTTAAATCGAAACAAACAACCAGGTTATATAAAAATTATATAAACAAAAAAAAAGTGTTATACAAAATACAATAAAAGAAGAGAGAAAAAAGAAAAATGTCAATTAAAAAAACCTTAAACAATAGATTCCCCTCCTTTCTTCATTTCCTAGTTCTGGCTCTTAAAACCATGGTCTGGCCTCCCCCCCCCTCCCGGGCCGCAGCAGCCCCGTCCGCCTCCGCTCCTTGATCATCTAATCCTTCCCCCTCTTCGGCTCCTGTATCTTCTCCACCTAGGAAGGATTTATGTTGGTCAAGAAAAGCCTTAGCTTCCGTTACATTATTAATTTTCTTCTTACTGTCCTCCCAAAAAATCATCAAACCCTCTGGAATCAGCCACCTAAAACCTACTCCCTTGAGGTACAGCTTATTTGATAAAAAATAATATTTTCTTCTTAATTCTCGTACCTGTCTGGGAATCTGCTTCAGGATGGTGATCTCCTTGCCCCTGTACACCAGCGCCCCCAGTCTTTGTTTTCTCAATATCTCATCTCTCAGTTCCCTTCTCACAAATTTAATATGAATCTCTCTTGGTAAATTATGTAAAATTGCAAATTGTGAGTTTACTCTGTAGACCAAATCCACATCCCTTCCAATAGACTCCCAATCTCTTTCTAAAAATTCACCCAACATTTTAACCATCACTTCTCTCAAATTTTCCTGGTCAAGTTGTTCCACATTTTGGAACCTGAGAAAATAAGACATCTTATCCAATTGTAAAGTTAACATTGCATTTCCTCTCCCGTCCTCCACCTTCTGGAGTGCCCGTACCTCCCCCTCCAGACCCCCCATCTTCTTCTTGTTTTGCTCTGCCAGCTGTTGAACATCATTTAAATCTTTTTTCATAAATGTCATTTCAGATTTAATTTCAGATAATCCTTTTTGCACGTCATCTAACTTGTCCAACTTCTGGTCCAATATCGCCAGTCTTTCCAAAATTTTCCCCATGTCAGCTGCTGCTGGTTTGTGGCCCTTAGCCATCTTAGATCAGTAGAAGATGAGAAATCAAAAGGCAAACCTCCAGAGAAGAAAGAGGGATTAGCAATCAGAGTAGTTTTTCAACTATCCACCAGTGGGCGCTCACAGGAGCAACGGGTCCGAAGTATAGAGTAGGTCAAACAGGAAGCCAGAGGAGAATGTTGTCTTCAATCATAAATAAAGAAGCAGGAAGTCAGACCGCCGCCATTGCCTACCGGGAGGAGAGGCCACCAGACCTCTCCAAGCAACTCTGCCACAGCCATCCTCCAAGGAAAAGTCAGCAAGGTAAGGGGTTTCACTCCATCTCCTTCCCCCTAGTTCTCTGCCACGGCTCCTTTCCAGCTACAAGGGGGGGGGAATTCCAACCCCCCCCTCTCGCCTCCAGGATGCCTGCTCCAACTCCAACCAATCAGTTCAGTCTGTTGTGCCTTCTTAGTTAGCACCGGTCCCCTTAGGCGCTGTGGCGCCTCCGCGGCCTCAAAAAAAAGCCGCCGATCGCCTCCCACCCCCCTCTGGAGCCTCGGGCGCGCCAGCATCGGCCTCCCGGCCCCTGGAAGTGAGGCAGGGGACCCCTGGCGAGCCGCCCTCAAACGGCAAACGCCCCAATAATGGGGCGCTTGGCCCAAAGGGCCTCCAGATGGGGGGGATCGGACTCTGGGGCCAGAGCTAGCCCGATCAGAGTCTGTCGCCAGCGGAACCGGAAGCGGAAGTGGCCTTTCATCTTTTTTATTGTACAGCAATCTTTCTCCTCAAACCTACCACCTCTCTCTTTTCTTTCCTTCTTACTTTCTCTTCCCCCCTTCTCTTCCTCCTACTTCCTCTTCCTTTCTCCTTCTTCTCCTCTTTTCCTCCCTCTCTTACCCTCACTCCTACTCTAATTCCCCTTCCATTCCTTTATCCCTCTCTATTGCTGTATCCTTTTGGGCACATGGACTACTCAAAGGGCTGAAAAAGTTATTTTTGACTGGTCCTCGCACTTTTGACCAGTCCTCGAATTTACGACTGTCCTCACATTTTATGTTTTTGCCCTATCTTGTCACCATGGTGAAGAGAAGCAGTTGTGAAATGAGTGACATGGTTGTTAAGAATGCTACAATGGGCATAAATGATGACCAGTCTTAAGTGTGAAGATCGGTCAAAAGTGCGAGGACCTGTCAGAAATGACTTTTTTCAGCCCCCTGAGTAGTCCCTATAGACATAGCCATGGCCACCCAGTCACATGACCAGCTAGCCATGCCCACCCGGTCACATGACCTCCAAGCCACACCCACAAAATAAGCCACACCCACAGAACCAGTAGTAAAAAATTACAGTTATGAAGTAGCAATGAAAATAATTTTATGGTTGGGGGTTACCACAACACGAGGAACTGTATTAAAGGGTTGCAGCATTAGGAAAGTTGAGAACCACTGGGCTAACACATTGGGCAAGTAGCTATAAAAGGAGAGCTGTTAGACTGTAAAGTTGCTTGATTCTCACTGTACATTAAAGAGTTGTTCACTTCGACCTGGCTCCTGGCTCCTCATTTGTCCTATCTAACAGGATGACTGAATACTATTAATTTCTCCCATGTGTTTTACTTGAGCTGAATTAAAAGCCAGCTAATGCACAACTTTTCATAGTTTATTGATATCTTATCTCTGTCCCCTCTGCATTTTACCAGAATTCATTGACTGCTAGATCACCTTTTCTTCTGTTCCACATAAGTTCTCAGAGGCATGTTTCAAGGGACATTATTTTCCTTTTCCTATTGCTATATGTACTATATGTCTACATGATACTTCATATTTATATTCATCTCTGTCTCTCTTTCTCTCCCCCACATACAGACACACACGCACACGCACACACACAGACGTACAGACAGACACAGATACAGACAAGATACCTTGTGTTTGTGTGTGAGTGTGTATGTGTGTAAGTGTGTGTCTCTCTCTGTGTGTATATATATATATATGTATACATATATATGTGTTTGTGTGTGTTTGTGTGTACGTGCATATATACAAGGAAAGAAAGAGATGGTTCATTAAAGTACAGCAGAAAGACTTCAAATCAATAAATGAGACATGACTTTAAGGCCAGTAGAATATCAAACTAACAAGCAAAAATAAATACATGGCCTCTTTTACCTTACAGTTTGGACCATCTCCCTGCATATTTTAATAAATCATGCAAATTGTGAGCTATTAATCTATAATAATAGCCCATTAAACAATTCTCTTCTCTTCTCTTCTCTTCTCTTCTCTTCTCTTCTCTTCTCTT
>WNWU01000016.1:27484537-27545309 GCA_012654045.1 Ptyas mucosa | reverse complement strand
TCTCTTCTCTTCTCTTCTCTTCTCTTCTCTTCTCTTCTCTTCTCTTCCCTTCCCTTCCCTTCCCTTCCCTTCCCCTTCCCCTTCCCCTTCCCCTTCCCCTTCCCCTTCCCCTTTCCCTTTCCCTTTCCCTTTCCCTTTCCCTTTCCTTCCCTTCAGGGGTGGGTTCTACTTACCTTTACTACCAGTACACAACAGGGCCACGTGTGTGCACTCGCTTCACTCGCGCACACACACGCTATCCTGCCCATGTTCCAGGCTGCAGGGATCACCACTGCCCATCGTCACCATCACTGCCCATCACTGCTGCCACCTATCACCACCTCCGCATGCCCCATTTTCAGCCTCCATGCCTCCCATTTTTCGCCCATTCCATAAGGTGAGCAGATTTTAACATTGGTAAAGAGGGACACCTGTGGGTGTGGCTTATTTTGTGGGCGTGGCTTGGAGGTCATGTGACTGGGTGGGCGTGGCTAGCTGGTCATGTGACCGGGTGGCCATGGCTATGTATATAGGGACTACTCAGAGGGCTGAAAAAAGTCATTTCTGACAGGTCCTCGCACTTTTGACTGGTCCTCACACTTATGACCATCCTCACATTTATGCCCGTGCAGCATTCTTAACAATCATGTCACTCATTTCACAACTGCTTCTCTTCACCATGGTGACAAGATAGGGCAAAAACATAAAATGTGAGGACAGTCGTAAGTTCGAGGACTGGTCACAAGTGCGAGGACCAGTCAAAAATAACTTTTTCAGCCCTCTGAGTAGTCCATGTGCACCAAAGGACTATCCAGAGGGCTGAAAAAAGTCATTTCTGACAGGTCCTCGCACTTTTGACCAGTCTTCGCACTTATGACTGGTCATCATTTATGCCCATTGTGGCATTCTTAAAAACGGTGTCACTCATTTCACAACTGCTTCTCTTCACCATGGTGACAAGATAGGGCCATAACGTAAAATGTGAGGACAGTCGTAAGTTCAAGGACTGGTCACAAGTGCGATGACCAGTCAAAAATAACTTTTTCAGCCCTCTGAGTAGTCCATGTGCATAACAGGAGAGGGAGGAAGAGAGGAGGAGAAGAAGAAAGGAAGAGGAAGTAGGGAGGAGAAGAAGGGGGGAAGAGAAAGTAAGAAGGAAAGAAAAGCGGTGGTAGGTTTGAGGAGAAAGATTGCTGTACAATAAAAAAGATGAAAGGGAAGAAAACCAACCCCAAACACATATAAAGATATTAAGATAAAGAATGAATTGTTAAACTTTAAAGAAGAAAAGAGAACAAATATGAATAAATAGCAATAATTAGAAACACACATACAAACATACAATGTATTTTCTTTGAACAAAGTATTTGGCCAGTTCACAAATTTAAACAGTGTTTAGTCATTTCACTTAAATTTACAATTTCTATATTTCCTTTTTGCCATATTTATTCCTCATCTATTTTTTAAAAAACCAATATTACCCTTCATCCTCATCTCTAATCTTAATCAATTTTTCCCTTCTATTCTATATTATACCCCTTCCCATTGTCATCTATTTTTATATCCATCCTCACATTGGTTAATTATGTAATATTACAGTTGGTTAATACAAATTCAACATTTTAATATAAATCAATTAGTTATATAACTATCTTTTTTTTATATTAATCAATATGAATATGAATATTCCAATTATTTCCATGCAATCCAATTTCTTACAAATCAATTAATTATATTTACCAATAATAATAAACCAAATAATTTCCCCCATATATTCTTCCAGCCACAACTTAACCATTTCTGCTTTCAACACAATATACAATTAATAGTATCTCAATTATTACAATTCCCTAGTTAAATAGAGCCTGTAGTACAGTGGTTTAAAGCACCCTGTTATTAACATCTATTAACATCTGCTGCTTGCAATTACTGCAAGTTCGAATCCCACCAGGCTCAAGGTTGACTCAGCCTTCCATCCTTTCTAAGGTGGGTAAAATGAGGACCCAGATTGTGGGGGCAATAAGCTGACTTTGTATAAATATACAAAAGTATGAAGGCTATTGCTTAACGCACTGTAAGCCGCCCTGAGTCTCCGGAGAAGGGCGGCATATAAATCAAATAAAAAAAAAAATAGAACTTTTTTTTCTTTTGTGTTTTAAAATCTTGAACTCTCCTCTTTTGCCATTTGCATAAATTTCCCATTGTTTGCACCTACCTTTTTTGATGAGGAAAAAGAAATCTGCCTTTCCAACGTTGCTAGCAAACAGCAAAGGCAACACCCTGCTTAGTTTCGGTTTCAGTTTCAGTTTAAATTGCACAAAGAGAAAAAAAACTAGAGGGAAAAAAACTGTTTAAATTCTTGCTGCGGGGCTTCAAAGGGCCGCCTATGTTTTTTTTTTAACACTGATCAGCTGTAGGGGGGGCCTTTGAAGCCCCGCGGCAAGAATTTAAACAGGTTTTTTTTCCCTCTAGCCATCAGCTGGGACTCAGGAGGCAGCAATAGATTGGGAGTGGGCGGGGTAAGCAAACCCCATTCTCCCGCTGTTCCCTAGCTTGTCCTGCATTCCTTCCAAAAATCGGGACTTTTTAAAAATGCAGTGGGACGCGGGAGAAATCGTTGAAAATCGGGACTGTCCTGCCAAAAGCGGGACGTCTGGTCACCCTACCATTCCAGGCAGCAGGGATAGGCAGCAGCGATCCCCGCAGCCTGGAACAGCTGATAGGCAGTATTCCGGGAGGCCAATCCAACCACCAATCAGCTGCTTGTGCTAAATCAGGCTGTGCTGGAGCTGATCAAGCTGTTTGCTGTTTGCTGTTTGCTGCAAGGAGGTAAATTGCTGGGAGGCAGAGGCAGAGGCAGATTTTTTCCCTTGTTTTCCTCCCCAAAAGCTACGTGCATCTTATACTTCGGAGCGTCTTATAGTCCGAAAAATATGGTAGTCCTTTTTTTAAAAAGGAACAGTTTTGATCACTCTTTTAGGACCTAATGGATTGTGAATAATGAAAGGAATAAGATCACAAATCTGTATTAAACTGGAAAATTATATTTCACTGAAGAAGTCTACTCAGAAATATGAAATAAAATACCCTATATTCTGAATACAATATGTATTCATTTATTTGGTATAGTGATGTTGATGTAATGTTCTTGTTTGCATAAAGTTACACCTGTAAGTTACTGTATTAAGTTAATGGGTATAAGGCTAAACTAATTTAAATTCATTTTCAGTTATTAAAATGGTAAATCTTTCCTAATAAAAAATGAGTCTCTGCATCCTGTTATCTCATACCTAAAATATCCAGAGCCATGGCTTATTTGTCTCCTCACTAATATCATTAAATCATACTGCTTAGATAAGAAGTGATTTAGAGTGCAATTTCACTACTGTTGTTCCTTTGCAATATCCATTCTTTTTTGAACTTGCTCAGAAGAGGCGATTGATGAATCATCTCTGTGGGAAGCATTTCAAGCATTCATAAAATAGTCAACTATTTTGTTGCCTGTTTTGTTACTTATTTGTAATAATCTGTTCTGGTATTCAGGTGGCAAATATTTATATATCCCTGATCCAAATAGTCTTCCCAAGTTTTTTATAATGTTCATTAAAATGATAGCTATATAAGATATTCCCCACTGGAATTGTACTACTATTCACAAAAGGAATTCTGGAAATTTCAGCCCCAAGCACTATACTATTCCATTCAGAGGTGGGTTTCAGCAGGTTCTGACCAGTTCTGGACAACCGGTAGTGGAAATTTTGAGTAGTTCAGAGAACCAGTAAATACCACCTCTGACTGGCCCTGCCCCCATCTATTCTCTGCCTCCTGAGTCCCAGCTGATCGGGAGGAAATGGGGATTTTACAATATCCTTCCCTTGAGTGAGGTGGGAATGGAGATTTTACAGTATCCTTCCCCTGACATTCCCACCATGCCACGCCCACCAAGCCATGCCACATCCACCAAGCCACACCCACAGAACCGATAGTAAAAAATTTGAAACCCACCACTGATTCCATTGAACAAACGTCTTGTAAAGACAAGGTAAAGAAACAGATCATAGTAAAGTGGTAGCATAATAATTTCAGAAATAAAAGAGAAGAACCATTATCAGGAATTTGTCAAATGCCAGCAACAAAAAATTACAGAAAGTAGGATAGAATACCACCTATGGAGTCGGGGGGAAGTGCATACTTTTACACCTCTTAGTTAAACTGTCTTTAACTATTGTGTCATTAATAATATCTGAACAATGGCAAGGTGAAGAGATGTGTAATAAAAATAATTCAAGAAATCTTGGTTTCAAAAAACATTTTCTTTGAATAAATGCACTATGTTTTTTTTATATATATTTTCTATTATTGGAACAATTCTACAATTGTCAGTTGAACAATATTGTCAGTGAACTCTTCTGCTCTATTTCATCTAAGTTTATATCTCCATTTAAATATTTGAGAACTATGTGTTACAGTTAGAGATAAAGAATTTCTAAAGAAAATGGCAACTACATATTTACTTGACAAATATTCAGTACTTGAAACTGAAAAGATATTTTTAAAAAATTTTCCCTGACAAATGGGGACAGCTGTGAAAGAAATTTGGTAAAGAGAATACAGCCAATATTGGACTTGGGCTATAAAAGTTTTAAAAGAAAAAATCTTGGAAATAAAGAACAAGGTGTTTAAAATGAGGCAACATAACACAGAGATTATGAAATTTTAGTGCATGTCAAATTTTTCTACTTTCAATTTCCAAATATTAGGGGTGCTTAAAAGTTGAGTGGATTGGGGATTGTAAAGATATTTTAATATAGTTTAGATGTGCTTGGTAAGTAACTACATAAATATCATAACTTTTTAACATTTTTGTTTTTTTCATTTTGTGCTTTCACTCTGGGTATTCAGGGTATAATGCAAAATACAAGTCCCTTCATAAGAGGAATCAATGTGATTTGGAAGAAGGATTGGACTTTTTCCTGAATTGGGTCATGTAGCATGTATAAGAGTTGAAGTAACAATCTATGAACAGAAGAAGCACTGCTCTTATTGGAAAAAAAATTCTGTAAAACCTATTGGAATAAAAACATTGAAATTAATTTGTAGTCTGCAGTAGTTTGTATTACTGCAGTAAGTTTAAAGCAGAAGTAGTCAATATTTGAAGTAACAGGAACCACAACTCAGACTTTATGAGTATGATTTCATTTTCAGGGAAAGGGCCAAATGTTCAAGTGGAATGGGAGTCTCTGAGAGAGAAATCTGCTTTAATTTCTCCTTTGTTTCCTATAGATGCCTCTGGATGCTTTTGATTATGAAATGGGAGGTGTATTTCCTCAAGCAAATAACAATATGACACTGGAGACTGTGCATTTGGATTAATACTCAACATTTGAGAAATAAGTATTTCATTTGTATCTGGACTTTAGAAAATCTGTGGATATACTTGTGGAATCAGTTTTTCTTACTACAGAGCATTTACCATTAGCGGAAGAAACAGGATTTCAGATAGTCAGAGAAATTACTTTTGTAATGGAATATAGTCAGGGATTCAAAATGTGATCATTGACTTTCTTGATTGCTTTGCTCTGATAGCATCCGACATGCAAAGCCAGCTCTAACATTTTGATGGCCTAGGTAAAGTCATATTCTCATATACCCTATGCATTGGCTCAGCTTCTGATTTTGTTCAGAATTTCAAAAGTATATCTTCTTTTTCATTTTTTTCTTCAAGTTTTTTAGCTTTACACTTACGATTTTCAATCCAGACAATTTTTTTTCTTAGATAATGTCACCTTATTTATATTGTAAAATTATATTTACCTCTCAAGCAAGAATGTTGGCTTACAGAGTAAACCGGTACTGCTTTTTGATTTTTTTATTGCATTTTTCAGATTTGTTTTTTCAATTTTGATGCACCTTAAAATTTGACCTCGTAGGCTAATGCCTATGGCCTTAGCCTTGACTCAGCCTTGCAAACATGGGATAGGAGCCTGAAGATAACACATTATTAGCAATACACTGACTTCAGTGTCATAAGCACAATTTTGAGGTGCAAGTTTGGAATCTCCAGTTCACCGTAAAATACAATTAAGTTTAAGAGGTTGATGACATAATTGAAAGTGTAATGAAAATGGATTAAGAGGAAGACACTGACTGGTTAAACATTATATACATCAGACATATGAGGGAGATGGACAGTCTAGAAGCATGAAATAAAAGAAATACATCTTAAATTACCTATTAAATTGTGCACTTTTGCTTTTTATAAGTTACATGCAAGATATCAATATTAAAGCACTAGGATTAAAAGAAGGTAGGCCTCATACTAGCAGTGACATTATCATGAGGTAAGGTCATGATATTGTTTTGTCTGCTTTCAGGTCTCTGACTATAATGAATTATTGTGGTGGTGGTGGTGGTGATTGGTACCAGGTTTTGGCACCATTAAAAATAGTCTACATTTATAACTTTGGTATAGGATACTTAGAAAGGTAATCTAACAATCAAACAAAAAGTAGAAAAAATTCATTGACTAAATTATCTTGGACCAGTCACTCTCTCAGCCCATCTCCGTTCACAAAGTTGTTGTTGTAAAGAAAATACAAGGATGAAGAAATATTAAGTATGTTCACAACCTTGAGTTACTATTAAAATTAATTACGATGGGATTAAAACAATAAAAATAAAAATGATTATTAGCAATGGGTTCAAATACTAATAGTTATAAAATGCATTACATATCAGTTGCAGGATAAAACAACGGTAAGAATGGCATTCCATTAAAGTTTAAGCTTACTGGGAAAAAGTAGAATTTCATTTAATTGGAGAGTTGATGCTCCTCCACTTGATTGCATTCATTATTACAGTAAGAGATTTATAGTGGTGTTCACATCTAAAAATACCTTTAATATTATTCCTAATGTTTTAGTAGAAACAAATTCTTTAAGAGTTGGTTTCTCATAATGTAGCACTTTCCACATCATATGAATTTGAAACTATTTTTTTTTCTTTTTGTAAATGGAATCTCATATTCAAAAAGCTATTTGAGTATTATCTTCAAAGCACTAGGGAAATCTTTCTTTACACTCTTATTAAAAGTCTTAATAGTGAAGCTAGAACAGAAATCTTAGACAAATTTCATTACTAATTCTTGTAAGAATATGGAGGTACATGAAAGAAGTATGATACTTATTATTAAATGTTTCTGGCCTGTTAAAGGAAATTAGATTGGAGGAAATTTTTGGTTGAAGTTGAGGAAAATACCAAGATGAAATAAAAAGATTTAAAGCAAAGAGACTGGCATACTGGAACTGTACTTCAGACCAAAGATTTGAACTTGACTCATTGGTCTGTGTTCAATCTTATGGAAGAAACAAAATAGATTCACCCTTTCTGATTGAAAGCAGAAGGTTTTATAGTTATAAAAATTCTAACAGATATGTATAGAATACATGTTATCTAAGGGAAATTTTCCTAAATTAATTATGAATGACATTACAAACATCCAAAACTGGTCAGAAACTGGAAATTTATATTTAAATTTATAAATGAAAAATAATTTAAGTAATCAATAAAGAGAGAAGCAAAATAACATTTTAAATTGATTAAAAATAAACTAAGAATTATGAATAAATGCATGTGTTTGTATACATATGCATGTATGTATGTATGTATGTATGCGGGGTGAAATTCAGCAAGTTCTGACAGGTTCTGGAGAAACAGTAGCAGAAATTTTGAATAGTTCAGAGAACTAGCAAATATCACCTCTGGCTGGCCCCAGATTGGGGTGGGAATGGAGATTTTGCAGTATCCTTCCCCTGCCATGCCCACAAAGCCACACCCACAAAGCCACACTAAGCCACGCCCACAGAACTGAAGTAAAAAAATTTGAATTCCACCACTGTATGTATGTATGTATGTATGTATGTATGTATGCAAACAGACATCCATTTTACTAACTCATAAAATGGAAGAGTTGTTAGTTATATAAAATATTAAATGGCAAAGCCATTTGCCATGTTTTTACTAATCAATATAAGCATTGATAAAGCAAGATATACAGTAAGTCTAACATGATTTTAGTAACAAGTGATATCGGTGGTGGGTTGCCCCTGGTTTGCACCAGTTCTATAGAACCGGTAGTAAAACCAGTGGGAGGCTCCGCCCACTGACCCCGGTGTCATCAGAATGCTTCTCCGCATGCACGCAGCCCAGTTGTGAACTGTAGTAAAGGTAAGTAGAACCCATCCCTGAGTGATATGTATATCTATGCATATATGTTGAAATGAATGCCTGAATAATTGTGAATTCTGATACATTAAAATTATTTTAAAGAGTTTGGCTTCTACAGCTTCTTCTGGAGGTAATCCAATCCAATTTAAGGCTTTGATGTAAAACAAAGTTTGGAAAGCCAACACTTTGTGTTCTCATAATGAGTCATAAGAAGCATATGCCTACTATTAACTTTTCATCACAATGTGATTAAATGAAGAGATAATAAAAAAGGGGTTTGGCAGAAGATAAAGCATGTTAGATTCCATTGGTGTTGGGAACAGATGTTTTGGGTTGTTTGCCTATTTATGTTTGTGTTTTGGGATGGAATGGAGTAGAATGTACAGTATCCCTAAGGTGGGAAAAAGTGTGGCCAGAACTTTTCATTAAAGGGAAGAGATACAAAGATTTTGAGGCAGAATTGTTTCTTCTTTATTTTCTTCTTCTTCCTCCTAGCATTTTCCTGCAGGCATAGGTTCTACTTTTCAGATTAATGAATGCCTCTTCACCTAATTGAATGCAGCAATTGGGTCCAACAGATGATCTTCATGTTGGTTCTGTCCTGCTACTTTTGCTATTCTGTTCAGGCATTTACAATTAGCGTTAAAGTGGTAGACAAGGCAAGAGTGCTGTGGGTTGCTGCTCTCGGACAATGCCATACATTATAGGTTCTTTTCATTCATTTTCTTTGTTATTGGTGCTATGCTGCTGGGCTATAATATTGCTGATAAGATCAACAAAGGAAACACCAAATGAAGTATATGCATTTCCATAGCATATAGATATTCAGCAGTTTTGCTGGTTGGCCAGCGCTCATCATCATACAGGGCAACTGGGTGAACCATCATTCTAGATACTTTCAAGTTAGTGAATTGCCATGTTCCTATCTCAGAGCATTCCAGTGACCTCTTTCCATTGCAGCTATGTTGTAATCACCCTTGTGCACACTTCCTGATAAATGTTACCATCACTTTGAAGATGGGATCCTAAGTAAGGGAAGGAATTTGTTTTCACTGGATCTTTGCTGGATGATGGTGGTGCTTGAACTGGCCTCTAGATTCTCAGTCTTCTTGATGTTGAAGCACACACTAATTTAGCTAAGAAGATTGTTCCGTGTCTATTCAAAGTACTGCAATTCTTCCCTGGTAGTAGTTGTGAGCAGGACATTGCCAGCATATAGAAATGCCTAGCGACACTGTGATGCAGGTCTCATGTGACAGAATCCATGATGAGAATGAACAGCAGTAGTGCTCATCAACGAACATGCTGAGCGTTGGTGCATACCAACTTTCATAGGAAAGACATTGGAAAGGGCAGTAGCCCATCTCACTTTTCTGGTGGTATTAAAGTAGATCATCAGAACCCATTTTACAAATAACTCGAGCACCCCATAGTCATGTAGCATATACCATATCATATAGCCAGTCAAGTACCAATGTTCAGTGTGGCAATGCATAATCATGATGTGTGAGCTGGCTTCTTTAGCTGGTTCTGTCCTTGAGCCTGTAGACTTGGGCACTTGTCGAGGCAATCAGATGATGGTGACATATGTATACTCCAAGGTGGTGGCCTAGCATTTTAGATTTTATATACAGCTGGTAATCCATTCATTGTAAGAGGAATTAACTGATCATCTTGTCATCCATCTATGTTCAGCTTCTTATATTTCCAGAAGCAAGGTATTCCAGGTATTCCTTATCTATTCCTACTACATAGTTGCATATTTAATAAAAACTGTGTGTGTGTATGTGCGTGTGTGTGTGTGTGTGTGTGATGACCTGGGGTGTGGCATGAAAGCAACATAGCCAGAGAACAGATCTAACTCCCCTTTATTACTCCAACTTTGCCCCCAAACTTCCCCGTGTTTACTACAAGTCCTGGAGTAAAGCTCACACCCACCTTCAGCAGCCTCCAGCTGTGAGTAGTTCAGTAAGCCAGGTTAGCCAAACAGTATCAAGGGCCAGCAGACTAATAAGCCAGGTTTAGCCAAACAGTAACCAGGGCAAGAAGTTCAGTGAAGCAGGCAAACCGGGCAAGCCCCACAAGACAGAGCACAGTAATCTCCAGGTGTCAGCAAGTGCACACAAGGCTCCACAGATTTAACGCTTGTTTTCCAACAAATGCCCCTCCCATTGGCACCTCCTTACATTTCAGTCCCCAGGTGTGCCTTGTGAAGGGAGGTGGGGCACTCTGCTCCCTCCTAGCCGGCTCAGTCTGTATTGGTCTCGCCTTCTCTCTTCTCTCTGTTCTCTAGGATCAGGAGGGGGTGGTCCTTGCTCTTCACCTGAGCTCTGTCTCTCCTGCTCCTCCCTGTCTGCAAGTCTTTCTAATCCTAAAAAGCCTTGCCTGGACTGACTCTGCCCTTCCCCAGTTTCTTCCAAAGCCAACAGAGCCACCCTCTCGATCTCTGTCGGCTTTTCTTCCAGCTCATCTTTCCCCGCAGATTCAGACTCTGAAGGGGGCATAACAGTATGTATGTATGTACCACAGATATATTTCAGATTTTTATTTATTTAAGATTTAAGCTGTTTTAAAGACTGAATGATGAAATGCACCAAGAAGACATATGTCAAACATTTGCACAATGACTATAAATCCAATGATGTTGGGACAGAATGAAAGCACATTTAAAGAAATTAAGTATTTGTATTTCTTGAGTTCTTGACCAATATTCTCTTAGCTATTGGGTCATTCTTGTCTCTTATTCAGTGATTTGAATTCATAAAGTAGATTTATGTTAAGGAGCATAAACTGTCTTTACAAACTTTGGCTTCGATTTGTGTGTGCTGTAAATTGGTACAACTTCACACAGTTTAATGGAGCTATGCAAATTTACAGCTGCTAGAAATATCTCCCGTTATATAGAAGCATTTCTGATAACCGGACTTACATTTATTGTCTATAAATTCTAAGTCACTCCACACCATATACAGAGCTGGTCAACAAATTACAAGACATTTTCCAGTATTTTTTTTAAATTTAGCACAAGTTGAGAAGAAATCTATTTAATAAAAATGTCCATAGCAATATTTAAGAACAATAAGTTGATGTATTCTTTAGAAACTAGATTCTTTAGAAACTATTAAATAACAGAATATATCACACCATTTCAGAGAAGCAATTTATGCGTTTATACTGTTATCTTAGAGGGTAATATAAAGTTCCATTTAATAAGTGTTTTCTAAGTCAATAACACCTTCCACTTATATATCAGCACAGGAATACTAAAGCAAAAGGAGACTCTATGCTGCAACTTAATGTATTGAGGGGTGTAAATAAACCACACTACAATAGATGAGATTGTAGCATTATTTATATAGAAGTAATGTTTCATACTACAGTTCGGTCTTGTCTGGTCAAGTTTAGCTGCAATGCCTTGATAATTTTTGTGATAAAGCTCTGTATAGTTGTGTTGAGATTCTGTATACATGTGTTTCTAATAATGGTTCTATGATTTGCTAGTTTAAGGAGGGCAAGCATAATTTTAGGTCATGTATTATTTTTATGACCTCCAGAAAATCCTACAAACTAATGAATTACACAGCAGAATTATTTTGAAGTTCTTTTTCTTCCTCTACAAATACAAAAAAATAAACCAGCCCTATTACAATTGCTTTATTAGATAATAAACTAAATAAAATAAAATAATAAAATATTTTTAAAAAAATAGAGATTACAATTGTTTTTATCTACTCTCCATTGATATCACTACTATTTTCCTTGTAGCCTGCATAAATTAAACCTGGCTAAATATAAATAGTAGGCCTTATCCATAAAAAGTTACTTGCTCATATTTTACTACACAGGCAGTTCTAATGTAAGTATCATATCCAACAAATTTATACAGTATACCTTGATGCTCTCTGGGCTTGGTTTTTATTATCTGAACTAGGTAACATTATCAGTGCTAGTAAGGAATGAGATTTGCTCTCCATTTATATTTTAGAGGCTTGCCCTGTCAGTGTTAGTGGGGGTAATCTTAGAGATTCTTTGGTTGGGCTGTTTACTGTTAGTTTCTTTGGCAGTTTCTTGATTGTGATATTGTTTACTTCTTCATTGTTGGTCTGTGTTAATCTTTGTGTTAGTCTATGCTCATCTGGATTGATTGCTAGTGTGAGGCTGTTTTGGTCTTTTTGTTCATTGTTTGGTTGTTGGTTATCTCTTCCGCAAACAATGTAGATGTTCTTTGTGTGCCTAATAATGGCCAATTTATCAAAGTGCCACGCTTCCAGGAATTCTGTAAATTTGGCTTGATCTAGGATGGTCACAGTTAACTATGGTTAAGCCTATGATTAAGAGTTTTCATCATTGGTGTTTATAGATGTGTTCTGCTAGTCCAGTTCCCAGACCCTGCCTAGATAGGTCTCTGCAGTTTTCCTGGCAAGTTTTTTAAGAAGTGATTTGCTATTGTTCTTAGCCACCCTGAGAGAAAGTAACTGGCCCAAAGTCACCCAGCTGCTTTTGTGCATAAGGTGGGACTAGAACTCATGGTTTCTATTGGATGTCTTAACTACTACGTAAACTGGCTATCACAGTATGCATACTTATTTCCTTTACTTTGTTTGATACAGTATTTTGTAGTCAGACATTAAATCACAGAAGGATAGATTAGTTCAAATATAACAGAATACTGTCTTTTAACAAACACAAGGTATTTATTTATGACATGGAAAAGGAGAAGAAAGTGTTTGACATATTATAGTTTTCAGACCCCATCCAAGAAACCTGCATTGTTACAGTTCAAGTAGAATTATAATTTACACACACATGCAGAGACATATAGACAGACACACAGAAGAGCAATGCTATAATGATTTGCTGTTAGATTTGTTTTAATTCAGTGTTTCTCAAATTTGGCAACTTTTAAGATGTGTGGACTTCAACCCCAGAATTCCCCAATCAGCATGGGGAATCAAAATTTCAAACATCCTAACTGAGGTGAAAATAACAAAAGATGAAAAATGTGCAAGAGTAGAGTAGAGTAGAGTAGAGTAGAGTAGAGTAGAGTAGAGTAGAATACACTAGAATAGAATACACAATACAATACAATACAATACAATACAATACAATACAATACTTTATTTGGCCAAGTCTGATTACACACAGAAGGAATTTGTCTCCGGTGCATAAGCTCTCAGTGTCAGTCTCACTAGGCAACAACTAAGAGTTTAAAACAGCAGATATTGGAATACTGATGTTTCTTGAAGATTTCCAGGCTAAGATAAAGGCAGTCAGTCATGACAAATTTTTAAAAAATGCTATTTCAGAAAAAAAAATTGGGATAATAAGGAATTGATACTAGGAAATATATAAATCACCTGATCAAAAACAGATGGAGAACTTAATGAAAACTCTTGCTCATTTTCATTTCTGATATACAAGAAATTCCTATTAAATTATGTTTGGCTGCCATCAAAACTCTGATCTAGTTTGCTGGCCAGATATTGCATTCTTACTGCAGAGATTGTTTTTTCACTCTTTGAGCAGTTAAGAGCTGCTAACCACAAAATGGACAAATTGAAACTGTGCTTGACTCATTTGTGCTTCAGTCACCTATGCTGAGAGGGCAAGTAGTTAGACTAAAGTGTCTCTTTTAAGCAAAAATTATGTTCATGTCAGAAGAAAAAATCTGGAAGATGCACAGTTCATGCAGAACATATATTACATTACTGAAAGAAATAAAAAATCAACAAAGAGTCCAAATTTAAGCACTACTAACAATGATTCCGCATCACAGAAGAGGTGCAGCAACAGAGAACAGCAACAGGAGACAACATTTTAAAGCAATAATAATTCACAGATTATTTCATATAGTACTGAATGACATAATATGAATCTCCTTATATGCTGCCTAAGCTTCCACTTAGATTTGAAGTTACTTGGATTCCTGCCCAATATGGTAGCAAGAAGATTCTATTGGCATTTAAGCAGCCGACCATTCATGAACAGTGGTTCATGAAAATAGAGAAATCCTGAGTAGTTTTCAAGTTATTCCAAATTGACTCTTTAAGGGTGTTCGTATGACTGTGTTTATTACAAAAGGGAAGGAAAAAATAAGACAAATTGCCAGATTTTTTTAAAAAAGAAACCTAGATAAAAGATCATAATTCAATGATACAAATGAACATCTTATTTAAGTTCATTATCTTTTTCTATATTTCAATGGACACTTACATTTACATATAATTAAGAACACTAACAAACTTACAGCATAGAATAAGGAATGAGTGAGGGGAAAAAGTATTTGATCCCCTGCTGATTTTCGGACAAAGAAATGATTAGCCTGTAATTTTAATGGTAGGTTTATTTTAATAGTGAGAGACAGAATAATAACAACAACAAATCCAGAAAAACGCATTTCAAAAAAGTTATAAATTGATTTGCATTTTAATGAGTAAAA
The DNA here is from genome assembly GCA_012654045.1 of Ptyas mucosa. Lineage (NCBI taxonomy): Eukaryota > Metazoa > Chordata > Lepidosauria > Squamata > Colubridae > Ptyas > Ptyas mucosa. The sequence continues at coordinate 27,530,665 of WNWU01000016.1, read as the reverse complement.
TAAGTATTTGACCCCTTTGCAAAACATGACTTAGTACTTGGTGGCAAAACCCTTGTTGGCAATTACAGAGATCAGATATTTCTTGTAGTTGGCCACCAGTTTTGCACACATCTCAGGAGGAATTTTGTCCCAGGCCTCTTTGCAGATCCTCTCGTCTGGCAGCTCGAACCTTCAGCTCCCTCCACAGATTTTCTATGGAATTAAGGTCTGGAGACTGGCTAGGCCACTGTAGGACCTTAATGTGCTTCTTCTTGAGCCACTCCTTTGTTGCCCTGGCCATGTGTTTTGGGTCATTGTCATGCTGGAATACCCATCCACGACGCATTTTCAATGCCCTGGCTGAGGGAAGGAGATTGTCACCCAAGATATGATGGTACATGGCCCCCTCCATCATCCCTTTGATACAGTGAAGTTGTCCTGTCCCCTTAGCAGAAAAATACCTCCAAAGCATAATGTTTCCATCTCCATGTTTGATGGTGGGGATGGTGTTCTTGGGGTCATAGGCAGCATTCCTCCTCCTCCAAACACGGTGAGTTGAGCTGATGCCAAAGAGCTCGATTTTGGTCTCATCTGACTGCAATACTTTCACCCAGTGTTTTCTTGAGCAGAGGGAACTTACGGGTGCTGCAAGATTTCAGTCTTTCATGGCATAGTTTGTTACCAATTGTTTTCTTGTTGACTATGGTCCCAGATACCTTGAGATCATTGACAAGATTCTCCCATGTAGTTCTGGGCTAATTCCTCACCATTCTCATGATCATTGAACATCCACAGGGCGACATCTTGCATGGAGCCCCAGACTGAGGGAGATTGGCAGTTATTTTAAGTTTCTTCCATTTGCAAATAATATCACCAACTGTTGTCACCTTTTCACCAAGCTGCTTGGCGATAGTCTTGTAGCCCATTCCAGCCTTGTATATGTCTACAATCTTGTCCCTGACAGCCTTGGACTGATCTGATTCATTGCTTGCTTCTGAGGACAGGTGTCTTTTATACAGGTAAGAAGATGAGATCACCCTTTAAGAGAGTGCTCCTAATCTCAGGTCATTACCTATATAAAAGACACCTGGGAGCCAGAAATCTTGCTAATTGATAGGGGATCAAATATTTATTTCACTTATTAAAATGCAAATCAATTTATAACTTTTTTGAAATGTATTTTTCTGGATTTTTTGTTGTTGTTATTCTGTCTCTCACTGTTAAAATACGCTTACCATTACAATTACAGACTGATCATTTCTTTGTCAGTGGGCAAACATACAAAATCAGCAGGAGATCAAATACTTTTTCCCCTCACTATTTGTTTAGAAATATTCCTGAGATCAAAATGACTTAATTTGTAGATTGGATATTAAAAAGTGCTCTTTAACAACAATTATGAATACTGTAGCCCTCTTGAAAATAATATCCCAAAGATGGATAGAATGAATTCTAAATAAGATACATGGAATATACAACAAACAAAAAAATGAAATTAACTGCTAAAATATATTAATCATCTTTCTGAAGCTGGGAAAATTTCCTTGGACAGGTATCAAGGTATGAACAAGAGCAAATTATACTGAGTCCTGATAGTGCCCAACATGTTCTGATGTTGTCATTCGTAATAGCAGGATCTCTTATTGACTTCATACTCTTAGACGCTAAATGTTTTGGAGTGAAAGTTCTACTGACTTGATTACAGGTGGTTTGATTCTATAATGATCCTCACAGATGAACAAGCCAATTTCAAAACTGGCAGGTCTACAATTGACCGTTACCTGTACTTTGCCATCTGGCAGAAATATACAGTTCTAAGTCCCATGGGCCCTTTCATGTTGCCTTGATAAGCCTTAAATCCATCTTTGATTTTATCCTGCATGACAGACTTTTGAAAAAGCTGAAGACCTAAGTAATAGATCAGAAGTTTGCTGCACAAGACTGTACAAGAATTATTTTCTTAAAGTCCTTTATAATGCCCAAGGACAAGGAATAGGAAGGATCCCTGAGAATTACTGCATGAAACAGGGTTATATACTAGCTTCTTGCCTGTTCAGTTTTTATTTAAACTCTACAGTCAAGATGCTTAAAAACCCCAAACACCATTTCCCATTTTTCGACAACACATAAAAAGTTATATGAGATATCAAATGTTGAGTCCTCGCAGGTACGACCTCCCCAAATCGGCTGTGTCGTCAGCAGGCCCGGATTGGCAGAGACGCACAGCAACTAAAGTAGCGGGAATTGTCCAGTCCCGGATTGGTTAGTGCTGTCTGACAGCTCGCTATTTAAGGAGCTGTCAAACGGCGCGTTGTTGTTCTGTTCCTGTTCTTGTCGAGCACGTTCCATTCTGCTTCAATAAAGTTATATGTTGAGCAGCCAGGCCTCAGCGTCGTCAATCTTAGATTTAACATCAAATAAATGAGATATCATTTATTTTCTTATGGAAGGGATTAAGAAGAGCATTACAGTGCACCAAAAAGAACAAAGACTCTATTTATTTGTTTGTTTGTTTGTTTGTTTATGTATTTATTTATTTATTTATACCGCCCTTCTCCCACTGGACTCAGAATATATATTGTTCTATTATATATTATCATATATCCTATATTATGATTATTATATATTACTCTATTATATATTATTCTAAAATCAAAGTTATGTTCTTAATAACAAACAAACAAACACTTCCCACCACAGGCTTAAATGGCCAGTTAACACCCATGCTATTTATTTGGAAATCGAAGTAAATGTTTCTCCCTGCCTTACTTTTTAGAGATTTTTCTTCAAGATATCAGCATGCATTTTCTTTGGATGGTTTAAGCTATAGCCAATTATGCCAGATAATTTTTCCTGTGCTTCATATGATAAACAGCTACATCATGTCTTTCAGGATCTGCTACGTTAATGGCACCTATATTATTCTTTGGAATCTCTGCCATTTTCTCATAACACGTCTTCTAAACTCAGATAGACCAAATATCTTTTATGTCAACCTCCTTTTAAACCCAGAAATCATAATGGCAAAATCTGATTGAGGGATTGTAGCTATTAAGAAACCAATCACAGGCGCTGTGAAGGTGATTGTAGGCTTAGTTTTAACTATCACTCTCACTGACACATTATAACCTGAGATTTTTTTCTGCTGTTTATGCATATATATATATATATATATATATATATATATATATATATATATATATATATATTTGCCTTCTACATCTTTGATAACATTAACTGAATCAAATCTACAATTTAACATTAATACTCACGATCAATATAACATTAATATTAATAAATTATTTTGTAATTTATTGTAATAAATTCTATGGGAATTAAATTCTAATTCCCATAATATCACAATGTCCACTTATGGTACTAATACATTCTTTGTGTTATAAAATGTATAAGAAAAGCTCAATATAGACTGTTTGACCTGCTGACTAATTTTATTTTATTTTTTGATTAATATATTTTTATATTCTATTGCTACTGTATTTTACATTCCTGGGATAATTAAATATCAATACTAAGTATTCTTTTTACTGTTAAATGTTAATGTGACTCCCTCAGACACTTCCCTAGCTGCCTCTCCAGATGCTAGTTTGGAGGAGGATGAGCTAGTCCTGGGCACATTAGGAAGGGAGACAGCCAAAGGCTACGAGCCAGGAGTAGATGGTCCAACGACAGGGAAGCGACTGAGCTAGAGACAGGTGAGTCACAGCTGCAGCTGGGAAACCCAGAGGCTTTTGGTAGAGAGGGCACACAGCTGCAGCTGGTCAGTGGAGATTAAGAAAAACTGCCTTCTCCTCCAAATCTGAGAGCTCGTAGGACTGAGAGGAGGCAAGCATAATGAAGTTCAGCCAGGCTACTTGTGAGGAGGCAGCCTCACTTCTCTTGATTAGCTGCACTAGGAAGCAGTTGTTTAGCTCAGCAAGGGAGTGAAATGTGTTCATTACCCTGGTGTGTGTTCTTGAGCTTCAGATTGTGCTTCTTCAACTCTGGCCTTGTCTTTGCTTTGTGGCCTTGCCTTTGCCCTGTGGATTTGTCTTTGCCTTAGGGACTTGCCTTGTCTTTGAGCTGTAGACTAGTGCTGGTTTCTTTTGGTAGGCTGCTGACTCATTGGTGGTGATGCTGGCACAGGGAATTGCTGTGAAATACTCATTCAGGCTTGGAAGCCTTAATAAGGACTCCTAATACCCTTGGTGCACAAGAGAGAAACAGAGAGAATGGGACAGTACATAGCATTATAAAATTGTACATTTTGGTAGAATTGTACAATTCTATGCTACAAATTCTTAAAATTATGTGATCAATGTGTTATTCTATATATTAAGTTCTTATTCATGGGATAGTTGCAATGCAATTCTGTATGCTTTATATTGTTATATAACTAAAATAAAGATTGTCTGTTTCCATTTTTCACAAAACACACCCAAAAAAAGTCCAGCATCGAAGTGTGATGGGCTAATGACAAACGCAATATCACTAGATTACTTTAGCATCAGGTCAGCTTGTTTTTATGTTATTGAGAGAAATGGCTGTTGAAAGAATATAGACAGAACAGAGGTTGTAAACAAATCCAATCCATCCATGCTGTCTGAATCTAAATGCAATTCATGACACAGCTACCTGTTCTTGCACAGATTTCATTATGTATTTCACATCATGATAAAGCTTTCATTAGAAAAATTGGCATCCCCAAAATGTGTAGAGAAAATTGAATGTAAAATATGCATATTATGAAAAATGTGTCCAAAAAGTGGATCCAAAATGCTTATATTAGAAAAGATGGGCACAAAATTGAATATATATATGTGTGTGTGTGTGTGTGTGTGTGTGTGTGTGTATGTATACGTATACGTATACGTATACGTATACGTATATATATATATTATTTTATTCTCTTTTCGTAGGTCTGTGTATTTTTGTTTCATCCAGGTTTTCCCTACATAAATCAAGATCTTTATACAGCCATGGTTCGGTGAAATGAGTGAATGAGTGAATGGGATTTCACTGAACCATGGCTGTATAAAGATCTTGATTTATGTAGGAAAAACCTGGATGAAACAAATACACACACACACACACACACACACACACTATACAATATATATTAATAGTAATGTTATTAACAGTATTAGCTGCTGTAATAGTATCAAAACATAGATACTATTGATAAAATATTGTTTTGCTGATTAGAAAAAGATGCTACACTGTACATACAAATGAAATTGACTGATAATTAAAAGGGATATATACACAGCATATTGAAAGAGTTGGCTTTCCTGTATGGGATTTTCAAAGGAGACTTGCTAAAACTTTGAAGACTTTTGTGCAAAGGAAAACAAATAAAAATAAATTAATGTTCATCAAGGAGATTATTTGAAGGATTTAAAAATCAAGATTGTTGATGAATGAAAAAAGGCAAAAAGAAAGGAAGTTTTAGTTGATCAAGCTTAAAATATACATTTTGTTACCTTTGGTAACCTCAATTGGAATTTCTAATCAGAACTGAACAACAAGGCTTTAATGATCTGTTTATAAATAAGATATGGTAAAATAAGATAATTTGTTGGATTTTTAGAGGTGACTAAAATTTATGATTTTAGTGATGAAAGAAGAAATCATTTCTGTATATAATTCTTTTTTTATTTTTTATATTTTATTTTATATATTTTATTTTATTTTATTTTATATATTATATTTTTATATTTTTATATTTTATTTTTTCTTTCTTTTTACCTTTATTGCACTATTTTTTTATTCTTTTAGTTTGTATTTACCATTAAAATTGTAATGTTTAATAGAATTATTATAAAATAGTTTTACTCAAGGATTTATTCCAAGTCTTTGTAATTTACACAACTTCACATTTCTATATGGAAGAAGGCACTGGAAACACACTTTAAGTTGTTGCCAAGCAATGTTCTAGATGATTCCACATTAGCCACCAAGAATTTTATTTTAATTTTGTTTTCCTTAATCAATTTTTTTTGTCTTTCCCATGCAACAATAGTACAGATTTCCAACTTTTAAAAACGTTATGCATACTGAACAAACTCCAATCTCTTTTCTCCTTTTCAAATTCAGCTATCATTCCATTACCTTATCAATATTATAGACATCATGTAATACAGTCCCTCAAGAATAATCAATTCATGAGTTTCTGTGATTAAACAAAATTACACAGAATCAATTCCAATATCATGAAAATTCTCATGCAACTATCCCAATCATGTTATAAGGAAACTCGGTAGAAAATGTTCCTCATTTCTATCATAAAAGGTTATTCTTTGTATGAGATAAAGAATGCTTTTCATTTTAGAATCATTATGGATATGAGATATTAAGGCAACTTTTGTCAAGAGAAAAATTTGAAGGAGCACTTTTGGTCAAAGGTGACCAAATGCCCCATAACTGCAACAGGAAAGTAAAGGTTAGGTTTTCAGTCACTTTTTCCCACTCCTGATGCCCCCACATCTCCCCAATTCTGAACATAAAGACAATATTAATGCACACATAACTTTCAGGATGTCAATTTTTCTTGAGTGTTCTGTTTACTCTGTTCTTATCCTAAAATTTTTCATCTTTTATAATCATACAGTGAACAATCTGGTATCTACTAGCATGAATTTTAGAAACTTATATTACTCGTTCCTATGTTCTCTTTTTTATTAGATTAATTTTTTTCCAAGGTTCTATTGGATATAAAAAGAAACATGAAAAGATAATTGTGATACAGTACAATGTTTCCATACCCATGCTTCAGAGGGGGAAGGCGGCTCTCCTTATCGGTGTTATGAATCACTTTTTTAAGGTTGTTATTTTTACTCTTGGGCTATTGAATCCCTAATTAACATGACTTAAAACTTCATTTCTGCCTGGAGTTAAAGCAGTTATGCTTTAAGCACTCTCTCTACTTTCTGATTCTTTTTTTCTGGAAAATGGCACGTGTGAATGTATGTATGTATGTATGTATGTACTTACATACTGTATGTATGTATGTATGTACATAACAGTGGTGGATTTCAAACATTTTTACTACCGGTTCTGTGGGCATGGCTTGGTGGGCGTGGTGTGGCTTGGTGGGCGTGGCTTGGTGGGCATGGCAGGGGAAGGGTACTATAAAATCTCCATTCCCTCCCTAATCCAGGGGAAGATTACTGCAAAATCCCCATTTCCTCCCAATCAGCTCGGACTTGAGAGGCAGAGAATAGATGGGGGTGGGGCCAGTCAGAATTTTTACTACCGGTTCTCTGAACTACTCAAAAGTTCCACTACCAGTTCTTCAGAACTGGTCAGAAGCTGCTGAAACCCACCTCTGGTATGTATATATCTATTTAAGTATGTATGTATGTATGTATGCATGCATGTATGTATGTAGGTAGGTATGTAGGGTAATATTATGATTATTGAATTTTCTTTCACAGAGCACAGATTTCAACCATTATATCAAACATTATTCTGTAAAAAAAATACCACAACTGACAATATTCCTGTGTATATTTTTTTAGTAGAAAGAACTGCAGGAATAGGCTATAAGTAATTCATGAGCTGTATGTATTAACCTTTGTTCTCCAGCATTTATGTCTCATGATTCATCTTTCTTAATACAGTATCAGATACTTTCAAGTGAGGTCATGAATTATACCAACTTGCTTTTACCTCTGTGCCCCAAAGTTATAGACCTTTTTTTTTTTAGCACATGGAACATTTATAAGTGACACTCTGGAATCTTATTAATGGAAACACTATTGTTAAAATCTTTTCTATTTCCTTGAGCAAATCAATAGCTAAGATATTCAAGAGGACAAAAAACGTATTATTTCAGAATTATTTATAACTATGTAGTTATGGTTCATTCAGATAATGGAAATGATAGTAAGGTTTCAATGTATTTTTTATTGTAAGAAATTTTGTGGACCCCACTTAATTGGATGTATTGAGGCAGAAGCTAGAGAGGTCTGTTGGGGAAAGCTTTAAACTGAATTTTTGCATTGAGCAATAATTAGATTCAGTAGTCTAGTTGGCCCCTTCTAAATGAATGATTTTAACAGTGTGAAGATACATAGTTAGTTTTTTGTTGGCATATTTTTAAAAACATATTGATTTTGAAGCAAGCATATTACCCATGAAAGAGTTTCACTGTAGTAGAGTAGCCATAAAATTGTGCTCAATGGAATTTACCATACAAGTTTCATTGCTCTTGCTGAAGACAAAGGACTAGAGTTTCAGTAAACTGTTGCCCCAAAGGTGCTTTTTCAAGAGGTAACTGGACTTTCTTGAAAAAGCACCTTTGGGATAACCGTGACCTGGATAATTGAGAATCTCCATAGATATTCAGGAGACAGTTGAATGATTTGGCAAACTATTCTCCACCTCCTAAGAGCTACAACAATGCTAATCTCTTGATGACTAATTGAATAGACTAAAGCAAATAGCCAATTGGTCATTTTCTGATATTATTTTCCCCCCTCTTTTTTCTTAGCTGGTATAATTCTCAATTGTTTTCCTCCTTCTTTCTCCCATCCTCCTCAGAATGCTGCTGGAGAGAGATAAATTACGTTCACCAAAGATATGAAGAGGTTGTAGGGTTCTTTTGAATTTAGGCTGGGAGATACATATGGACTAAGACAACACATTCTCCAATCTATGCCTGTTTTATTGCTAAAACCAGTCACTAAACTGAATTCAACAATAAATATGCAGCCTGTCTTTCTGGAAAGAATAATAGCATTTTGATCCAGGTATCTAAGTCTTTTTGTCTTGCTCCTTTTTCATTCTTCTTTCTTTTTCCTCCTTTTTCTCATTCATAGTGAAATATGTCATAGACAGTCTAGACCGGGGTGTCAAACTGGCAACCTGCGATTTGGATGCATCACATGATTGACACCTGTGGTCTAAACAGATTGCAAGTAAATACAATTAGTGGTGATGAAATGAAAGATCTGTGAAAGTGTGTGGTGAAATAGGTTTCCAAGTTGACCAAACAAGTACAGTTTTATAATTACTGTCATGGTATCAAGTATATTTTAATTTGTAATAGAAGAAAAGTATATAGTATAGAAGAAAATATGGCCACAACTCAATAAACATATGTTTGAGAGTTATTTAATATAGAAATATTTGCTTTGGAATCAACATGTGCAATAAAATATACTACAAGTAGAGTTTGTAGTTGTTTCAGAAAGGCTTTGTAGATAAATCCAGAGAGTTAGTTATGTGGCATATATATATCACACACACACACACACACACACACACACACACACACACACATCTTTACAAGTAGAATGTACCAGATTTATTTTCAATGACAATGGACAATGACAATTCATATTTTCTGATATATTTTTTGTCCTTTCAGATATTATAAATCATTGCAGTCAATCATGTGTAACATTATTATACTATCAAATGTATGACATGTTGATAAATGCTTTTAAATCAACTCTCTTACAAGAATAGTCAATATGGACATTATTTTTATATGAGGATCTTTAAATCAGAAACCGTTGTATTATTTGTTAAACATTGGGAATACATGCAATATACGTGATATGATTTCCACCAGAATTTAGTTACTAACAGATGTTTACAACCTTATGTAGCATAAATCTAAAAAACTCTTTTTCTTAAGAACATGCAGAGACTTTCATACTGATATATTGGACATTCTCCATAATTACATCCACTGAAGCTTAAATATATACATTTGTACTATCAGCAACTGGTCAAACTAAGTTTATAATTTAAACTATGGCCTGTACTCAGCAGTATTTTATACTGTTTTCTTTATTTGTTGAGTAATAGCTATTTCTGTATATTAATCTGAAAGAAAATGATATGGGAGTCAGAATAAGAAACAGTTCAACAATTTCACAAGCTCCAGAAAGAAACATAAAGTAGGCAAACATAAAGTTTAAATTGTAAAATAACTTTTTTTTACAAAGTATTTGCAAGTATGAAAACATGAGAAAGTAGAATATTTTCAGGAAAAATTAGACTGATTAGTATGACCACCCCAAGCCTAAATACATAGCCTAATATAAAGTATGCCTCTATGTAGAGATTATCTAAAAAGAAACTATATTTAAATAAATTGTATGAATTATAAATTGGTGAATTATTCTAGCTGTGCTGTATATAAAACAGTGAAGTAGTAGCCTTAGATAATTTGGTTTGAATTTTCTTATAATTAGTCATTTCCATGTCAGAAGCTACACTCAAAAATATTACTTACAGAGAGAGGGGGGGGGGAAGGAGGGAGGGAGGGAGGGAAGGAAGGAGCGAGGGAGTATAAATAGAAGTAGCTTTCTATACTGTACCTGTAGAAAAAACATCTTAAAATGACCCATCTTTGAAAAAGACAGAATTTTACATTAAAGGAAAGAATTAATAGTTATGTCAGAAAAAAATAGAAGAAAAATATTTTTCCACAGTAGAATATTGCTCAGATTTTATTCTATTCTCCTGCATCTTCTGATATCAAAAATTAACACCCTGAACAAAATATTTAATAATCTACATTCTTAGAAAAATAATTAAGATTTTTTTAAAAAAATGAGATTCTTGCTGATATTTTTTGACAGCTTAATAATTGCTTTTAAATGATATAGCAAGCTTGTTTGTGCTTGACTGCTATTCTCTGTAAACTTCATGGATGGGAAACAATATCTATGCCATGTTTATAACTTAATCAGGTTATATAAAGCAGCATTATGTCTTCATACGAAAACAAACCAGTAAATGTTTGCATGATTTACTTTAACTGTGCAAATACTGTAAAGTAAGGTTTTTGGAACTCCATAAGCATGGTAAGCCATAGGTTAATAAAAAGTATTAAGTATCTTTCCTGGGCTATTCCAACTGTGTATCTAATGATTGGAATTGCCAGGCATTAATTGAATTGATGGTATTTCCACCACTGAGTTTAGAAGTTAAGATCTTTCTCATCACTCATGATGTGTTCACTAGTAACCTTCTTCTTGACTTCAGTGTGCTTGATGTTGTCAACGTGAATGATGTCCAGGTATTTGTAGTGATCTTCATGATACAGACTCTCGATGCATTATTTCCATAAGACCGTTTGATTCCTTCAGCTTTAGTATTTTTACTCTGTTGACAGTAAGGCTGGCACATCTGTCTAGTCCAAACTCCACTGCAATAACATTAAGGCAGTTAACGCATGGGCAATTCCAGTTATTAGATAAAATGTTGGAATAGTGGACTGGACTCAAGCAGAACTAAAACCCTGAATAAAAAAAAAACAGAAAAATAATGACAATGAATCATGCCCTCCATCTATGTAGTGACACTGACAGACTCTTCTTACCAAGCAGCATAAATGGGCATGGAATTTTGAAAGTATACCAGATAGGGGGAAAGGAGGGGGGAATTGAAAGAATATTTGAAGCACAGTGAAGAAAATGCACTTAAGCTAAAACACCATGAATACTTATTAAATATTGGAGAGACAAAACTGGCATACAAGAAATGAAGAAGAGATGAGACTCATGGCAAGGCAAAGCATTGCATGGTTGGTACACACATACACACACACACACACAAAACACACATACACACCAGCACAACAGTACAATAAGATCTGGCAATGACTAAGATAAGGAAGGTACGCCAGTTTTGCCTCTCTGATATTTAGTAGCCATTTAATAAGCATGAAAGCTTATTAAATATCGGAGAACCAAAACTGGTATTCAAGAAATGAAGAATAGATAAGAATCTTTTCAATGCAAAGCATTGCATGGCTAGTATATACACACAAACAAACACAAGTATACATACACACTAGCAGGCCAACCAAATAACAAGACCTGGCAATGGCTGAAATAAGGAAAGCTGAAGAGACAAAAAATATAATTCTGGCTGCTCAAGATCAAGCCTTAAGAATAAATGCATACAAAGCCAGAATTGAGAAGAGAGCAAGAGAGAGTGAAAGCCACCGCTACAAGGAAGCTGTGGAAATAGTGGATCAGACATTTAGCTGCTGCAAGAAGATTGCATAGACTGACTACAAACAACAGCATAACAAAGTAGCAATAAGGTACATTGGAACATCTTCAAGAAACACCACTTGCCTGCAAGCAAGAACTGACGGGACCACAAAATAGACATTCATTATAGAAAATGAATAGCTAAAGTGTTCTGGAACTTTAGAATTCAAACAGATAAAAATCTGCCACAAAACATCCCAGACTTAACCATTGTTGATAAAAAAAAAGACAAAGAAGTCTAGATGGTGGACATGCCAGCAGCTGGTCAAAGCAGAAGAGAAGAGAAAGAATTGGAGAACATAACAAAATACAAACACTTGCAAATAGAATTAGAATGACTGTAGCAAAAGGAAAGCAAAGTGACAGGCAGCTTGGATGCAATCCCAAAACATATGAAACACTACTTGAACATCATTAGCACTGACAAAATCACCATCGGTCGATTGCAAAAAACAAACAAACAAAAAACCCAGCTTAACTTGGAACAGTTTTCATCCTGCAGTGATACCTTTAGCACATTGAACAACAAAATCTGCCTATCCCAGCTTCTTGTGAGGGACTTGATATGTGGGACAAAAATGTCAAATCCATCTAAATTGGCTGATTGTGCAACCAACCATATTTTTTTTTTTAAAAAAAAGTTGTTTCCAAGCAACTCAGGGTGGTAATGTCTCATTCTCATAATTTCTTGATATGTAACTATATCAACTAAAGGATCAAGTTAATTATTCTTAAAGCACAATTTTGTCCGTGGTTTTTCTTTGCCTTAAAACCCAATATATGGAGATTTCCTATGCTATTTCCCCTACTCTCAGTTCTGTAGTTCAGTTCATACGTATAAACTGTAACCTTATTCCATAACAAATATGCATTTTAGAATGAGATTTTATTGGCCCATATTTCAAGTCCTTTCCTAGATCAACTGTATTTAATTAATAAATACAGTTCCTCTGAATGGATAACATTACATCCACTGCAATTGCCACCTCAGCCACTGATTTTAAACACCTTTTAAAAATAGAAATATAGTTTTCATAAAGAAAAACAATGAGTTAGCCCACTCGCTTTTTAGTGTTTATATTTTCAAACATAATTTATGTAAATAATTTATTTCTTCGCTTCTATGGACTTTGCACATTATTGTATCAAAATTCAATTATTTGGAGTTTAAGGTGTGTGCTACTTGTATGAATATTTCAGTCAAAAATTAGCAAATGGAATACACAGTTTATTGCAGAGTATCAGACTGGATCCATTATGCAGGAGAATGCTACAGGGTGATTGAACCCCTGATGTTATTTACATCTTCATTAATGCTTTGGATGAGAAAGTTAAATAGCTTAGTAATTAAATGTATATAGGCTACTAATTAGAAACTGTTCTATACATCACTGAAGAAAAACTAGTGGCACAACAGATCCTAAAGGCATTAAAATATGGCCATGAATTGAAATTCATCTTAAAAGAAAATGCTAGCGGAGCATGATGAAGGGTATGATTTAGGCCAATGTGATTGCATAATGGTCTGAAATCATTATATTAATGTAAATCAGTTAAAATATATCCTGGTTTACTTGTGCATAGTTACATATTTAGAATTTCTTCCACATCCCAAACAAAAAATACAAAGTATAAAGTGCTGCTTACACAACGTTAATCCATGACACATTATCATATATCACATCATGTAAATTTAGAAATTAGTATAATAAGAAATTAGTATAATTTCTTAGCAGTAATGTGAAGGGTACAAAAAAATACCCTAAGCAAACCTTAGCCAACTGCTAATTTTCATTACAGCTGCCATCACAGTTGCAACAAATACTGTAGTTGTATCAAATGCAACAGATAGGCAGACAGGCAGACAGGCAGACAATTATTGTTATTAAAAGTTAGGCTTCTTAATATTGGAAAGTGTGGGGAAAGATATGTTATTAGACTATCATTATGTATGCCATCTGCAAATTAATATCATGTTGGCCTGCCTTGCTCTTTTTCTTTTAAAAAAAAATGTTGTTAACTAAATGCAAAAAAAAAAAATCAAAGAAAAAAGAACACACAAAATTATAAAATGAGAAAAGAAACAAAAGTATACAAATAATATATTAATGCACATATTGCAATCATCTATGATTGACCAATATTAATTCAGTGAATATTTGGAATTATTTTGATTCTAAACAACACATCTTTTAATTGTAAGATCATTTTCTTGGTCCAGAAGTTAACTGCTATGTGAAATCTGAAAATATTAAATATTAAGGCTATATAATTATTTCTTATCAAAATGAAATATAATTAAATAACGAGTAATAAAACACCTCCCCTCCCCAACAGCATAACTGACATTAGATGATTTCTAAAAATTGGTGGTTGTTGAAAAAGATGTAATAAAAAAAAACTATTCAAATTATGTAATCTAAAAATGTTTTTAAATTCTTTTAATTTTTCTAGATAAATAAAACAATGGTTTTATAAAGCTGTATTTTCAAAGGCATAAATCTTACTTTATAACAATTATATTAGATATTGGACAGGTAAAGAACAATAGCAGTAAAATTAAAAAAAACTGAATAAAATGAGTATTTCTCAGAAACATTCTAGTGTAACGCTTTAGAAATGAAGCATGTCAGATATATTTTCCCTTCAATCAATATGAAATGAACCAGTTGTACAAGAATAATCTGGCAGCTGAATAAGAGATCTCTCATTTTTTGATGACAACTTTCCATAGCTAGATGGAAGAAAATACACATAATTCAGTGAGAAAAAAATTAGCTGTCTGAAATATTACAATTCAATTTTTTCTACCTAGTAGGAAGTACCTTAACCTTTTTGATATCCAGTAAATCAGTGTCATTTAAACTAAAGGATCTTGTGAAAAATTATTATTCAATATATAAAATAAATAAAATTATAGATTATAGATGATATAGATATAGATAATATTTACAAAATCCTTTAATTTAAATGACATGCACACACACAAACACACACACTCACACACTCATATAAAAGCCTTAAAAATTTTATCACAGTTGTTCCTCAAAGAAAAGTCATTTCTTGTTAAATTTTCTGCATCCAAACATTTGAGCAGTTTCCTTAACCACTTTTCATTTTAGTTTCACCTACTTTACCTTTTTCTTTCACCTAATTAACATTGATATACAGTTATTAACCCTTGAAATTTAGTAAACATCTTTATTTCTTCTCCATTAGCCCAATATCACTGGATTCTATACAGAGGAGACACATATACTTTTATACAATGTTTTGATTATTCAGTAATTTAGCTGTCCTTTGACTATGCATGAGAACATAGTGTACCATGAATGGAAAGGCTGTGTCAGAGAATTAAAATACTACAGAAAGAGAGCCTAATCTTTCTCTCCCCCCCTCTCTCCATCTATCCTATTGAGATGATTTAGTAGAGCTATTACACTCAGCCACTAGGAACAAATAGCTAAATTGAATTATTTTAATCCAAAATGGTAGGTATTAATGACAATATTTAATTATGCCTCTTCAATATAGGCAAGTTCCTATGCTACACATACCAAAAGAGAATTGTTCTTTATTACCCTATTATTTAACTTTCCCTCCCACAGAGAAAAACAATTATATTCATCTTTGCTGATAATGAACCCATTTCACACATAATTTCCTTGTGTTCTTTGAAAATTAGGGGAAAGGGGGAAAAGTGGTTTATAGTAATACCACTATTCATAGGATGGTGGTGGTGGTGGTGATAATAATAATAATAATAAAATAAAAATAAAAATAAAAAGATGCTGAAGAACAAGAAGACCAAAGAATACCTAATCAAGAAATATCACTTAGAAACAAGGAAGATACCAACAAAATACCTTATATCACCAGACTTGAAATTTTGGGCTTAGAAAATTTAGGACTACACTGCCTTCAGTATGATCTAAGCATAGCTCATAAAATAATCTGCTACAATGTCCTACCTGTCAATGACTACTTCGTCTTCAACCACAACAATACATGAGCACACAATAGATACAAACTTAAAGTGAACCATTATTGCAGAAAATATGACTTTAGCAATAGAGTGGTTAATGCCTGGAATGCACTACCTGACTCTGTGGTTTTATCCCCAAACCCCCAAAATGTTAACCTTAGACTGGCTAATGTTGACCTCACCCCATTCCTAAAAGCTCTGTAAGGGGCATGCATAAGAGCACCAGCGTGCTTACCATCCCTATCCTAATGTTCCATTTAATTGTATTCATTTTATGTATTCAATTCATGCTTATACTTATATGTATTATCTAATACATACTCGTTAAATAAATAAATAAATAAATAAATAAATAAATAAATAAATAAATAATAAAATAAATAATAAAATAAATAAAGATCCAGGAAGCACTGGAAATAATAAAGCAGCAAATAACATCTACAGCCAAAAAGATCAGCAGATACGAAGTCGAATTGCAAATTATAGGCAGAACCTCCAATTTCAATCCAATCAGAAACTTTTCTACCAATCTATCAATAGAGAAACAGCAGTGAATCAATCAGTACCTGACAAGGAAGAAAAGTGCAGTTTTGGGTGCAGATATGGGATAACTAAAAGAAATACAATGATACAGCTTAGTTAAAAGAGGTGGATAAGAATAAAAAAGAAATTGAAACAGGAGAACTAGTAATAACAGCAGAAATGATAGACAAAAGAGCAAGGAAAATAAAAAATCGGTATGTACCAGGCAAAGATGAACTGCATGGGTTTTGGTTGAAACGTCTAACTGGTCTATACCCACTCATTGCCAAGCAGTTTAACAACATACTACAAGGAGCTGAAATTGAAGAGTGGCTAACATCTGGGAAAATCTACCTGATAATGAAAGATCCAGCAAAAGGGGCAGTACCAGGCAACTACAAACCAATTACCTGCTTACCAACAACTTTCAAATTGCTAACTCATGTGGTAGCTGATGCAGCCCAACAGCATCTAATTGAAAACAATCTCTTTCCACCTGAACAGAAAGGAAACTGCCCCAATATCAGAGGAACAAAAGATCAACTCCTAATTGACAAAATGATTTTGGAAAATTGCAAGAGAAGGAAGACCAACCTGAATGTAACATGGATTGACTACAAAAAGGCATTTGACTCTGCCACATTACTGGATAATGAAATGCCTAGAAATAACAGGAGTCAGTAGAAACATCAGAAACTTTGTACAAAGATTGATAGCACAATGGAAGACACAGTTGTAGATCAATGGCGAGAGACTGGGAGTGGTTAATATGAAGAGAGGAATATTTTAAGGAGATTCACTATCATCACGTCTATTTGTTATTGCACTGTTCCCTCTATCAACACTACTGAATAACTCAGGCCATGGCTATCAAACATCAAAAACATCTGCTAGATTATCCCACCTCCTTTACATGGATGATCTGAAGATGTATGGAAAAATCCATCTGAAATAGAATCGTGAATTCAGATGCCCCACAAAAATAACATTAAAAATTTGAATGAGGATGATTACTACAAATACCCCGGTATCTTTCAAACTGACAACATTAAGCACATTGAAGTCAAGAAAAAGATTAGAGGTGAATACATCAAGAGAGTGAAGAGATCTTAAAGTACAAACTCAATGAAGGAAATACCATCAAGGCAATCAACACCTGGGCAATACCACACATTAGATACAAAACTGGAATAGTGAACTGGATTCAAGCAGAATTAAAAGCAATGGGTAGGAAGACCAGAAAAATAATGACAATGAATCATGCCCTTCATCCTCGTAATGATAGACTCTATCTACCAAGGCATGGAATGTTGAAAGTACATCAAATGGTTGAGGAAGAAAAAAATGGCTTTGGAAGAATATCTGAAGGACAATGATGAAGATGCATTGAAGTTAGTGTATCAAGAAGACTTACTGAAAAGACCAAACTGGCCTACAAGAAAGACCAAATGAAGAACCGAATGGAGGCATGGGAAGACAAAGCACTATGTGGCCAGTACATTAAAAAAAAAAAAAAAGCAGGGAAAGCAGTTAATAACCAGACCTGGCAATGGCTAAGAGAAGAAAATTTGAAGAAAGAAACTTAGGGACTAATTCTGGCTGCACAAGACCAACCCTTAAGGACAAATGTATACAAAGTCAGAATTAAGAAGACAGCAACAGACAGTAAGTGCTGCCTATGCAAAGAAGCTGAAGAAACAGTGGACCACCTGGTAAGCTGCTGCAAGAAGATTGCACAGATCCACTATAAGCAGTGGTTTTCAGAAGTTTGTTGCTGTTGTTTCTAAGACATTCTGTTTGCAAAAACTTTCATTTTTTCAAATTTCAAAGAATTTCAGCTTACTCCAAGTTACGTTG
The DNA here is from genome assembly GCA_012654045.1 of Ptyas mucosa. Taxonomy (NCBI): domain Eukaryota; kingdom Metazoa; phylum Chordata; class Lepidosauria; order Squamata; family Colubridae; genus Ptyas; species Ptyas mucosa. The sequence continues at coordinate 27,512,305 of WNWU01000016.1, read as the reverse complement.
CAGAAAATCAGAATGAAGCAGAAATGTGCTCAAATTTAAACACTTTTTGGCATTAACATTACCCTGATCCTACTAAGAATAATATAGCTTGGGAGAAGAATGATGCAGGGAAACTTAAACTTTTATATTTAACACTAAGGGAGATTCATTCTGAATTCATTCTTCTGCGTAGCTCAAATCTCAAAATGAACTTTATCATGCATCAATCTTTTATCATCTACCATTTTTAATAAAAATTGCATTCTATCCTGTTGAAAACACACTGTATTACACTTAGAGCAATCAGTATTTTTCTTCTATTACCGTAGATCATAAAAGTCCATTTTCAAAAATCCCATTCCAATCCAACAATAATTTAGAATAAATCACTTTAGAGTGTTGTGGCTTGATTCTGCTGTTTCTAAAATGCTAGTCTACTCTTCATACAGATCTGAGGTTTCTACATACCCTCTTTTAGTTTAACAAAATATTAAAGCAGCTCAAAAGAATAACTGCTTCATTGGGGCCATTCACCAAATTTGGGGTTAGTCCATGCAGGATATTTTGTTTCATTTAATATATTACTATAATATTCTCCTCCCTCCTTATGCTGCTTTGGACTATAACAAATATTTGTTTTGATACCTATAATGCTGATGTGGATGTCCTGCCTTTCACTGAAAATCAGATAGGGTAGGGGTAAAAACCAATGCGGTAGGGGAAATGAGAGAGAGGGCACACCTTCTGCTTCTTGTAAAAATACCACTATTTAGTACTGTACATAATGCACCTATAATGTGCCAATCCTTGAAGATAAAATATCTTGATCCTGTTCCATAAGGATTCTTATATGAACTTATACTGGACCCAGAAGCTCACAGGTTGCACAATAATATGTTACATAGACATAACTAAATGCTCCCATCGCTACCCATGCTGTTGCACTCAGGAGCAGCTATAGCTAATAATTGGTTTCCAAGAGCAGTCCATTATACTGCATGTTGCAGTACTACAGACTGGATGTTAACAACCTGTAAGTAACTATGAGCAGGATAAAGTAATCCAAAAGTTGGTATAAGTGGTATACAAGATAAATGTGTGCAATTCTATTCATATCTATTACTAGCTTGTTGAGCATGAGTCAAAAGGACCCCCAAAGTGGACCAATATAGTTAACCTCTGAGCAAATGTGTATTGTACAATTTGTACCTCTGAAGAAGAGATTTAATAAATAAGCACTAAGCCAGCTACGTCCATGGCAATTGATCTCTACAATGGAGATCATGGTACTCTTTGGTACTCTATTGGAGAGTACCAAAGCATACTGTAAATTAATATTATAGATATTTATGTAATTTTCTCCTGGAATTTACAAATGATTTTCCTCTCAAAAAAATTAAAGCAATTTTCACGCATTCCTTGCAAAGTATATAAAATATAATTCTGATCAGATTTGGAAAAAGGGAAGGATTAGATGCAAATAGGTACAAATGGGAACAGCTTAGCTGAATGATACCTTTATAACACTACAGTGTTCTTTTTTTTTAAATTTTCAGAAAAGTAAGTCTTATTTCTGGAAGAGCAAGATGGCAATACATGAACACCTGCAACTTCTGACATGTAAATGTGCATGATTGTTTTACTGAATCTCCTTCAGATTATTCAAATTAAATGACTAAGTATTCTTAAACTTAATTCTATGAATGCTTCCACAGTCTAATATTGGAAGCACAATCAAATCAGTATAAATTATCCTCTCTGACTTCTGGGTGCTCTCAATTCTCTTTACCTTAGGGTGCCATAATTTGTTCTTTCACTTGAGTTAAAACTATATCATTCCTGACTGTGTAGATAACAACATACAGGCAATGTCATGCTGTTCAAATAAAAGGATAACCTCCATGATTTTCATGCTCTGTTATTTGACTTTCACAAAATAAAAGTTGATTTGGAGTAAACAGGATTAAATTTGAGCTTTTGTGTTCATGGATGAGAGCAGCCAGTTAAAGGGCATTTAGATTTTACTACTTAAGATTTGTCTCTGATAACTTTCAGCTTTATAATACAACTGGTATAATGAATGATGTACTTTTAATAAATTAATCATAATAAGGATATTTTGTGCTGAGCAGATACAGTCTGCTTTGTAACATCAAATTTCTGCACACTATCTCTACTCTAAGTTTCATCTTTGTCCTTTGCATTTTTTTTTCAATTTTAAAGGATTGTGATCCAACTCAGTATGAAGCCTGATCCTAAAATTATATGATTTGAGTTATTTGTTTCCCAGTATGCAACTTAATGTGGAATAGATGTCTCTGGTCTAACTTGTTCAAGCTCTGATTCGATATATAAAGAGTTGCTTTCAATAAGACATTGGGGAATATGCTATCAAAGGTAGTGCTATGTGCCAAAAAGACTGAAAAAAGCTAGAGGTCAATAAATCTTTTTCAAATTAGAGTGAACTTTGTAGACTTCTGGCAACAGGGTAAACATAGGGGAGATACATTCCTGGTCATTTCAATCATAATTATCCAGAATCTCTCTCCTCCCCCTCCCCCCAGTTTTTAAAATAAAATATTTTACTATATTAAACAATCAAGTCAAGAAAATAAAATACATATTTTAGTTAAATTACCAGCTCAGCCTTAAAATTTGTAGCCATAAGAAATTAATAATGAAATAATTCTTAAAGTTTTTAAAATTATGTTATAAATAGAACAACTCCAAAAACTTGATTCATAGTGCTTAAAAATCTTCCTCTCCTATTTCTAAAAAAAAAAAAAGGAAACAAATTCAAATATTGACACTGCACAAATCAGTAATCATTGCTGTCTTTCACATGTATAGTTTACTGTATAGTTTTTCAATTAACCTCTGTATTTAAACACAATCTAATGTCATTATATTTAGCATGATTCTAAATTGGTAATTATAACTAAAACATATCTGTGTTTTAACATGTAGCATTTAATTCAGAATAATTTTAACAATCCTGTTGATATCAGTTCAAAATACAATAAGACCAAAACATATATTGTAAGTTAATGTCCAGCTTCTGATTTAAAACTAATGTTTTACAGTTGGGTGGTTATCTCAAGTTCTTACTAGATGTTTCCGAGGTAGCCTTATCACGGATGTTGGGGGGAGGGGCAACTGACAAAATATGTATCCTGATGGGAGCTGATACAACTGATAGAACAATCCTTTTTGGTTTGAAAAATTTAATTGCTTGTCCAAGTAGCTTCTTCAATCTGAACAATTTTGTTAGGGAGACTCCAACATGTCTTCCAGATTAGTTTCATTTCTCACCTAATCTGAATAGGTTTGTTAGATGAATACCAGAGAGCAGTGGTGAGTTGCTCACAGTTCGCACCGGTTCGCAAGAACTGGTAGTAAAAATTTGTAGTAGTTCGGAGAACCGGTAATAACATTGGCTGGCCATGCCCCCGAACCAGTCCCTGGCCCAGTCACCGCTTGCTTACCCCGCCCACCTCATCAGAAGCCTTTTAAAAAAACTTTTAAAAGCATTTCTTCTACAACCTCTTCAGACGAAGAGGTTGTAGAGGAAAAAAAGCCTTTAAAAGCTTCTGGCGATCCCAGCTGAGTTGCCTGATCGTCAGAGGCTTTTAAAAACATTTTTTTTCTGCAACCTCTTAAGGTTGTAGAAAAAATGCTTTTAAAAGTAAAAAAAAAAAGTTGGCCATGCCCACCCAGTTACATTACCCCCCACTAAGCCATGCCCACAAAATAAGCCACGCCCACAGAACAAGTAGTAAAAAAATTTAGAACCTACCCCTGCCAGAGAGTCATTAAGAGTTGTTGTTCCTAAGGTAGAATCTTAGAAACAGCAATTGCATGTGAACCAAATGAATTAAATAACAAATTATTGTTCAATTTATTGCCAAAAAATGCATTCAGGAAATTCTGGAGAAGTGATTAAAATAGTTTGCTAGTAAAATGGACTCAAAATAATTACATTGTGAAGCCAAATTTACTAAATAAGCAAAGAAAATATATCAACATCCAGATTTAGTTTTAAACTAAATAAATACCTCACATTATAAGCTTTAATGGATAAAAATTGTGCCTACAATACAATTTCTTTTATATATATTTATCTTGAACATTGTCCAGTTATTAATCTTCTACAGACTAAAATCAGATAATATTGTTCATGTTCAACCCAAACAAAAAAAATCAATTTTGAATTCCAGTGATTTCTAATTTGGCAGTTCTCCTCCCTAAACCACATACCTAATTATTTTCTCTTATATTGCATGTGAAAGAAACAGACTGAAAAATCTATAATTCCAGAATTCACTTTTGTCCTGTGGTGCTTCTGTTACTGAATCAGGTTCTTTCAGTAAAGACTTTTGGTTAAGATAGTAATCAAAATATCCTTGTCCGTCTCTGCTTAAAGGATCTCCTCATTTTTTTTCTCCTCCCCTCTGCTCAGGAAGGACAAACATAAATAAATGTAAGTTTCACCTTTTTTTTGGCTTTGGAAAGTTTAAGGATTTCCTTTCTTTATATTTGCTATTTTTTGTAGGGAAAATGTTTTTAAAATGTCCTAGTCATAGAAGAACTGGAAATCTTTCTCAAATGGGCAATTTTCACTCTTCGTATCCAATTCTCTTTCTCAAAAGAAAGAAAAGGCTGTTTCTCTCACCTAAGTCTGAAATATCTACAGTCTAGCAGTAGGTCTTTTTGTTTCTCTCCTTTTCACCAGAAGTCCTTGTTCTCTCTTGTTACTCTTTTATGCAAACCTTTCTTTTTTTATTCTTTTGCTATGCTGGTGCAAACTTTTGTCCTTAGTAAGTGTTGGTAGGTGGGTGTCAATTCTGTTTCTGTTGTTAAATGCCTGGTTTTTAGTCCATACGTGAGCTTCAATAATCATTTTTTTCAAAAATTTGCTTTGAATTCATTCTTTATATTTCTCTCCCTTATATGATGTCCTGCTTAATACCCTGTACTAGTTTGAAGACTGTTAATTGTAATTATTAAATATCAAATGATTATCCATTTGCCTCGTCTGCCATTAACCTTAAACTTTATTTAAATAAATTATATCAACTAGTTATTAATGATTGTTTCATTTGGACTTGATAAATAAGTTTTAAAACCTATAGTGGTCAGTGTTCGAAAACAAAAATAGTGTTATGTGAGGCCTCCTTGTTTGATGGAAACAATGGTAAATGCGCACTCACATTTTCGGTTCTGGGCGAACCGGTTGTTACATTATGTGATGCCCATCTCTGGTTATAAGCCCCAGCACCATTGTGCCATCTGCAAACTTTATTAGGATGTTGGATGGATTCAAGGATATGCAGTCATGTGTATACAGTGAGTACAGGTAGGGGTTGAGCAACCCTGATCCTATGCTGAGCTTCAGGGTGGAAGATGTCAAGGACCCAACCCTTACTGTTTGTGGACGGCCCATCAGGAAGTCTTTGACACAGTCACAAATGAGGGGAGGGAAATTCAGGTCAGTCAGCTTTTCAATGAGAATGCCTGGTAAGATGGTATCAAAGGCCGAGCTATAGTCTATAAAAAGTCTGACATAATTCCCAGATTTCTCAAGATGTCTCAGTGCAGTAGGTAGAGCAGTAGCGATGGCGTCTTCTGTCGACCTGTTGCTTCTATAAACAAACTGATGTTTGATCAAAATTTGTGATTCAAATCTCACAAGGTGTCCATGTAAAAAGAATTGTTCAATATAGTATGTATTATTTTTTAAAAAAATAACTAAATCAGTAATGCCTTTCAAAATATAAAACCAACTTTGGAGATATATTCATCTTAAATACATTTCTATTAATTTGAGAAGAGCTCTTGGAAATTCTTATACCATGATAAGCAAAGATCAAAATACAATATTTATTTATTTTATTTTATTTTATTTCCAATTTCTATACCGCCCTTCTCCCTGAGGACTCAGGGCGGTGTACAGCCAGAAATAAAAACATGAAATATAAATATTAAGACAATTAAAATATATATAAATTTGGCTACAAAATTTAAAATTTACAAACCAATTAAAATATTTAAAATATTTAAAATTTCTTCTTAAGCCAGCCCGGCTTGTTGGAAAAAATGTGTTTTTAGGGCACAGCGGAAGGCACTGAGGTCATGAATTCTCCTAATCTCCGGGGGCAACTGGTTCCAGAGGGTGGGTGCCCCCACAGAGAAGGCTCTCCCCCTGGGGGTCACCAGCCTACATTGTTTGGCTGATGGCACCCTGAGAAGGCCCTCTCTGTGGGAGCGCACGGGTCGATGGGAGGTCATCAGTGACAGCAGGCAGTCTCGGAGATAACTAGGCCCTATGCCATGGAGCGCTTTAAAGGTGATTACCAACACCTTGAAGCGCACCCGGAAGACCACTGGAAGCCAGTGCAGCTCGCGCAGGAGCGGTGTTATGTGGGAGCGCCATGCTGCTCCCGTCACTACCCGCGCGGCCGCATTCTGGACCAGTTGGAGCCTCCGAGTGCTCTTCAAGGGGAGCCCCATGTAGAGAGCGTTACAGTAGTCTAGGCGAGAGGTGACAAGGGCGTGAGTGACTGTGCACAGGGAATCCCGATCAAGAAAGGGCCGCAACTGGCAAATCAGGCGAACCTGACAAAAGGTCCCCCTGGCTACAGCCATCAGATGTTCCTCCAAAGACAGCTGCCTATCCAGGAGGACTCCCAGATTGCGAGCCCTTTCTGCGGGGGCCAAAGACTCACCCCCGATAGTCAGCCACTCCGTCTTGGACGGGTTGAGCTTGAGTTTGTTTCTCCCCATCCAGATCCGCACGGCTTCCAAGCACTGGGACATCACTTCGAGGGCATCATTGGGGTGGCCTGGGGTGGAGATGTACAGCTGAGTGTCATCAGCGTACTGATGATATCTCACCCCAAAGCCACGGATGATCTCACCCAGCGGCTTCACATAAATGTTGAACAAAAGGGGCGAGAGGACTGACCCCTGTGGCACTCCACAAACGAGAGGCCTCGAGGTCGACCTCTGCCCCCTTGTCAACACAAACTGCGACCGGTCGGAGAGAAAGGAGGAGAACCACTGTAATACAGTGCCCCCCACCCCCAACTCTTCCAGCCGGTGCAGCATGATACCATGGTCGATGGTATCAAAAGCCGCTGAGAGATCTAATAGGGCTAGGACAGAGGAGCATCCCCTGTCCCGAGCCCTCCAGAGATCATCAACCAACGCGACCAATGCCGTCTCCGTGCTGTGCCCAGACCTGAAACCTGACTGGAACGGATCCAGATAAGATGTTTCCTCCAGGAATTGTGGAAACTGTTGCGCAACCACACTCTCAACAACCTTCGCAATAAAGCGGAGGTTGGAGACAGGACGATAGTTAGCTAATACTGCCGGGTCCAGGGAAGGCTTCTTGAGGAGAGGCCTCACCACCGCTTCTTTCAAGGCGGCAGGGAAGTGACCCTCACTCAAAGAAGCGTTGATAATACCCTGGAGCCAGCCTCGTGTAACCTCCCGGGAGGCCAGTACCAACCAGGAGGGACACGGGTCCAGTAAACATGTGGCCGCACTAAGTCTCCCCAAAATCCTGTCCACATCATCAGGAGTCACAGAGTCAAACTCTTCCCAGGTAACATTCTCAAGACTATTCCTTGTCACCCTGCCCAGATCTACCCAGTCGGAGTCCAAATCCCCCCGAATCTGAGCGATTTTGTCATACAGGTATTGTCTGAAATCCTCCGCCCTGCCTTCCAAGGGATCCTCCCGCACTCCCGCATGAAGCGGAGAGTGGGTCACCCTGAACAGGGCGGCTGGACGATTCCCTGATGATGCAATAAATGCGGAAAAGTAATTAAACTTTGCCACTTTTATTGCCACTAGGTAGGTCTTAATATGCGACCTTACCAGTGTTCGATCAGATTCAGCGAGACTGGCCCTCCAACCACTCTCTAGGCGTCTTTTCCAGCGCTTCATCTCTCTCAGCTCCTCGGTAAACCAGGGAGCCGCACGAGATCCGTACCGGGTCAGAGGCCGCAAAGGCACGACTCGATCCAAGGCTCCACCAGCCGCCCGATTCCAGGCAGCTACCAGGTTCTCGGCCGAGTCGTGTGCCAGATCCTCAGGAAATGGCCCAAGCTCCATCTGGAACCTATCAGGATCCATCAGGCGCCTGGGGTGGACCCATCTAGTTGGTTCTGCCTCCCTGCGGCAGGGTGTAGCGGTTCAAAGATCTAGGGGAAGGAGCGAGTGATCAGACCATGACAAGGGTTCTATGTCTATATCCCTATAACCAGATCACTCAACCACTGGCCAGAGACAAAAATCATGTCCAAATATAAGGTACCAGTCTCTATATTTTTGAAGATTATTGATATGATCTAGTGACATCAAGTCTGCTTCACTCTAATTTCTAAAGTAACCATACTGTTCATATATTAATGAAGTAAAATATCTCTCTCTGCCTCTCTCTCATATATTCTGATACTGGACTGCTTGTAAATTTGTTTTTAAAAAGTCAGATTCCAATCTGAGACTGCATTTTATTTAATCTATTCTACCCTTTCTTTTAATAAACTAAACTATAGCTTACTAAAAAGGCCAATTGTCTAAGGCTGCATAATACAGAGTGCCATAATATTACTAGCCTGTATGGGTTCAGAGTATACATTAGCTACAAACAAGCCAATTATACTCTAGTTATTCAGGCTGTGAAATGCTGTGATTTTCTTCTTTAAAAAATTATAATATATTATTTCTTCTTAACAAATATTATCCTGTTTCTGATTTTCTGTTTGTTTCTGGTTTTATTTTGTTTTAGTAAAGCCATGACTGAATATTCCATAATAATCAATGAACTGCATGAAATGCTAGGTTTATTAATTTTGTCTTAAATTAAATCCTTTACATGGAATCCAAATAAATTTGAGTTTTAAAAAAGTCCAGAAAGGTTTCAGCCATACTATACATCTATTTTATTATTCCCATTTTGAAATGCTTGCCTCTTGTTGTTTGCTTTTCCCACCTGTCATTTTCCTCTACTCTGCCCTTATTGCTCTTTTTTTTTTTATGCCAGGCAAATTATCACATGGCTAAACCGTATTTCATAATGGTTCATTTGCCATTCTAACATCAAACTTCATGGGCAGCTGCTAGCGCCGAGCTGTTGCTACATGCTGGGAAAATCATTAGGCTTGAGAATTTTTGCTTGTTATGCTGCTGTTAGAAGCAAAAGAAGCAAATCAGAAAAAAGTGGCAACCCTATTTTCACTACATAGACAACTGTGTGAATTATTTTGCAGTTTGGTTTATACTACTTTGCTCCCTAAACTTCAAGCTATCAGACAAAATTGGTATTTCAAATTGTAATGTAGATTGTAATATCTGTCATTTATTTCATGTGCCACATCCAGGAGATCAAGGAATGAAGCTTCCTAGTGAGATACATTAGCAGGTCCATTTCATGGCTGATTGTGGTGAGTGGTTCACATTTTCTACAGATCAAGTAGAAAAATCAGAAGTAAGTGATCTTTCCAGTCATTTGAACTTCTTAAGCAGAACTCATGGTTCAACCATTTTTTGTACAAAAGGGGGGAAGAAAGATCAATGTATGAAAAAAGCAAAAGAACAAACAAAAATAGTTGAGATTATAAAGTCTATCAAACCTGGCAATAAACCGCATGAATCCTTAAATTTTATTTACAAATTTAAAATTTGGTGAAGAAATATTGACAATTAGGACATTCTCATATGCTTCACTACAAGTTCAAATAGGAAGAAAATCTATCAAGAAAAAATAATAAGATGTTGAAAACCAAGATAATATGAAAAATATCTCGCAACCACATTTATGTCCTTTCTCCCCGCCCCTCAAAAAAGTTCCATCATTATTGCATTCAAGCCATTTCATAAGCATTGATTATTTAAGAACATTTTAAAGACTTGTACAATTAAAATATTTATTACAAGTTTCATTGTAAGCAACTGTGTATATGTGAAGAAATTGCCTGCTATTTTTAATGTCCTGTGCCATTCTGCAGTAATTTTAATAATACTATTTTTTTAAAAAGAAGATGAAGGCAAAGTAGGCAAATGAAATAATCACAGAACTGTGTTGTTAAGAAAATGAAATAATTTACATGGATTTTGCTGTAACCCTATGAAAAAATGAAAATAATGGGACCATTTTCTTTAAATGAAATTTTTACATTTCTGGAACATGTTACTTAGAGCAATTTTATAATCCTATGTACTTTAGGGTATGATTCAAATGTAGAAAGCCTAGTGGCTTATAATCACCAGACATTAATGTAATAATACTATTACTAAAATGCATTATATAGGTTATTTCAGTGATTTGTTCTTTCACTTTTGTTCCTCCAAAAATGGATATCTTAGCACAGAGGAATATTTCTGAGATTACAAAATAATGATTTATAAAAATTCTTTTAGATCACGTAATATATTCGTATTAAGTAGAAAAGAACATACAAATGACTTCATTGTCATGCTGGGGTCGTTAACTCCATGCCATTAATCAGGGAGTGCCAAACAACCACTAAATGCTTTTCTTCCCTTTCACAGGGTAAATTAAAAAAAAATAATACCAAAAACAGTTCTGGAAGCTGTTTAGTTCATTGAAAGAAATGTAGAAAGGGGAAAAAAAATCTCCAGTTTTATCAACTTTTACAGTCCAGATAGCATTTTATCAACAGATTTGACGTCAAAATAATCCAATGAACAAGAAGGAACTACTTATATGTGGGTGTGTGCCTTCAAGTCAGTTTTGGCTCCTTGCAACTGATTGAACAAATCCCTGTGGTTTTCTTGGTTTGCTTGATTTTTCAGAAGTGTCTTACCATAACCTCCTTCCTAGGGCTGAGAAAATATGACTGACCCAAAGTCACCCAGCTGGCTTTATGCCTAAAGCAGGATAGAACTCACAGTCTCTGAGTTGACATAATGTAATGTTATGTAAGAAAGAGAAACTGAGTGAAGATTGCTGCCTAGGGAACAGAGAAGAAAGGGCATAATAATGGCTGGAGAAAGAGGTCAGAATGAATCTTCCTTATTTTCTCTGTAAAGGAGATATGGGAGAATTGCATTTTCAGATGTTCAAGATTCTGTTAATGTAGTCTTATAATAAAGTAGAATTAGCTTATCTGATCATGTTTCCTGTCTGGTCTACAGAACAAATCTGACACCTAACCACTAGATCATATAGTTCGAAGCTTAATCTCAATATATACTTGCAAAAAGATTATCTGAAGTTCTAAAAGATGGAAAAATAAAATTGTGGAAAATTTGCATAACACAAAAAGGTTACAGTAGAGTTTGGAAATAAATATAATACAAAGTAGTAGAGATTTCTAATTAGAACCTCAGAAATTATATTGGATTCTAAACAAGAACAGTTTTTTCCCGAACGCTATCACTCTGCTAAACAAATAATTCCCTCGACACTGTCAAACTAGTTACTAAGTCTGCATTACTATTAATCTTCTCATCGTTCATATCACCCATCTCCTCTCACTTATGACTGTATGACTGTAACCTTGTTGCTGGTATCCTTAAGATTTATATTGACTGTTTCCCTATGACTATCATTAAGTGTTGTACCTTATGATTCTTGATGAATGCATCTTTTCTTTTATGTACACCAAGAGCGTATGCACCAAGACAAATTCCTTGTGTGTCCAATCACACTTGGCCAATAAAGAATTCTATTCTATTAGAGATTTCTAATTAGAACCTAGGAAATTATATTGGATTCTAGAAATATGGGTGTCAGGACAATAGTTGGACCATGGTTGTTACAGATACAAAGAAGAAATAAAGGCAAATACAGAGTTGGAAAATGATAAGGAGTTTTTTTTTTTTAATAGAGAACATGGAAGTAAGAATTGGAGAATTCCTAAAGGAATGAAAAAATACCTGTACAGAATTAAGAGAAGTGAAATATAGTTTGGGAAAAGATATAAAAGCTATGAAGCTCTTGGGGTAAGTGATTTGAATTAGACTTGCATTGTTTAACTAGGTACTATATTTTTGAACAGTACTATCTCTTTCAGAGTGTTTCCAGATGTTGGGTGAAAGACTGCTATCTTTGAGCCACTCTCCCAAAATAAGGGATTCGTTTTCATTGTTCAGTTGCTACTATTAAAAGATATTCATGTATGAATATAATACAGACTATAGATCTCTACAGTTATAGGGTATGGATAAAAGTAGTAAAGTAAAACTTGTATGTTTATAATTAGAAGAGGCATTTTTTCCCCCTTAATTGGATCTGTGAAGATACTGTAGAGGGCAACTTCTAGTAGAAGAGTTAACATCAGACTTGTTTGAAAGTAATTCTGTAAAAGGTGAAGGGACTCTGTTGTAAGAGACACATTGGGGGATCAGTTTCTTGATTTTAGGACTATAATACAATGTAAAGCTGTGTAGAGCTACTTATGGAATGTATGCAGATAGATAGAAAATAGTCTAATTCATCTTCTTCACATTTAGATATCATCAAATTCAGTGTATGTTTCATCCAAATAGGAATTGGGAAATCAACACATTGTACATTCAATGCTCAAGTAAGGAAACCCACACTTTCAAACAGAAGAATATGGAAGGGTATATCAGTTAACGATAGTGCCTTTGGTATATGGTATCACTTTGTTGTGACTGGACTAAATATTATTTCAATCATATTTGACTGTTGTGTAGATAAATTTATGCCCATATTAGATTGATGGCTGCAGACGTTTCTGAAAAAGAATTTTTTAAAAAATTTGATTTATATGCTGCCCTTCTCCGGAGACTCAGGGCGGCTTACAATGTGTTAAGCAATAGCCTTCATACTTTTGTATATATGTATACAAAGTCAGTTTATTGCCTCCACAATCTGGGTCCTCAAATTTATTTTAGATTCAGTTGAAGATTTATCAATTAATACCCTTGCTGGGTACACTTTATTTTATATGTGCCATTAGGAAAGTAAATGTTAAGCAATTGAAGATTTTTTAAAAACAATTTCTATGTTAATACTTATCATGGAAAAGTATATTATCCTACACAAAAGATCTTACTGAAAAGACACAGGTCTCTGGAAATAGTTGGGAAATATGAAAGGAAAGAGAAGAAGACAACCAGAATCAAAGTGGATGGACTTAGTTCATCTGGCGATTAGTACACTCTTGGGAGACCTTGAAAGAATATGTCTTTCTCATAAAGAAAATCTATTTACATGGCTGCTAGGAGAGGACAATAATTTGATAAAATAAATAAATAAAGTTGCATTTCTGTGTGACAGTATTAACTAGCTGAAGTAGTCCATAATGTAGTACAGGCAAGCTGGGTTAAAATGGTCTGTAAGAATACTTGATGTATGTTGTATGAAGTCAGCCAATTGTTGTTTATTTAAGAAACCATTGGTAAATGTTACATGTGGCAACATTGTTAAGCAAGATATGAGGAAGTATTTGTCTTTGTGAAGACAATTTATTTCCATTGTAAAATAATTAAATCAGTACTGAAAATGCTTACATAAGCAAGGAATTAGATTTTATTTTGAGTCATCTGTAACATTGAGTCTTCTTAAAATATTTTGTAAAAAAAAAGTGTATTGACATCAAATGTTCATTTGTCTGGAATTATATGCTCTGTTGTACTAAATTGATTCTTTTAAAAATATCCCCAAACCAACAGCGGAAATTTAGTTGTTTCTTTTAATTTAAGCTTCAAAGCCTGTCCAGACATATATTTCAAAACCTGAAACATACACATACTGTTTATTTTATCAACTTTAAATATAATGTTTCCTATCAACATTAACTTTAAAATGTTAAAATTTTACTTCTGTATATATAATACAAAATGCTAGACATTTTCTTTCCTTTTATTTATCTGTGAAGCTGACTATTCTCACTATAAAATTGATTGCCTGGTCAATGGTGCATCTCCTAATCTTTGACATATTACTCTTTAGAGATACTATCCCCTGTAGCTATAACATCCTTATGTCTGAAAGTTGTCTCTAGAATGTTGGAAGTGTATTAAAATCATTTTATTGATGCTTCGGATGATGAGAAAGGTATTCTTGCCCAAAACTAAAATACAAGTTAGGCTATAAAGTTCCAAAACCTATCACCTATCACCAAATAACAGATTGTTTAACATTTCAAAGAATATAAAGACTAGAGAAATGGAAGTCATTGATCTATATCTTCCTTTTTTCTTCCTTCCTTCTGAAAAACTGGAATATGTAGTAATAGATTTTGGGTTTCAATTATGAACATTTAAGACAATTTTTAGAGTCATCAAGTGTCACATGCATTCAATTTACATTTTGATAAAATTTAAATAGACTGATTATGTTCCATCAAGTCTTTTTCAACTCCTAGAGACCACATAAATAGAGCTTCTCTGTGCCTAACTTGTTCTTTCAAGTATCTCACTGATGCACCTCTCCCCACTGTAAAGCTTTAGAATAGAATAGAATTTTTTATTGGCCAAGTGTGATTGGACACACAAGGAATTTGTCTTGGTGCATATGCTCTCAATGCACATAAAAGAAAAGGTACGTTCATCAAGAATCATAAGGTACAACAGTTAATTATAGTCATAGGAAATAAATAAGCAATCAGTAAACATCAACATAAATCGTAAGGATACAAGCAACAAAATTACAGTCATACAGTTCATAAGTGGAAGGAGATGGGTGGTGGGAACGATGAGAAGATTAATAGTAGTGCAGACTTAGTAAATAGTTTGACAGTGTGTAGGGAATTATTTGTTTAGCAGAGTGATGGCATTTGGGAAAAAAACTGTTCTTGTGTCTAGTTGTTCTGGTATGTAGTGCCCTATATTGTCGTTTTGAGGGTAGGAGTTGAAACAGTTTATGTCCAGGATGTGAGGGGTTTATAAATATTTTCACAGCCCTCTTTTTGACTTGTGCAATATACAGGTCCTCAATGGAAAGCAGGTTGGTAGAAATTGTTTTTTCTGCAGTTCTTATTATCCTCTGAAGTCTGTGTCTGTCTTGTTGGGTTGCAGAGCCAAACCAGACAGTTATAGAGGTGCAGATGACAATAATTCCTCTGTAGAACTGTATCAGCAGCTCCCTGGACAGTTTGAGCTTTTTGAGTTGGCACAGAAAGAACATTCTTTGTTGTGCTTTTTTGATGACGTTTTGATGTTAGCTGTCCATTTTAGATCTTGCAATATGGTAGAACCTAGAAATGTGAAAGTCTCTGCTGTTGATACTGTGTTGTTTAGTATTGTGAGAGGTGGAAGTATGGAAGGGTTTCTCCTAAAGTCTACCACCATTTCTACAGTTTTGAGTGTGTTCAGTTCCGGATTGTTCCAGTCACACCACGAGGCTAGTTGTTCAACTTCCCATCTGTATGCGGATTCATCATTGTCTCGAATGAGACCAATCACTTTAGATACTATTCTACTATGGAATAACCACACACATGCACAGAGAATGCACATTTGAATGTTAAAAGCAGTCTTACAAAGAGGAGATTATTTATTTATTTATTTATTTATTATATTTATATACCGCCTTTCTCCCGTAGGACTCAAGGCGGTGTACATTTTAAAAGATCATTCACATGTTCATGTTTAGCCCCACCTGATGGAACATCAGGGTCTTGAGGGCACGGCGGAAAGCATGGAGATCAGGGATATTCCGTATCTCTGGGGGCAGCTCATTCCAAAGGGTTGGAGCCCTCACAGAGAAGGCCCTCCCCCTGGGAGTCGCCAGTCGGCATGATTTGACTGACGGTACCCTGAGTAGTCCCTCCCTGTGAGAACGAACTGGTCGGTGGGAGGCTATTGGTGGCAAAAGACGGTCTCGTAGGTACCCAGGTCCTAAGCCATGGAGCACTTTAAAGGTGATGACTAACACCTTGAATCGCACCTGGAAGACCACCGGGAGCCAGTGCAGCTCGCGCAGGAGAGGTGTTACATGGGCGTAACGAGTTGCGCCCATAATCACCTGCGCGGCTACATTCTGGATCAGCTGGAGCCTGCGGGTGCTCTTCAAGGGGAGCCCCATGTAGAGAGCATTACAGTAGTCCATACGGGAGGTGACTAGGGCATGAGTGACTGTATGCAAGGCATCCTGATCCAGAAAGGGACGCAACTGGCGGATCAGGCGAACCTGATAAAAGGCCCCCCTGGCCACGGCCGTCATGTGCTCTTCTAAGGATAGCCGTGAATCCAGGAGGACACCTAAGTTGCGAGCCCTCTCTGTGGGAAGTAAGGTCTCATCCCCAATTGAGATGAAGGAGTTCAGTGGCAAAATGCCCAAAACACAGCCAAATTATTTAAGTCTTTCCTTTTATCACTTGTCCACTTCTCAGGATGCTGTCTAGCATTCCAACTTGTTTTTTTTTATCTTTTGCTCCTTATCTTATTTTGGACAGGATATACTGAATATCCTGTCCTACTCCAAATAAAGCAGCAGGGAAAGATTCTTGTTAGGTCTCTTGACTCAAGTTTTTTTTAGAACCAGTTTCTGAAATGTCCATGTGAGGAGGAATGTTTATAGAGATTTCATAAGATATTGCTCACGAGGAAATAGTTTTTGAATACAGCAACAATACAAGCAGAGACAATATTTTAAAATAAAGGAAAAGTTTAAAGACTTTGATTATTTCAAATTCAATGACTCCCCATTAGCTTTCAGATATCATTTTCTTTATTGGAGTAAAAACATGTTAGTAAGACCTTTTTAAAATTAGTGTTCATTAAATTAGTGTTCAGCTGCTGTTTATTATGGTAGAGTTGGAATATCCAAATTTGCTGCTTCAAGGACCCGCCTACAATTCTATATACTGTGCTTCAAAATCATGGAAAAATTATACTGTGGAAACCATTAGAAATAGTCTATGTCAAAATGGCAGTATACATTGTAAAATAAGCAGAATGGCTTCCTGTATTACTTATCTACATTAAGTGAAGAGATTTCAAGTCAAAGTTTATGTTGTTTCTGATAACCACTTCATGGTAATTCAGAATATAATGATGCCAAGAGATAAGCTATTGAACAGTATATTTGCAAACAGTGTATTTCTAATTATTTATAAGATCGATATGTTAATAAATCTGCTAGTTTGGTATCCATGTCGTAACTAATGTAGTAGACTCAGATTCCCAGGTTTAAGTCTCCTCACTGTCACAGAATTTCACCAACATAGGAATAGTTACTGATTTTCAGCCCACTCCATCCAACAAATTTGTTGCTATTGAATATGTTATTAAATAAATACACACCAACACACAGAGACACACGCACATGTACACACACCACATCTACTTGAGCTGCTTGAGAATTAGCTTATGTTTTTCACTTTTGGTTGGCTCTTGGTATGAAAGATGGTTGTCCGAGAATTCTTTAAATCTCTCAGCCATCTTAGAGAAATGACAACATTTCGTTATGCACAAGTCAATAATTTACATTATTAAAAACAATGCATGCTGTATTTATGGTAAAATTCTTCTTTCCTTTTCTGAATAACCATTTCAATAGAGTTGTGCAATAACTGTGATCTCAATCTGAATGTAGATGAAAAACTTTCAAAAACTATACTCTGTTTCATTTACTATATCAAAACCTACTTTGGGACTTTTTCCTCATAGACCTTAACAAAGTTGAGAAATCCTTGAGAAAAAGAGAAGTTTACAAGTACTTGACAAACATTCCAGAGAAGAAAAATATTTTATTCCATGAAAACAAGTTGAAAGGAGTGACTTAAAATTAATGAGACAATTGAATTAGGATGGATTTTCATCAGTCTGATATTTGTAATTGAAAGAAAGTCTTAATCTAAAATTTGAAAATGTATTTCCTTTTCCTTTATAGAATGCTTAATTCCTAAAGTTTGTAAAATATTATTGAAAGTGTATTTGAGAATATCTATATTAAGAGAAAGCTAAAGAAAAAGATGTATTAGCTTAAAGAAAAATTTAGAGCTTTAAAAAGGATGTATACAAGAAGAAGAAAAATTCTATGAGGCAAACTTAGAGGGAGTAATCAAATTTTAATGAGTTAATTGGGGTTAGTTGGAATTTTAGTGGTCTGAAAATGAACTCTAAAGTATGTATGTTAAGAGGAAGTTAAAAAAGATGTATTAGAATGTTTTGATTTTAGAAATGTTTTTTAAAGAAAAGCTTAGCGTTTAAAAATGGATGGGAAAAAAATATTTCTCCCTGTAAGGTTAAAAAATCTGAAAGAATACTGTGAATTTTGTTAATATAAATGGTGATAGTTTATAAAGATTAGTAAGTGCAAATAGAAATATATATTATTTCAACAGGAAGGAAGCCGCCCTGAGTCTTTGGAGAGGGGAGGCATATAAATTGAATTAATTAAATTAAGATAAAGCAGAAATGGTTAAATTGATTTTTTTTATGTTATAAAAGTTTTTATTGGTTAAAAATAAACAATATTATCGCTTACAATATGTAGAATTTTCATTATCCTTTTACAAAGATAATATATAATTACTTTTTTTCACATACAGCAGATCTTCCCTTATTAAAATTACAAATTTAGCAACCGGATTTATATAAAAATATCAATTCAATATCCAGAGTAATATTAAAGTTTACAAAAATAAGAGATATCATAAAAGGCACAAAATAATATATTCCTCTCACTTCATCATTTCTTGGTTCTAGATCTCAAGGTTCTGGCCTTAGCACCCCCTTCCTCCTGGACCGCCACGGCCTTGCCCGCTCCTGCTCCTTGATCATCTAGTACCTCCCCTTCCTCGGTTCCTGTATCTTCACCCTCTAGGAGGGTCTTATGTTGCTCCAGATAGGCCTCAGCCTCCATCACACTATTAATTTTCTTCCTACTGCCCTCCCAGAAAATCATCAAACCTTCCGGCATCAACCACCTGAAGCCTATTCCCTTAAGGTACAATTTACTTGATAAAAAATAATAATTTCTTCTTGATTCTCGTACCTGTCTAGGGATCTGCTTCAAAATGGTGACCTCCTTGCCCCTGTATATCAGCGCCCCTGATCTTTGAGTTCTCAGTATTTCATCTCTCGTTTCCCTTCTCACAAATTTAATGTGGACCTCTCTTGGGACGCTATGTAAAATTGCATATTGTGAATTTACTCTATAAACTAGATCCATGTCCCATCTCATAAAATCCAAACCTCTTTCAATAAATTCGCCCAACAATTTAACCATCACTTCTCGGAGATCTTCCTGGTCCACTTCTTCCACATTTTGAAACCTGAGAAAATAAGACATTCTATCCAGCTGCGAAGTTAAAATTACATTTCCTCTCATTTCTTCCCTCTTCTGGATTGCCCGCACCTCCCCCTCCAAACCTCCCACCTTTTTCTTGTTGTCCTCAACCACCTGTTGAACAGCACTTAAATCTTTTTTCATAACTACCATTTCAGATTTTATTTCCAATTGCCCTTTTTGCAAGATATCAAGTTTATCAAGTTTCTCATCCAATTTTGCCAATTTCTGCAAAATGTTTTCAATGTCAGCTGCGGCTGGTCTTTGTCCTTTAGCCATCTTACAGTAATAAAGAATGAGAGGTCCTCAGGTAGGCACAAGCATCCAGAAGGAGAAGGTTCTCTTAAAAATCAGCTCTATTTCCTCACGATCCACCAGAGGGCGCTCACAGGAGCATCGAGTCCGGCTTGTAGAGTAGGTCAAACAGGAAACCAGCGGTGGGTGATGTCATCAATTATATACAAAGAAGCAGGAAATCAAGCTCCAGCCATGTTTCTTCAGAAGGACAGAGGGCTCCAGCCTCCCTTCCCAAATTCTGCCTCCACCATTCTCCACAAAAAATCAGTAAAGTAAGAGGTCTCCTTATTTTTTCTCGCTCTTTCTTCTCAACTACGGCGCCCTTCCCAGCTGCAAGGGGGGGGAGAAACTTCAGCCCCCCCCCTCTCACCCACAGGACGCCTCGTTGCTTCGCCAGTCAAAGTCTCTCCTTTTCTAATTATTCTCCGGCCTGCATCTCTTCCTCTTCCGATCGCCTCTTTACCTGCTGCCTTAATTTCGATATACACCGGGTCCTACAGGCACATAGGCACGTAACGGCCTTGGAATGGCCGCTGTGTGCTGCCCACACTTGCTGGAGCCTCGGGCGCGCCAGCATTGGCCGCCCAGCCCCTGGAATTGAGGCAGGGGACCCCTGGCGAGCCGCCCTTAACGGCGGGTACCCCCAAACCAGGGCACCCGGCCACGAGGGGCCTCCAAGCGGGGGGGGGATTCAGACGCTGGGGCAAAGAACCCAAACAACGTCTGCTGCCATCTGGAGCCGGAAGTCGTCTCCCAGAAATGGTTAAATTGATTGTTCTATTCAAGGAGGAGAATATATTTTATGTTTTTTATTTGGATATCACTTCTGGATTTTGTGCTTGTGATTTAAAAAATGAAACTTTGACTTTGGTTATGCTGATTAGACAGATTTATTGTTATAGAAAGCTAATATACTAATCTGTAAAAGTAAAAAATTAAGGATATAATGTTATTTTGTACTCTGCTAATGAGTTGGAGGTCAATGCCTTTTTTCTTTCTTGATATTTTTCTTTCTCCCTTTCTTTTCTGTTTCCTTAATTTCCTATTATTTTTCTTTGTATTTTATACATTGATAAACAATAACAATTTTTTTAAAGAAAAAAAAATGACAGGGATTTTATAGGTTAGCATTATCAGTAAGTAGCTTTTCCTGTATATGCAACAATATAAGGCAAATTTAACAAAAGACATCCGAAAGATACAAATAAGATACTAAGTACTGCAAAGTGGAAAACTAAATTGTAGAAAGGATAATTTGTGTATCCCAAATGTTCTATAGCTCAAAAAGGAAGAAATAAAGATACAAAGAGAATAATTACTAAAAAGTTAGCAAATTATTGCTCTTTGGATATATTAATCAGAAATAGACATACATATATATGCACATGTTATTTATAATTTTAACAGTAAAAAAGAGGTTATGTGTACATAAAAGATCATGTAAACTAATGCAAATAATAAAATAATGTATTCCAATTTAGTGCAGAGTTTAGAAGGAACTCTAAAATAAGGGTATAAAATGAAAGACCTGACTGAATAATTCACAGAAAGCACCAGATATTCTGTATGTAACAAACAACAAAACTATTATTGGTTTTGACATTCTATATAGTGTGTGTTCCTATAAACTTGTTTTTCCCTTTCTGTGAAAATTCCACTCTCATAATAGGACTTATTTCATTCCACAGGTGAAAACACAAAATTGAAAAGTATAAAGTAAGAATTATGGAAATCTATCTTTGAAAAGCCCAGCATAGCTAACATGGCTAACATTTTCCTTTCCTCACATTATCACCTCTTTTTCTTTTACATTTAACATCAGTTTTCAAATTATGCATTTGTTCAGGTATCCAAGTGAAAGATTCTTTTTTGCATTGTCATTTGTTCCATCCTGGAATTAAATTGGAGATTATTAAACTCTGCTTCTCACTAATGTGTTCTAATGAAATTATTTTCATTTGTACAGTTGATTATTGGATTCTACAAGAATTAGAACCTTGCTCATTCAAACTTTTGGCCTGAATAGAAATTAACATGTTTGCCTTCTAAATGTGAAGCTGTTTTTCTGCAAATACACATTTGAACAATATCAGCATGGGTATTATCTAGAATACTCATGTGGCAAAGTCTCTTAATTTAATAGATTATCTCTTTCTTGGCTTTAAGCATGTGAAATGAAGATGTGTATTAGTACCTCATTAAATCCAGCTGAGAACATCTACCTCCCTTCACCCTTTCAATTTACATATAGGAAGCAACTATTCACATAATAACATGTCCTTCTAATCCCTTGTTTTATTCCTGGGTGAATAAGACTTGTTTATTCAGCTGTAAAACTGAATAACTTTTCAGAGTATTAAAGGTATCTCTGTAGCTTTAGGAGACCCATCAAATCACTCTGTAATTTAAGCATGAAAAAAGATTTTCAGGGCAATGTGTTAATTAAGAAGGCTTTTCTTCCTCAGTAGATCACCACATCATGCTCTATGATAGAACTTAATGTCTACCATTTTATACTAACCAGTGTTTCTCCATCACAGCTATTGTTACTATCATTTCACTTTTTCCACCCTGCATTACATAAAAATATGTGACCTGGTTTTCCAATATGCTAAAGCCTTCATATCCACAGAAAATTGGATTGGCCTAAACAAAAACTGTCAATCTTAGCAGGTAAACAAGAAGATAATTTTACCTTATTATAAAGCTACATTAACAGAATCACTATCCAGCTGTGGGCTGTGTCCTTCCTTATCTACTTTTATCCCTAGGCAGCATCTTTTTTCCTATCTTCTAAGTTCTTTGTCCCATAACATCACATCATCCTCCCCTTCAGATTCATTCACTTCCACAAGTTCCCTGGGGAAACAGATTGGGGGCTGTGAGAACAAAATGTAGTTGTATCTCTCCCACCTTCTGCCAGTAACTCCTTAGGATCACAGAAGGGATCTTGTAAATCGGCTGTGCAATGTCCTAAATTCCTAATGTGGAAGGGTCTAAGTCAGGGTTGTCAAGCTCACGTCATCACATCATCGTCGCTTGATGTATCAGGACTTTCCCCCCCTTCCCTAAACTGGAATGGGTGTGGCTAGCATGTGATGCAGCTGGCCCTCGGGCCATGAGTTTGACACCCCTAGTCTAAGTCATTTCCTGTGCCTCTAACTTGGTCTCTTGCTATCCTCAAGATTTCTTACACACTGTATAACTCCTTTGGATTTAATTATTTAGTCACTGAGAAAGAGGCAATAAATTTCAAGTCTAGATTCTTAGAAAGTTACACAGAAGTCAGAAATTTTGTAGAAAGTCGCACCAAACCTGTGTGTGTGTGTGTGTGTGTAAGAGAGAGAGAGAGAGAGAGAGAGAGAGAGAGAGAGAGAGAGAGAGAGAGAGAAAGGAAGGAAGGAAGGAAGGAAGGAAGGAAGGAAGGAAGGAAGGAAGGAAGGAAGGAAGGAGAGAGAGAGAGAGAGGGAGAGAGAGAGTATATTTGTATCTTCTGGCTAGTGTAGTGGTACCATCTTTCATATAGGACATTGGGCTTGAATCCTGGCTGGTATCTATTTTACCAGTAAGGGTCCTTGAGCAAAGACCCACCCTATATTTTTACCACAATGTATCATCATAAGCCTTTTATGTTTTACTTTATTCTCTTTCATTTATTTTTATCTTTTTCTTATTTTAAAACAATAATAATAGATATAACCTTAAAGCAAACTGTGGGACTCTTTTTTAAAACATAGAACTATAGCACTTCTACTACTAATTGTTTATTATTAAATTACAAAAATATATATTTTGGAAGATTGAAACACCATACTTGTTTATAGCAAAATAAATAATGCTATCCTCCATTTTTCACTTTCATGCCCGTGATAAATCCCTTAAATCACTTTCTATATGGAAGAATCAGGGGAAGAAAATAACCCTAAAATTGAGAATTCCAAAACAAAGAAAGTCAAAGTTGTAGTTCAGTTAGCAATAGAATTTACAGAAATTAATATGACAGTAAGTTTAAACATAAATGACCAAGGCCTTTATGGTAGTGTAACTACATCTGAAGGCCATCTGCTCAGAGATCAGTGGGTTCCTTGTGCAGGCTGGCCACTGTACATTAGATGTGTCAGGAGTCAGATCAAGTAGGGCATTGCTTATGTTTTTAAGTGAGACTATGTAATATATAATTTAATTTTCTTTCCTATAAATATCATACGGAGAAAAACTTGTACATATCCAGAAGTAAATATATGTATATGTATATGGTGTAGTGCTAGTTTTATATTTATTATTTAAAAAAAAAAACTATGAAAAAGTGGTAATTTTGGCAAGTTGCATTAAAATATTAAATTATTATTTTTTAAAATGAGATATTAAAAACAATTGAATCAAAAATAAAAGGTCTATGTTTTAAAATGTGCATATATATTTAGAAACTTTTTAAGATCCCTTTGACTTCTGGTGAGGCAAAGAGAGCACTGCCCCATTTTCAAAGGGGGATTACAATTAAAAAAGCAGATGGTTATGAGATCTGCTGAAATTCTTTCTCTAAAAGAAAAAGAGATCCAGAGATTACCCATATGTGCTTTGGAGACCGGTTTTTGTGAGCAGACATCAGAAATCATTTTTGTAGTTGCTTGTGATCAGATCAGTGGTGGTTTTCAAAAATTTTTACTACTGGTTCTGTGGGTGTGGCTTGGTGGGTGTGGCATGGCTTGGTGAGCGTGGTTTGGTGGGCGTGGAAGGGGAAGGATACTGTAAAATCTCCATTCCCTCCCCACTCCAGGGGAAGGATACTGCAAAATCCCCATTTCCTCCCAATCAGCTGGCACTTGGGAGGTAGAGAATAGATAGGGGCAGGGCCAGACAGAATTTGTACTACCGGTTCTTTGAAGTACTCAAAATTTCCGCTACCGGTTCTCCAGAACTGGTCAGAACCTGCTGAAACCCACCTCTGGATCAGACATGGGTTTCATTATGCTCTGAACCATAAATGTAGCTTTACAGTACTCAAGATCTGACCAAACTTCATCTTTGTAATCACAAAATTTACTTTTCTTATTGTTCATTTCAGATTAAAAACCTTCAGAACTGCAAGTCTACTGGTCTCTGTTCAATCCATTTAAAAAGGGGGAAAAACATTTTCCCAGCTTTATACGATTTTTATTTTTTAAAATAAATATTCTTGCAATATACAGCAAAGTTGTTACTGGAAAGCTTTATAAATGCTAAGGCTTTGTGAAATTGATTTAAAGAGGAACTTTGAAGTTAATTGAAACAGCCTCTTGTGTCGGAAAAATCTGTCTTATTTACATATCAATTGTAAAGCAAGACTTTGAAGATTGATTACAAGAGCACAAGATGGCTACTTTAAAGGAAATTTTTGATCTGTGAGCTTGTGAACTGCTTGAATCAAAAGTAACCATGATCTTAGCCAAAAGTCCAAATTCCAAAATGTCTGGGTTGGTGATTTTGGCACACCGTAATATAATATTTTCCAGTTCTTCCAGAAATTAACTTTGCTGCTTAGTTCTACACCAACTAAAGTAGACTTGACTATCTACAGAACTAGCCCCAGATATAATATATCACAGTAGTAATGATTAGACATTATCAGTTTGCAGTTCGACTACTTTTACTTATTTTATTTATTTTGAAATCTATATTTTAATTTTTAATTAACTTTTAATTGGATATTACTTTTGTATCACTTAAAACCATTTTTTTTAACAGAAAGGAAATAGTTGGCATTTGAGTGCCACCTCCAGAACAATGACATCGAGCTTTGCACTGCAAGTACTCCAACTTCTATATATTTAGTTTTAATTTATTAATCATTCTCCAGTAATTACTAAGTGGAGATAAACATGATCTGAAATTGCTATGGATGAATATATTTGAGTGTCATCCATATGTTGATAACATTTTACTACAAAATTGAAGATCTTTCTCAGCAGTTTTGTGTTGATATTGAAAAACTTTAAGACAGATTGGAACCTTGAGGGGGACCATATAATAGCCTCTGTTTCAATGAGGAACTCTATCCAATCAACATGTCTAAAACTGTCTAAAATATAGAAATCAAAGTATTGTACAACCATGCTGCTTGTTTTCAATTCAACTCTAGGGGTATATCATGGTTAATAGTACAGAAGAGCTACTAAGAGATAAAAATCAAGCACCAAAACCATTCTAAGTCTCTTGATCCCTAAAGCTTATCCATCAAGCCAAACAAGGCAGTTTCAATAGTTCATTCTGAAGCTGTTTCAAATACTGCAGACCAAGTAATTTGCTTTCCCTGAACTGTCTATAATTTAGAAGCCACTGCTCTCTTGATCAATTTACCCAACCATGGAGAATTTGATATTTGCTAATTGCCCATTTATGAAAAATCCAATATAGGATCTTTTTAAAGTTGTCTAATATTTAATTCCCTTAAATAAAAAGATGCTTACTTTCTCTCAATATATATTATCTCCAGTTGTTCACCATGTATAATGGTTTAAAAGCATTAATATTTAACTAATATTTCGCTCTGTTACTTTTTGATGCCTATATCTCAAATAGTTTGGAAAAGACTGTCTTGAACAAAAACAATGTTAGAAGTTTGATAGATAAAGAAATAATTTAACAATACTTCATAGCTGACAAGTTGTTGCAAGGTACTATATGATTTTCACCAGAATAGAGTAGGGGACATTAAAGACACAAAATGAGTAAGCTACAGAATAAATATTATTTTTAAAAAATTATTTACTAACTGCCAATAGAATTACTTAATTGGAATCAATTATAGTATGTTTGAACAACTACAGAACTAACAATAGACTGTATTTTGGAGTAGCTTATTTTTTAAAAAAAAAATACTGTCATGCTTATTGCATTAGAAGTTAAAGGATATAGTTACAGCCTGAGCAACCACATTGTAATTATTTTTTTAAAAGATAGCAACAACAACAACATCAAAGAAATCAAAGACAAACCAGTGACAGTCAGCATCAGAGGAAGCCAGCATAGCTACTGAATTGTTTTCACTCCCAAACAAGGCACCTTCTCCTCAGCCTAATCTTCAGAAAGAACAAAGTCCTCTAAAAGAAAAAGAATTGAAATGAAGAGTAACTGAGCATCTAGAACAGCACAAAAACAACAGAATAAGATTGCCTGCATTAAAGCTTTTTCTAAAGAAACAGCTACCACAAGATTAAAATATGCCAATACTGTAATATCAAATATAAGAACCAGCTCTCTTCAAGATATAACCCAAGTAAGTACAGAAAGGCTGGAGTTACAACTGAATACCTTGGATGCAAAAATGACCAACAAGAAAAAAAGCCAAACAGTGCACCACCAAAATGGAAGATCATGCTGGAAAATAAGATCAGCAAGCTAAAATCAGAGGCCAGCGAGCTAGAAGAGGTGAAAGAAAAGAAGCTGAAGAACAAGAAAACCAAACAATACCTGATCAAGAAATATTACCTAGAAACGAGGAGGATTAAAGAAGCACTGAAAATAATAAAGTAGAAAATAATAGCTAAAGTCAGAAAGATCAGCAAGCATGAAGCTCAAATTGCACACTACAAGCACAGTCTCCAGTTTCCAATTTTAGTCAAATAAAAAATGTTTTTATCAATCCATCAGTGAATAGACTTAAATAAGCCAATAAACACCTAACTAGGAATAAGCAGTGCAGTTCTAGGTGAAATTATGAGATGACTCTAAGAAATGCAACAAGAATGTAGCTTGGATAAAGGTGAATAAGAACAAAAAGGAAGATGAAATGAAATGCAATAGCAGAAATGGTAGAGAAAAGGGCAAGGAAGATCAAGATTTGGTCAGTACCAGGTCAGGATGAACTATATGGGGTCAAAACATCTGACTAGTCTACACCTACTGATTGCCAAACAATTTAAACATTGGTTAATATCTGGTAAAATGTATTCAATTATGGTGGCTCAAATAAGACTTTATTAGAATGTTTTGAAATAGTTATTTCTACATTTATCTTTACCTGGGTCTAATGAGATTATACTATTGACTAAATTGTCTACTACAGTGTCTTGTTTATATTTTCTAATATATAATATACCTTTTCCAACCTGTGCAGAGTGTCCCATATTCTTCCATATGAGCTTTTTTGTTTATAGAGTCCCTTTAGTGAGATGGGCGTATAGAAGTTTAATAAATAAATAAATAAATGGTAAAAGAATAGAATAGAATAGAATAGAATAGAATAGAATAGAATAGAATAGAATAGAATAGAA
>WNWU01000016.1:27385268-27482373 GCA_012654045.1 Ptyas mucosa | reverse complement strand
TATTCTATTCTATTCTATTCTATTCTATTCTATTCTATTCTATTCTATTCTATTCTATTCTATTCTATTCTATTCTATTCTATTCTATTTCACATTGTTGTATAAACAATAATAATGAGATGATTAATAATAGTAAATAATAACAATGACAATGAGGATTGTGTAAATTCACAGTTGCAGAATGCAGAAGAGTAATGGGGAAGGATTTTAAAGTCTAAATCTATTTTACCTTCAGAAATTGAAAATTACTGAATATACACACATGTACTGTACATAGAGACAAACAAATATACACACAGCTTTCTTTTGCCAATTGGGCGCACAATACTTGCTGATGTCATCAATTCATCTTGTTTTAAGTCTCTTTCATGGATGCTTTTTATCAAGTGGGATCCATTCTGTGACTGCCTTGGTCCACCTACCAAGTTCTCCTTGCTATGTGATCAGCCCATTTCCATTTCGATTCTTTTACTCTCTTGATGATATTATACACTTTTGTTTGTTCTCTAATCCATGTGCAGGTCTTTCTATCTTGTCTTGTAATGCTGAGCATGTATCTTTCCATGGCTCTTTGTGCCATTCATAGCTTTTGTATCATTTATAAGGTTGTAATAAAATTATTACTTTTTATTATTAAATTATTTTATTATTAAATTATTATTAAATTAGTAAAAAGAATTAAGATTGCCAGGAGAAATATCAACAACCTCAGATATGCATATGTTATCACTCTAATGTCAGAAAGCAAAGAGGAACTAAAGAGCCTCTTGATGCAGATGAAGAAGGAGAGTGCAAAAGTTGGCTTGAAACTCAATATTAAGAAAACTAAGTTCATGGCATCCGGCCCTTTCAATTCCTGGCAAATAAATGGGGAAGAAATGGAGATAGTGACAGATTTATTATACTCCTGTGAATCCCTTGGACTTCAGAGTGATCAAACTGGTCAGTCCTATAGGAGATCAATCATGAGTGCTCTTTAGAAGGCCAGATCCTGAAGATGAAACTCAAATACTTTGGCCACTTAATGAGAAGGAAGCACTCACTGGAGAAGAGCCTAATGCTGGGAAAGATTGAGGGCAAAAGAAGAAGGGGAAGAGAGAGAATGAAGTGGCTGGAGGGAGTCACCGAAGCAGTAGGCATGAGCTTAAATGGACTCCAGAGGATGGATTGATTGATTGATTGGTTGGTTGGTTGGTTGGTTGGTTGGTTGGTTGGTTTGATTTATATGCTGCTCTTCTCCGGAGACTCAGGGCGGCTTACAATGCATTAAGCAATAGCCTTCATTCTTTTGTATATACCTGCTTAGTAGGGCTTTTGACCCCTCCTAAGCGGTGTTCTTTTTTATACAAAGTCAGCTTATTGCCCCCACAATCTGGGTCCTCATTTTACCTACCTCAGAAGGATGGAAGGCTGAGTCAACCTTGAGCCTGGTGAGATTTGAACTCGCAGTAATTGCAGGCAGCTGGCAGCTAAGTGCTACTTTAACAGCACTTTAGTCTGCTGCGCCATCAAGGCTCTGCGCCACCAAGGATGGTAGAAGACAGGAAGGCCTGGAGGAACTTTGTCCATGGGGTTGCGATGGGTTGAACATGACTTTGCAACTAACAACAACAATAAAAAAAATTATAAAACTTGGGGTTCCCTGATAAATAAAAATTCTCTTCGAAAAGTATCTAGTTGATACTCTTTATTCCACTGCCAACCCATAGTGATCCAGACTGACATTTCTTAAGTGAACATAGACAAACATTTGTCTGAAATGGTATAGGGTTTCCTGTCTGAACAGGAACTAGACTAGAAGATCTCCAAGGTTCTTTCCAACTCTGTTATTCTGTTAATTTAAAGTCAGGTACATTATGGGAGACAAATAATTTAGACTGCTTTAAGTATAAAACTTCTAAGACAACTATCTACACTGGTATCATTATTATTTAGTGAATGGCATATCATACATGGAATAACAATATACTGTGTATTAACCTACACTGGTAACTTGACAATATCCATTTATCTTTCATAAATAATCTAACATTCCTTTGAATATTTGAAGTAAGATAAATATGATTAAGATTAATTTAACTACAAATTTTATTTCTATTTTTTGTTTATCCCGTTATATTTCAAATGTAGTCCAAAATTATTTAATTGCTGAAATGTCATTGCTTAATTTATGTGGTAAAATCAAGAATCATTGTTGGTGTTACTCTTTATTTTAAGCTAGAAATTTTAAAAATGGCTATATCTTTAATAATTGCAAGTAGTCTGACATGATTCTGCCTTAGCCAGCAACATTTGATATTCTGGTTTCTCTTCAGTTCGTATAAATCTTTCAGCATTTGTTAAGAATCAGTTTCTACTGCCTTTGGCAATAAATGTTTTTGCCCTCACCAAGGTACATCTAGTTTGGTTATTTTCTGCCTGTAATTTGTTAATTTGTAAAAGGTTCAGACATTTGTCCTTGAGACAAAAGACTGAACACTTCTCTGGAAGATAACAGAGTAATGCTACATTGCCCTTGAGGCTTCAGGCAACATTTTAAACTATGTTTATTATCAAAAAGATTTACATTGCTTCTGTTGTTTTCCTGTGTTTGCTTGATTACAGTTGCTTGTTCAGATGTTAGATGTAACTCAAACAAATAAAGCCTTGAGTGATTTTGATACGTTTCAGCCTGTTACAATGTTCTGAATGTACCTTAATTAATCTGCCAAAAGCAACATATTTTCAGATTTCTTTTTTTTTAAAGGATTCATTATGAAAACACTTGTACTAGTCTCAGAGAGTCAACACTTGGGTGAGCTTCTACCCTAGAGGCATCTAGAGTCTCTTGTTCTTTCATCAAAGTGACAAAGGTCCCATCATGCCATCTCTTTCAACCCTGGTTTCCCTTTGACTTCCCTACCTTCTAAAAGGGGCTCTCTGTTTTTCTCCCCCTTTTTCTCCAAAAGAAAAAGGATTCTGCCAGAACTACAGTAAGGCTGAACTGATATATCCTCCAGTCAAAATTAGAAAATTAGATTAGAAAAATATAATAAGAAACATACACAGATCAATCCAGAAAGCAGAGCTTCAAATTTCTCTTTCTGGTCTGTTCATAATTACTTGGTAAGCAGTTATTTTTATTAATAGAAATATGTTAGTAATTTGTGAAGTGAATGTTATAATATGCCAAATTAATCTACTGATATTATATTAATCTGTTGGAACATATAATAGACTGGCAGGAGGGGAAGCTAGTAAATGGAGAGAAAGATGCTTTTACCTCAGAATTTTGTAAATATAATTGATGTGTCTATGGTCACAATAGCAATTTAATGCTAAGGAAATTTCATAATGTAATTAAAAATTCCAAACATAGCATATACCAGATAAACTAATAGCTTATTTAAGCAAAGTAATGATATACATTTAAATATATATATATATATACCAATTGTTTAATACCATACATCATATATGCCTTAAATATTTTTTTCATGGTCCATATAATTCTCTATATTAGTATTCCTGTTTTATATACTGTATTTGATTGAGGGCTAATATGTGATCTTTAGAGTTCATAGTCATGTTCCTAATATTTCACTCAGTCATTAGATCTTGGTCTCTTTCATCCATCCATTCTGATAGTATGGAAAATAATTGTGTTACAAATGTCACCCATGTAATTGCTTCAAAAAATGTTCACTATAAAAGCATGGAGTTCTGCTTCTGGAGTTCATTCCAAAAGACAAACTTTCTATATTCTTAAAACTACTTATAAGTGGCACCATTAAACAAGCTGGTTGAACCCATGTGAGTTTGTAGGCATCTGATAGAATCTATAGAAAAAACCTGATAAAGAAAGGGGTTTTTTATTGTTTTTACCTCTTCTATGTTACATCTTCTTCGTACCTTTGACAGAACGTATGATTGTGCCATTCTACATTTTTACTCAGTATTCTTTTGTTTCATCATATTTATATCTAAAGGTCTAAAGCCCTGTTATTAACATCAGCTGCCTGCAATTATTGCAGGTTCGAATCTCACCAAGGCTCAAGGTTGACTCAGCCTTCCATCCTTTCTAAGGTAGGTAAATTGAGGACCCAGTTTATGGGGGCAATAAGCTGACTTTGTATAAATATACAAAAGTATGAAGGCTATTGCTTAGCGCATTGTAAGCCGCCCTGAGTCTCCGGAGAAGGGCGGCATATAAATCAAATTAAAATAAAAAAATAAAAAAATAAAAAAAATATCAACCAGACTTCACATCTCTTCACACACACACACACACACAGAGAGAGAGAGAGAGAAATATAAACAAACTAAAACACATGTAGTTTGATAGAATTCCATTTCTAAAAAATATTTCTTTGTCTTTCTGTTCCAAGGATCATTATCTACAAGTTAGCGGTCTTTAAATTTTTAATCAGATTCCTTTAAATTATGTCTAACAGGAATATAGATAGCCCTTTAAATTATTGTGTCTTATGTATGTTATTTTTAAAATATTTTTTAAAAATAATAACTTGTATATTTATGAAATATTTATCTCTTTCTATAGACAACAAAAAAATATTTCAGCATCTGCATAATGCCAGCCTTATTTCTTCCTCTGATCTATATGCAATGCTCAGTGGCAATAGAATATATTAATAAACTTCCCAAAAGGCAGAATGCAAATAATATCCTTAGCTTCTACTTTTGTTGATTCTTCTACTTGACACATAATAAAAATGTGAAATGCAAAGAAGATAGAATGTTTAGACTTATGAGGATTGTGGGTTGAAAGAACAGTTGGTTCTTTCCAATTTATCTCCTATGATTCTTTATTTTAAGCAAATATAGAACTGATGTAGAAACAAGCTAAAACAAACTGTAAAGAACTTTAGAAAGCTACAAATTACATCAGACCTAGATATCTTGCAGCAAAAAAATATTCTCTCTCTCTGCCTCTCCCTCCCTTCTCTCTCTCTCTCTCTCTCTCTCTCTCTCTCTCTCTCTCTCTCTCTCTGTGTGTGTGTGTGTGTGTGTGTGTGTGTGTGTGTGTATCCTGGCAGCTACCTGCATAAGTGTCTTACATTTTCTTGGGAAGGTGCTTTGGTAGTGATTTTACATGCCCACTTCTTAGGGCTAAGAGAGTATGATTGGGCCAAGGTCACACAACTGCTTTGTGCCTAAGACAGTATTAGAACTTACAGTCTCCCAGTTTCTAACCTTGTGCCTTAATCAGTACACCAAACTGACTGTAATAAAAGTATTTCATTAAAATATTAATAATGGATATTAAATAACTGATTAATACATAATAATGAACAAGCAGTATTAATTAAAAATAATATTGAATATTAAATTAAAAAAGTATTAAATAAAACTTATTAAATAAATACATTTCCTTTATTTAACCATTATTTTGTAGAATGGCAAATCGGAAAAGAAGTCATGTGACCATTTTGCATTATAGCTAACATATTCTTGGCACTGCTCAATCAAATATTCCTAAATAAATCCAGAAATTTAATATTGTTCATCAACACATGCCATTCTGCTGCTACCTATTTTAATGTACTTCCATTGTAAGTAATTTCTTCCCCCCCCCCCCTCCTCTGTCTGCTTCTTTCTCTAAGGATATCTACTCATTCTAAAACAGATCAAAAGTCTTTTCACTTTGCTTACAAGCTAGGGCAGTACTGTGTCAAAAATATCTCAGTGTCGATTCCATTGTGTTGTCTTGTGTTTTTGACTGTGATCTGTCAAGTCCAGATTCAAAATACAGCATTCCAGACCTGAAACAGTTGGCCTGCAGAGCTGAAGAGTGCAGAAGGGGTATGTTACTTTGTCATTACATTTTGTTTCACTGTGTGTAGCAGTTGCCTTCCTCAACAGAAAATAAAAGCCCATCTACAAAGAGAACATGTTTCCTTTCTTTTTTGCTACCAAATACACAGGCAACCCCCCCCCCCACACACACACACCAAAAAAAACTTTCTATACCCTAGTGTTAACCTCCCAATTGTCTTTCCAGCTTTTGGAAACCTGTTCTGATTACGCAGTGCTCATTAGATTTGGCCATAACACTTAATGGTCTGTAAATGTAAATGAAAGGAATGGAATACTTTGTATTAATTAACATTACAAGAATTTGCTGCTGCTGCTAATGAATGTTAAATAGCATGTGTTTCTAAACTACATTCTAAAATATAATGTATGACACTTAATAAGTTTAACAAATAAAGCAATTTGCATATTATGAAAAGAGCTTGTCTGATGAGCTTGTTTGATAATTTGCCCAAGAACTGTTCTCATCAGTAGGACTTAATTAAGAGGAAGTCCTATATCTCTGTATGAGGGATTCATAATTCTCCAGATACTTCTGAGAGACAATGCCCAGCATTCTTTACCAATAGCCATATTGTCCTGGCCCACAGGAACTGAAATTCAATAACTTTTAGAGAATCGTAGGTGATATTTTCTAAGTTGCTTATAATTTAAATCATGATATCCATTGTTGAAAGATAATAATATAGACAATACCTTCTTACAACTATGAAATCAAATGAACAAATCTAACATTTATTACATCAAATAAAATTTTTTTTTACAAGTATTTGTGGTCTCACGTTGTCTAATTCCCTGTTCATGGAGGCATATTTACATGGAAAACAACACGATAATAAATAGCACAAATAAGGTTCCATGTGACTTATTCTGTACATTGTGATCAGCTTCTGGTATTTCATCTTAATATCCCTATTGCCTGATAAAGATTCAACAGTTCTCAATAGGTATTCTAAATCTGATTTTTGTAGTACCTCTTCACTAGTGGTATGGTCATGGTAGCATGCTGGAAAACATTTAACTGGATAAATAAATAGGATATGCATAATAAAAATAAATTATTTTTCAAAAATCTTTGAAGAAAGAACTAGTTTCATTGACTTCTGGATCGCTGGATCAATAGTAGCACTTCTATCTTATCACTCAGTTTTTAATCAATTTATATAAAATCAGTGTATTTCCTTCAGGCTAGGGTATATGTTCCTCATTGATATTTTTCTATATGAATACATTTGTGTGCACATTTTTTTTAAGGTAGAGTGAATCTATTACTAATAAATCATACTCTGGCTCAGAATTTGTCTTCACATGCTGAAAAAAACTAATTTAGTTTATATCTAACCTCTTTTTATTTATATATAATAAAATAGCAATTACATCTATATAAATCAAAAGAAGCAATATTTTTTTACACCAAAGGCCACACTCTTAAAATAGTTATTTTATTGTCTTAATTCATTGAAAACTCTCTATCCTGATGTTACATTTTTTTTGCTAATGAATTTTAATGCTCTGGGCACTTCAACTCAAGTACTCCCTGAAGTTTGAGATGCTTGATATAAATCAATACTTTAATGTTTCTTTCAAAATACTATAGTCTGTAAAACTTCTCTTTATTATTAGAATGTAATATGCAATGTTTATAAAAAAAATTTTTTAAAAAAAAAAGTGGTGGTGGAGAAATGTTTGTGAAATGCATTTGTAGGGCTGAAGCCAGTTCTGTAGAAGGAGGGAATATTGGCTGGTAAAAACAATAGGAGATGTGTTTTTTTTACTGCTTCCTGAGAGCAGCCCCCAAGTTACTGCTAGAGAATTGTCCTTCCTCCAGGAGACTTACAGTAAATGGAATAGTACTTCCATTTTCTCTATTCTCAAATACAGTTGAGAGTTAACTAAGCCATTTCCACACAATTTACTTGTGTAAGACTGACTAAATGTGGGCAGGCAATAGTTTTATATTATTGCAGGGTTTATACAATGGTACAAAATTATACAATTATACAATGC
Organism: Ptyas mucosa; assembly: GCA_012654045.1. NCBI lineage: Eukaryota > Metazoa > Chordata > Lepidosauria > Squamata > Colubridae > Ptyas > Ptyas mucosa. The sequence continues at coordinate 27,474,552 of WNWU01000016.1, read as the reverse complement.
TCGCCTCTGGTGAGATATACTAAAGTGTTCTCTCTCTCTCTCTCTCTCTCTCTCTCTCTCTCTCTCTCTCTCTCTCTCCCTCCCTCCCTCCCTCCCTCCCTCCCTCCCTCCCTCCTTCCCTCCCTCTCCTTTAAAAACATTCACCCAATAAAATTAATTATGTCTGATTCATTTGCTTATTTAAACATTTACTACTAAAGTGATGAAAGAAATATTATACGAAAAGCACACAAAACTGGATCTGAGAAACAATTATCTAGTTTAGCAGTTAGCACTTCCATAATAATTTATAACATTAATTATATAAGTTTTAGCTCTGTGTATGAATAATTCATAAATGGGTTTATTTTTTTCTTTTGTCATTTCCCCTTTAAGTTCCTAATACAGTAACCTGAATCATTTTCAAGGATTTTGCTTACCTTCATATAGAACAAATATGCTTACCTGAGAACCTTCAGACACTGCACCTTGTATTAATATCCATTTTCTGTTAAAGAAACACTATCCCTTCCCTCAGACACGCATGTGCACATAAGAATAAAGATTCAGGGCATATTATTTGTTTTAAGAACTCAGTATTTTTATCAAGTTACTGCAACAAACTGCTAGTTGGATGTGGTAGGACTCATGTTGTTATTATATCAGTATCCTTCACACTTTTCTTTGGTTTATCTTATTCTATCAGCCTCAGACCAATGACATAGCATATTTATATTTTTATGAATTGCCATTATAGAAGACACAAAAGATCCTGATAATTTTTTTAATCTAGGATTTTCTGTAGCTATAATCCAATCAAATTCTCAACTATCAATCTACAATTGACAATGGCATTTTCATGGGCCAATTGCAGGGTCTGGAATGGGGGATATTATTCTTTAATTATTTTTCTTGCTTAGTAACTAGTTAGAATCAGTGGTGATAATCAAGAAAAATTCATTCTGTTATAAATTGCTTCAGAGTTTGTTAATCTTTCCTCTACTGTTTAACATTTAAATTAAGCAACTGGGCAAAGTCATATAGCAGGGTGTAGCATCTTCAATAACTTAATGTCTATGGAGATTTTCAATCATCCAGGTTATGATTGTCCCAAAGGTGCTTTTTCAAGAGGCAACTGGACTTTCTAGTTTTTCTTTGAAGACATTTCACTTGTCATCCAAAAAGCTTCTTCAGCTCTGACTGGATGGTGGGGAATGGAAGGATTTATACTCCTTGCAGACAGCTGGTCATTTGCATTCTTTTAGCAAGTTGTTAAGGTCACCTGGAGATTTATCTGTGTCATCAGGATCACCTGAGTGGTGCAAATGGGTGTGGAGCCTTTTTGGAACTGTTGAAAGGTCGATGTTGTATCCTGGAGATAGATGATGTCATATCCCTCCTCCTCTGTTGAGAAAGGGCTGTTCAATTTTGATCGATGGCCTCTTTGACACCTCTTTCAAACTAGCAGTCCTCTCTGACCAAAATGTGGACTTTATTGTCTTCAAAAGAATGGCATTTGTTTTTTAAATGCAGATGGACTGCTGAATCTAGTCCTGACGGGTTTGCTGTACTATGTTGGGCCATGCATTTATGAAGTGGTTCTTTTGTTTGCCTAATGTACAGATCTGCACATGGCTCACTGCATTGTACTGCTCATTTTGTGCTCCAATCATTAGAACCCTACATCATTGAGCTGAAGGCCTACCTACCAGTAAAGATGAGAAAGAAAAAGAATAAAAACACATAAAGGAAGCCCTCAAAACCCAGGTGGGTCTTCATCAAATCTCAAAAAAGACCCATAGGAGCTCCTTCATAACAGACAACAAAGAGAACAATAAACAAATCAATGCTGTCATTCCATATGTTGCAGGAATATCAGAAAATCTCAGGAGGATCTTCAGCCAACATAACATACATGCACACTTCAAATCCAAGAATACACTAAGGCAAAAGCTTGTCCACCACAGGGATCAAACACCTAGACCCAAACTGAGCAATATTGTATATACAATACACCCTAGGTGAGAAGAGTTGCTTAGAGCTCCACCACAAAGAAATGTCAGATTTAAGTCCCCTGGACTTGAAGTCCCTCTTCTGGAACAAGTTACCACTAGTTCCATAGTAACAGTAAAACAGTAAACAGTAAAATTCAATTCTAAGAAAAAATGACTAAATGTTCTTATTACTAGAATGCTCTGAAAGTGATTGCTATTAGATCAGTTACCTGGCAAACATCTGTATGTACTGACCCTTCCTTTTTTAAAATCTCCTTTGGTCATTCCAGTCTGGCACAGCAGTAGGCTGGTAATTGGCCAAAGAATCAGTTGCTCAACTTCATGCAATCAGACTTAAGTCAATATTCTATTCAGTTTCCCTTGCTTTCCAAGTCCTACCGGTCACTGTCCAATATCTTCAAGACAAAAAGGTACAGTTCCTTGAATATTCCTTGAAAGGACTAGCAGAGTTTCAGAAGTATCCAGAAGTAAATCAGAATTTCTAATGGTAACTGGTGAATGGTAAATGGTGACTACATTTCCTGATTGCCAGTGACAAGGGGATGCTCTTTTCCTGTCATTAAATTAAATTCTGAGAAAAGCCCTTTTCCTGGGTTTTTATGGATTGGATTGAACTGTGGTGTCACAGGTAGATCAACCATTTTAAAAGACTTTTATTAGTGTTCTGAGTACCTTGACTCTTCAAGGCTATGACTGGCATTACTGCTTTGTTTTTCTTGTTTTTACAATAATCCTGAGCAGCTGGGTAGACCAGATTGATGAGTGGGTTAGTTGTTAAACATATTGTCACTATCACTTATCTAAGCTTGTCTAGTCTCTTTATGATGTCTGCTTGCTCAGAATCTGGTAAGGTACCTGAACCAGTCAATTAACTTCCAGAGGCTTGTCAATGGTCTCCCTTTCTATTAGTGTTGCAGATTATATTTATCTGGAAAGTTCTATCTCAAGAGCATTGTTGATAGAGCATCCTTGATATTATCCAATGTATTACACCTGGAGATTATCTAGAAACTATGGTAAAACTCCTTTTCTGTATATGAAAACATATTGAGAAAGCACTCAAGAAGGCCCTAATTTTAAATAACATGTTTGAAATTGTGGGTTGTTTTAATGTTAATAACATCACATACAGCTTTATGGGTAATTATTCCACTTTCAACAGTGCTATCAAATACTTTTCACAGTGAAGTAGATGACTCAAAGACAAAGCAAATGACTTTTTAGAATCCCTGGCCTATATTTACCCTGTTATTAGAAATTTGTACAGTAATCTTATGGTTAGTAAGCAGCGTTTGCTGTTAATACTTGTATCCTTTTCCTACCTGGCAACTGATTATCTCTTTCCCTTCTGATGAGTTTGGAAGTAAGATGAACATATTTTCTCTGCTGACCACCTGTTGAGCCCATTATCTGTAAGGAGTAAGGCACCTTGTAGCATCTGTTGTTTTATTTTGTTGACTTTTGCTACTTATATATTGTCAAGATCTCTTTTAAAGAATTCACTTTTTAAAAAATGTAGTCAGCAACTCCAAGATTAAGATTACCTTTTGTCCTGTCAATAAACATTGTCTGGTTACAAAATCAATTCCGTTCTCCTTTTTGAGATTCATATCTTCCCCATCCTGCATAAGTAACCCAGCTGTTGAACGAACGGCAGCTGCCTCAAAGGAGGAGGATTTGTCTTAGTTTGATTCCTTCTTCAATGTACAGGAGAATTCTTAAGAGTTGTTGACTTTTAGTGTCTTCTTGTAAATCCCACTTCAGGGGATTGTATGTATTTGACAAGTATATCAGGTTCGAATGAGTTACGGATAATGGTTCCTATTTGCTATGTGTCATATTTTTAAAGGTTCATGTCACATAGTATGCATGCTGTTTCTTCTTTCCCCATCTTCTAATTCAGTCTGGTCAGTCCAATAAGTGGTCAAAATACTTTTACAAAAACTCAAAATGTCTTACCAAAATAGCCAAACTGTAATAGTTTTAAAATATTTAATGAAATGCTGAATAACTTTGCCTAACTGAAGCGTACAATGAATGAAGAAAAAAAGTAATTTTTCTATAAGAGGTGAGTAGCAAGCCACTGCTCCTTGTAAATTGTAAACTATATTAGGAAAATGTTTATAGAGAAAAAGTATGATAGAAAACAAACAAGAGGATATAAAAAAGGAAACAATAACAGATTATGTGTTATTCAAATAAATTTGAAGCAAAAAGACAATCAGAGAATCCGTGGACTATCAGACGATAAAAGAATGAAAGGGGTGCCCAAGAAGGCTATATAGATTGCAAAGAAACATGAATTGTTTGTATCTGTCTCCAGTTCTAAAGATATAGGACAGATTTTTTTCCCTCCCTTCAATTGTGTCCAATTTATGGAGACTGCCACCTTTATTGATTTTTTGTCAGAGAAGGTATCAGAACAAATAAAGCAAAATGAGTCAACAAGGGAAGATATTTTAAGGTGTCCTGAGAGATAGCATGGTAACAAATCACTGAATCCTGATGGCATGTACCCAAGAATTTTTTAAAAAACTTAGATGTGAAATTGTTGATATGTAACTTTTCAATCCAACTGGCCTAAAGTAGTGACTAGAGGACTGGAGATAGTTAATATAAGCTCAGTTTTTAAAAAAAGGAAAGAAGGAAGGAAGGTTTCTGATCCCCCTGCCAGCTTCCCACAAAGAAATTCAATAAGGAAGCTAGCAGGAAGTCTGAAGTTGTTCCATTCCTACTGCTTTTTTGCCCAGCCTTCATTTTGTTTCTCTGTTCAGATAAGAAAATATGTCTGAAAATGGCACAATGGGACAAGGATTGTCTAGTGCTAGTATTACAACAGATTTTTTTTTCAATGTTATTACTTTCCTGAATTACAGTTGTTTTATTTTCATTGCCTTTCAGACAAAATAGATATAATCATTCCACAATTCCATCCAGTCAATTCAGAAGCTTCAGTTCAAACAATATAAACGAGAGTTATATTAGTATTATTGTTTTAATATTTTGAGACTTGAGTCATATGATTCTACCACAAAACAGATTTGGATAAGGGTAGTGAGTTATATGATATTTGTTTCCATATTGCTACAGCCTTCCTAAGTTTGTTTCAATATGGGCATTGATTAAAAGTACATTACTTTTATATGATAGCTAGAAATTCAAAGAATGTCACAAGGTACTTTCTAGAAACTAAGTGAAGAAAACTGAAATACACATTATTTAGGCACTCTTTTTAGATGATATGTAATTTAGGACTACTCCATGTAAGATACTGAAGGCTGAATTATAATGAAGTATAATAATGTTTCCATAATACTTCTGTTGTATGTATTTGCGTATTTTGTGCTGGAGGCACAAAAAAGCATATCTGGGGAAAAAAGATAACTATGTGGGAACAGATGCAACAAATTAATTAGGGAAGACTGACAGTCACACTCTGATATCAGGAAGCAACTAAGGGATTTTCCCCACACATGCACCTTTTCTTCTTTAACAACTAATTAGGAACTCTGAGCTGATTTATCTCTAGAATTGCATGAAGAAGCATGTAAAAGAAGAGAAGGAAAAAGATACCCTCTGCCACTGTTTCTTATCAGGCTGTGTTCAGTCCTGATAATTTCATTCACTCCTGGGGAAAGTAATTTCTATTAATTATTGGAGATATCTTTGTACATATAGAAAGTACACTTATTGTCATCTGACAATAGCATATATTAAAGATTTTTCCATTCAAAATATCTGAGTTTGTGACTGGATTCTTCCCCATTCCGTATCTGCATATATATTTAAATATAAACATGTATGAGACACAAAAAGAATGCACTTTGTACCAGAGGAATTAGTCTCAAGAACATATTTGAATGAATAGTAGTATGCAATAAAGATATTAATTTTTCATTCTTAACTGGAATGTTGAGCAGCGTGAGATATAACTCTTTCCTTCAAAGCAGACACAATTTTAGGTAGAGATGGATGGAAACCTTTCCATAAGCTTTAAACAAACATAACTCAATTAAATCTGGCCTAAATCATTCCCCCTGTTAAATGCAAATTTTAATTTGTTTTTTAAATTATTGGGTATTTTAAATTTGTCTCAGCCAAATTATTTAATTCGTTTTTATTCTATTTTAAATTTTTGTATGTATGTGTTTTATTCTGTGGCTGTTCACTGCCCTGAGTCCTTCGGGAGTAGGGCGGTATATAAATTTAATTTTAAAAAAAGGGGGGGGGGTAGGTAATGAAATCTCCGTCAATGAAAACCAAAGCAATGAAATGTGTTTGGAATTCAGTCTTCACATATAAATGTTGCCCTTTGCTGCAAAAAAATATTTCCTATTCTCATGCTGAGTAACTGTGAAGAATTTGTGTTCTGCACATTGTTTCAATATAGCCATATTTGATATCCAATTACTCTTGACCAGGTATTACAGTTATGCTATCAATGAATCACACATTTCTAAGTCAGTCTCAAATTGTGAAGGCCTGTTTCACCAATGTAATTTCCATTGAATAAAATGACAAAGAAAAAGAAAGACCATGTGAGTATGTTTATAAACCAAATTCACACCTGAGCCATTCATTATTATCTTTAATTTTCCACTGTACAATTTCAGAGATAGAGAAGATATTGTATTGTAAATATTCATTGTTTTATGCAACTCTTGCAATTATGCATATGATTTTTTTTCCTTCTAAGAATATGGAACTACAATTTGAGGTCTGAGACCTCTAAGAACCACTCTGGCAGGTATATAGTATTCATCTACATGCACTGAATGAATTGTGTTCTGCATTATCTTAGAGGTAAGCTAACATAAGCACCATGTTATACTATATGACAGTTTCTATGGCAACTCTTTTCTTTAGTCTCCCACTGAAAGCCATACACTGTAGCAGAAACAGAGCCAATAATTATATGGAAGTTCAGAAGGAAGTTTTGTTAGACTCTTTTCACATTCCTAAGTTAAAAAAACTCAGCATTTGGAGGAAGAAGTAAAGAAAAAAGGCCATTCATTCAGAATTACAAGGGAACAGTGCATAGTCCAGATTCATTCTAAATGCAAGGCTATATCAGATGTAATATCCTTAGAAAAGTGGCTACTTTATCTTCTTCTATAAAAAGTAGTAGCAAACAATCAAGAATTTGGAGGGAATAAAAGCCCAACTGGATCTTTACCACAAATATCCTAAACTGTAACTATTAAGCCAAGATTTGTGGAAAATAAGTATTCTTACTCAATAGTTTTTGGCCCATCTATCTTCTTACCTTAATTCAAAGAGTGTACAATTGTATGAAATATATTTTTTTAGCTTTTGAATTTTCTGATTTTTCAAATATTTGCCAGATTAGATTAAACTACTATGCTATTGCTAAAATAATATTTCAAATATTTCAAATAATGCAAACATTAAAACTACATGATAAAACATGTTAAAATAAAAATACTCAAATCCATCAAATAATAAACAAGAAGAAATATAAGAAATATGTTTTAGGTAAAGTATTTGAACTGCTCTACTTAAATATTCCCCTTCAAAATTAATATTTAACCATAAAATCTACATTGTTGTGGAGAACAGATGGCTTTAAAATGGTCTAAAATTTTAAGCAAGGTACGGTAAATAAATCCTTTCAAGTTGAATTAAAAATATGTGGGTCCAATACTTGACATTTTATATATTATACATATGAATTTTTCTAATAATATGGGTGCTCAAAGATCTACAATTGTAATACTAGTCTCCTTACAGTTCTGTGCTCTATCTCTAGATACTTCTTATGATAAAAGGCAGAATTCTGGTGTTTCTAGAACCCTAAAATTGATTCAGGAAATTAGCTATTCCTAACTGTAGGGTAGAAAAAGCCCACCAAATGTAAGGTGACCAGACGTCTCGCTTTTGGCGGGACAGTCCCGATTTTCAATAATTTGTCCTGCATCCCACGGCGTTTTAAAAAAGTTCCGATTTTTGGAAAGAATGCACGACAAGCTAGGGAACGGCGGGAGAACGGGTTTGCTTACCCCGCCCACTCCCAATCTATTGCTGCCTCCTGAGTCCCAGCTGATGGCTAGAGGGGAAAAAAACTGTTTAAATTCTTGCCGCGGGGCTTCAAAGGGCCGCCCTACAGCTGATCAGTGTTAAAAGAAAACAAATGAGTAGACCGGTGACTGCAAAAATAGAAAAAACAGCCCCTTTCAGCTTCAGCATAGGTTAATTACCATAAATTGATTAGATTGGCCTCCCGACTCTCAGCTGATTTGCTCTCAGCTGTTTTGGGCCGGGCTCTGTTGCTAGCTGCAAAGAGGTGCAGATTTTTCCCCCGCTAGCTATGCTGAAAAGAGAAACTGAAAATAAAGCAGGCTCTTTGCTGCAACGTGACAAAACAGAGAGAGATTTCTTTTTCTTTTTCCTCACCAAAAAAGGTAGGTTCAAACAATGGGAAATTTAGAGCAAAAGAGGAGAGTTCAAGATTTTAAAACACAAAAGAAAAAAAGCTCTATTTAACTAGGGAATTGTAATAATTGAGATACTATTAATTGTATATTGTGTTGAAAGCAGAAATGGTTAAGTTGTGGTTTGGAGGAATATATGAGAAAATTATTTGGTTTATTATTATTGGTAAATATAATTAATTGATTTGTAAAAAATTGGATTGCATAAAAATAATTGGAATATTCATGTTCATATTGATTAATATAAAAAAAGATAGTTATATAACTAATTGATTTATATTAAAATGTTGAATTTCTATTAAACAACTGTAATATTACATAATTAACCAATGTGAGGATGGATATAAAAATAGATGACAATGGGAAGGGGTATAATATAGAATAGAAGGGAAAAATTGAATTTGATTAAGATTAGAGGTGAGGATGAAAGGTAATATTGTTTTTTTTTTAAAAATAGATGAGGAATAAATATGGCAAAAAGGAAATATAGAAATTGTAAATTTAATTGAAATGACTAAACACTGTTTAAATTTGTGAACCGGCCAAATACTCTGTTCAAAGAAAATACATTGTATGTTTGTATGTGTGTTTCTAATTATTGCTATTTATTCATATTTGTTCTCTTTTATTCTTTAAAGTTTAACAATTCATTCTTTATCTTAATATCTTTATATTTGTTTGGGGTTGGTTTTCTTCCCTTTCATCTTTTTTATTGTACAGCAATCGTTCTCCTAAAACCTACCACCTCTCTCTTTTCTTTCCTTCTTACTTTCTCTTTCTCCCCTCTTCTTCTCCCTACTTCCTCTTCCTTTCTTCTTCTCCTCCTCTCTTCCTCCCTCTCTTACCTTCACTCCTACTCTAATTTCCCTTCCCTTCCTTCATCCCTCTCTATTGCTGTATCCTTTTGTGCACATGGACTACTCAGAGGGCTGAAAAAGTTATTTTTGACTGGTCCTCGCACTTTTGACCAGTCCTCGAACTTATGACTGTCCTCACATTTTATGTTTTTGCCCTATCTTGTCACCATGGTGAAGAGAAGCAGTTATGAAATGAGTGAATGTTTGTTAAGAATGCTACAATGGGCATAAATGATGACCAGTCATAAGTGCGAAGACCGGTCAAAAGTGCGAGGACCTGTCAGAAATCACTTTTTTCAGCCCTCTGGGTAGTCTTTTTGTGCACATGGACTACTCAGAGGGCTGAAAAGGTTATTTTTGACTGGTCCTCGCACTTTTGACCAGTCCTCGAACTTACGACTGTCCTCACATTTTATGTTTTTGCCCTATCTTATCACCATGGTGAAGAGAAACAGTTGTGAAATGAGTGACATGGTTGGTAAGAATGCTGCACTGGCATAAATGTGAGGATGGTCATAAGTGTGAGGACCTGTCAAAAATGACTTTTTTCAGCCCTCTGAGTAGTCCCTATAGAATAAAATAATACTATACATATTTATTTTATTTATTATATTTGTAAATTGTACTTATGTTGAAATTTAAAAAAAATATATTATAATACTATTTTTGCGTTCTATGAAAATTTTTGTTGCTCCATATAGACCAAATTTTTAATCAAGAAACCCCCCCTCCCCGGTCAATGGTGTCCCTCTTTACCAATGTTAAAATCTGGTCACCTTAACCAAATGACCATGTTTCAATATTACCATATCCTATCTAACTGTCCTTAGATATGCAACTTGATAGGGTTTTTTAAGTGGGAGAATATCTGTGTATTATTTTCAGTAGCTATTCTTAATCCTTCCACATACATATTTTAAAATCTTCTATTTTTTTTTCTCATGATGTCATTCCCATAAATAAAACCTAACCCGGCCTAATCCTAACCCAGAGACTTTTAATAAAATAGACTTGGATATTTTCCCATAAGAATTTTCCTCTGCTTCCAGATTATTCTTTGTCAATGAAAAAGCCTGGAGCTATTTCTTTAATCTCTTCTTCTTTCAGGAATGACAAAATGTATGCATGTGTGGCCAACTGATTCCTAAAATACTAGATCTCTGGTTTATGTCAGTGTTAGGTATCATTCTTCATTGATAAAACAATCTTTTAGTATACATAGATATGTCTGTTTACATTTCTTTATCTGCAATGCTGTTTACGTTTGCTGGAAAAGATTATAAGTAATACCTATGAGAGGCATTAATGGATAGGATACGGTGCTTTGGCAGATTTCAATTGGCAAAGGATTATATGATTCTCTTCATGCAAATTAAAATCTATCATTTTGTTAAATGTGATTATACCCATGCTTTTACCATATAAATGCAGTTCTTCAATTTCTGTTTGTTCTATTTATTTATATTTCAGTATAAAGGAATGGGAATGTTTCAGTTGAAACATATAACCGGAACACCAAAACAATGCTGAATAATTTAGCTGCAAAATGCTCTTTTTTAAAAAAATAAATAGTAAAATGGTTATAATAGGCTTGTCTTGGATGCAGAGTTTGGGTTTAGCCCAGTTATTAGTGAAAGCTGATGCTTCCATTTAGTCACTGCATTTGAAATAAAATGTAGAATATCAATATAAGAGAATCTCTGTAGCTTGGAATTGAACTATAGAGAATTTGGTACTCTCCAAACTTGCTTATTTAATTACACACATTCCATTACTCATCTAGGAAGCATCATTAGTGCTAGTGATTGTGAAGTTTGCTCTGTGTTTATATACCTTAGCTTGTCCTGTTGGTGACGGAAGGCGTGGTTTTCTACTTAGTAGTTCTTTCATTATTGTTTTCTGTTTGACTATTTGTCTGGTGTTAATCCCTGTTTATCTGGGTATAGGCTGCCAGAAAGTATGTGTTCAGTATTTCTTCTTAGTTTTTTAAATATCTCTTTTGAATGGTCTATATGTGTTTATGTGTCTATTGATTGCTGATTTGTCTGAATCCAAGCTTTCAGAATTTCCTAGCATTTTCCTAGGCTTGATATGGCATGCTCACAATTTCACAGTTGAAACTATGGTTGTGTCTGTCCATACGTTGTGAGATTAAGAGTTTTCATCCTGTCTTCTGACTGCTGCTTTGTATACATGGATATGATCTGGTAGTTTTTTTGTCTGTCTGTGCATAATGGCTGTTACAGTCCTTACACTGTATGCTGTAGTTGACTCCTGTTTTTCCTTTTGGGCTACTGAGTCTTTTGGTTTACTTCAGATATTTTGCAGAGCTTTAAGTTGATTTGCATGGTTGTAATAATGTAATAGTCTGTTTTGTTGTTTCCGAAATGATTTTGATGAATAGTAATATTATCCTTTTGGTATATTGAGTTGATTGTGCTGTTGTGGCTTATGGGATCAAGTACTTTTTGATAAAGCTGAATGGGTATCCTTTTGTTGGAAGATGCTGTATTGGTGGTTTATAGAAAAAATGCATTGCTTGACAGGATTTAGTATAGTTTTATTGTCACCATTTTAATTATCATTTTGTTTAACCAGTGTAATGAGGTGGTGTTTGGCTTCAGAAAAGCATTCAATAAAATACCACACAAGTATCTAGAAAAGAAAATGACATAATACATAGTAGATTATATTATCATTAGATAGATATTAAATTGATTGGATACTGTATACTTAAGAAATGTACATCCTTGGCTCTATTTTAAACTTGTTCTAGAACAAAATAAAAATTAATGAGAACATGTCAATTTGGAAAAATAAGCATATACCATAAAAATGAATTTCAAGATGAAAAATGTCCTACATTTGGATAGGAAAAAAAAATCAAAGTAGGATTAGTATCTGGGCAGGAGACAATACTGGGAAAGTGTCTATTTGAAAAATGATTGGTGTCTTGGGAGATCATAAACTGAACATGAGCCAACAGAGTGAAGCAGCTGCAAAATGCAGCTGTAAATGCAGGTCTCAGCTTCATCAAGAGAAGAACTTGTCAAGCTCAAGAATACCAAACTCATCATTTCTCCTTACTTTGCCTTGAACAAACCACATGGAGGTTGAATGGTTCTGTATATCACATTGTAAGAAATTTGTCTTAGAGAACAGTGGAATAGCCAAGATGTTGGGGGAGGGGAATGTATGGAAATGCTATGAAGGATGGTTAGACAGCTTATGTATGTTTAGCTTTGAGAAGAGAAGATTGTGGAGACACTTGATAACTGTTTTCAAATAATTGATAGATTGTCCTGTAGAAGGTGGGACAGAATTGGTCAGGGTTGTCATGAAGACAGAAATAAAATAGGCTTAAAATACAGGAAATTAGATTTTGATTAGACATTGGACAAAAAGGGTGAGAAATAACTTCTTTTTATTTGTATGCAACGGTCCTTTTAGTTTACATCCTATATCAGTGGTGGGGTGCTACCAGTTCTTCCCGGTTCTTGCAAACCGATAGTGGAAATTTTGAGTAGTTCGGAAAACCGGTAAATACCACCTCTGCCTGCCCCTGCCCCCAATCTATTTGCTGCCTCCTGACTCCCTGCTGATCAGCTAGAAGGAAAAAATCAGGGCTCACTTGACAAAGAAGATGAAGAAAAAACAAGACACCATTGCTTTAAATTGAGAAGCCAAGAAGCCTCCCAACTGATCGGCCAGAAGGAAAAACTCAGGACTCGCTTCTCAGCCAGGAGATCATTTGAAAAAGAAGAAGGGGGAAAAAAAGATGCTGTCACTTTAAATTGACAAGCCAAGAAGCAGCTGCTGGAAGGAGGTTTTTGCTTGCAGAAGCGAAGTGACATTCAGCAGTTCATTTCTGGGTCAGCTGAACAACAAACTGGATAAGAGGAGGGATTTTTATATGGTTCTATGTTTTTGAAATTTTGGGATTTGTGCAACATTGGCTTTGTGTTTCTAAAAAGGTTTGGGCGATTTCCATTGTGAAATATCCTGTCTTGAATGGGTTTTCTGCCTGCTTGTAAATGGAGCCAAACTTCCGGCTTCTACTTTCTATTATCTCTAGGCACCGGTAGCTGTTTTCTTCTTACAAAGTTTCCTTTATGCAGCTGGCAGGAATATGGAATGAGTATCAGGCAGGTTCCTTGTTAGCAGCTTGATTTTTCCTTGCTTTTCTAATGAATAATATTTTATTTGGGGAAATGAAGAGTGGGGAGTTTGATTCCTTCCCAGAGCAGGTTAGTGGGGTGGAGAGGGAATGAGGATTTTGAAGTAACCTACCCCTGGAGTGGGGAGGGAATGGGGATTTTGCAGTATTCTTCCCCTGTCATGCCCACCAAGCCACATCCACAGAATCAGTAGTAAAAAAATTTGAAACCCACCACTGCCCTATATGTATATATATTCCATTCCAAAAATACTTTCTTCCCCTTTTGTTTATTCCCATGTATCATGGAACATTTAGAGGCATCGGCAACTAGAAATTCAACATGCACAATCCTGTCTTTTTAAACAAGAACTGACAGCAACAGGATACTTCTGCCAACAACCAATTCCAAACCACCATCTAAAGATTTAATTAAGTAACAGTCACACATTACCCCACCCCCCGAATCAATTTTCAGTCCACAACTTACTTTGTTCAATTTGTTTTGCTCACTTTTTTGACTCGCCTCTTTGGCTTTTGATATTCTCCTTCATGGAAAAAGTACTTTATATTATTTCTATCAATAAAAGATTACTATATCATGGTATCTTGCTCAGATCTTTTATGTAGCATTCCAGATGAGCACAATGACTTTCTTGCAATTGCAGTTGGAATTCAATGACAGGAACATCCCCACTGTTATTTAAACATTTCAGTTCAGTATATCTATGCTGGAGATACTCAGAATGATGGGGAAATCTAGCAAATTAGTTCTGCATTTCTGCTAAGTGAGGCAAATAAATAAATAAAACGTTTTATTTTGAAATAAAGCCTACAGCAGGGGTGGGCAACTGTGGCCCTTTTACAACCTGTGGACTTCAACTCCCAGAATTCCTGAGACAGCCAAGTTGTCTCAGGAATTCTGGAAGTTGAAGTCCACAGGTTTTTAAAGGGCCACAGTTGCCCACCCCTGGCCTACAGGATGATGTGCATCACAGAAACAATTGATCCAAGAGTTTGTAGAATCATTTTCTGGCAAAGGCACAAACACGAGAAAAAGAACAAATTACTACTTATGTTCTTGAACTATGGAAATAACTGACTTTATTTCTAAATTTAGTATTTTTAATTGAGTTGTGCAAGCATAGTTATAAGAAATAATTAATGAGAAAATAATGCTGTTAACCATTGCAGTGCTCATTAAGTGAGTCCCATTTCTGTGTGTCTGTTTTCTTAATTTTATGAATTATGTAGACCAGGATATTTTTGGATTTACATGTCAAATTTTAGAGATGGGAGATTTTTTGGGAGGTTAAGAATTACCAAAAGAGTGATAAAATCAGAAATGGAACTTACACAAAAGGTCATCTGGCCAGACCCCACTCAATGCAGGATTCAGTAGAGCATCTCTGACAGATTATTACCAAGTTTCTGTTTGAACACTTACACTGAAAAAAAAACCTAGCTGCATTATATAGTAGGCTAAAAAAAATTAAGGATTTTTTCCATGATTAGCTAAAAGCCAGTGAACATAAAGGAACTTTGTTTGCTAAAAGTGGATTATTCATAGTTTAGAATGATATATCCAAAAAGTGGGAAACCATCAAGCTACTTTAGACAGGTCAGAAAGCAGCAGATGAGAATAAGTGCTACATATATGCTTGGTACTTTTCCATTAAAAAAGATAAGTTCACTTCTGAGATGACATTTGCAAAGAATTTTGAGAACAGGTTGTCATTATCTAAGTTATAAGAGAGGACTGTTAAATAGTTAGGAAATGAGATTTAATAAAAGCCCCAATGAACACTGCCCTTTTGTCACATCCATTGGTTTTATACTTTGTGGATCACATCTTCTTACATTTGACTAGATTTAAATTTGAAATCCATGAATAGTTATTCAACAGTAAAAAATACTACATTTGGTGGAATTTAGCATACATCATGACCTTACATATGGGAATAGGCTTCCAGATTCCTTACAGCTATGACTTATGGTAAATCCTACTGGAATCAAATTTGTAAATATCACATGAGCAGAGTCTGTGACTGACTTGTACAATCCACTAAGGATGTGCATAGCCTGTGCAAACTTCTTGCACCAGTTTACCACTGTCTCTTCAACTTATTTGCATAGGTGACACATACTGTCTGTTGCTGTCTTCTCAATTCTGGGTTTATATGCCAAGCTTAAGGCTTGGTTTTGTGCAGCCAGAATTAGTACCTTAGTCTCTTTCTTTAACTTTCCTGTTCTTAGCAATTGCCAGGTCTTGTTACTCTCTGTTTTCCCTGCTATTTTTTTTTAATGTACTGGCCATGAAGTGCTTTGTCTTCCCATGCTTCCATTCTGTTCTTCATTTAGTCTTTCTTGTAGGCCAGTTTAGTCTCTCCAGTAGTCAATAAGCCTTCCTGGCATACTAACTTCAGTGCATCTTCTTCATTGTCCTTCAGATATTCTTCCAAAGCCCTTTTTTCTTCTTCAACCTTCTGATGTATTTATAACATTCCATGCTCACCAATTTTGTTGGTAGGTACAGTCTGTCAATGTCGCTGTGAGGATGAAGGGCATGATTCATCGTCATTATTTTTCTGGTCTTCCTATACATTGCTTGTAGTTCTGCTTGAGTCTAGTCCACTATTCCTGCTGTGTATCTAATTACTGGAATTCCCCAGGTGTTGATTGCCTTGATGTTATTTCCTCCATTGAGTTTGGACTTTGAGATCTTTTTCACTCTCTTGATGTATTCACCTCTAATCTTTTTCTTGACTTGTGCTTGATTTTGTCAGCCTGAAGAATACCCAGGTGTTTGTAGTAATCATCTTCATCTAGACTCTTAATGTTATTTTTGTGGGGCATCTTGATTCCTTCAGTTTTTCACTACTTTTCCTTGTTTGATAGTGATACTTCTTTAGTTAGAGGCCTTTGTTCTTCTTGAGGCAGTGGAGTAGGTGCCTGGTTTCCAAATGAAAACAATTGTATATCTCTGCTGGATTCCTCTACTGCCAATTTCTCCTGGTTTGCTTCTACATTCTGAGTTACTTCTGGCAAGGCTTTGATTTCTTTGCCCTGGGTGAACCTTTGTAGTTCTTCCAATTCTGCTTTTATGAATACATTGTTGTGGTTGTTGTTATTGTTATTATTTGTTATTGCAAACAAAATTACTTTTTCCAGCCTCTCTGTCTTCTTCCCCTACTTATGTTATTTTGGCTTGATTTGTTTCATGAAGACCACAGTTAAAAGAAAGAAATCAGGATATGCTGGAAGGGAGGGAGAGATGGGGGGAAAAGAGGAGAGAAGGAGAGAGGGGGGTGGAGAAGGAGATGGAAAGGAACGGAATAAAAGAGAGGGAAGGAGCAAAGATAAGAGAGAGAGAAAAAAGATTGCTAAAAATAATTAATTTTAAAAACAGTATAAAAATTAATTAGTTTAATTTGAATTACAATTGAAAAGCAAGACTGAATATTTTACAAAGAAGCCGTCATAAATCAGATCCTCTGCATTTCTAGCAACATAGTAATATACCCATACTCAGTAATCCAAGATCCAAATATTGGGTGGTGCCTTGTGTTAACAAAATAATAATTGACCATATATCAAGTTCCAGAAGAGAACATCTATTTTGTTTGGCAATGTAATAGACCATTTTCCTTCCAAATACTAGCTGTAAATAATTTTATAGTGAAAAAAATGAGTTAAAAGCTTCTTTGTGGCCAACAGAGATAACTTTGATTCAAAAGTTTTGTAAGGCGATGAAATATAAATCCTTTGTAATTTCATTTGTGTGGTATGTGTTTACTCATTCTAACACGCTAATGGCATTTTTTTCCACTGTTCTTTGTTGTGCTCTGTTAAGAAATAGAGGGAGATTTAAATAATTTTTCAGAACTAGAGGCCAGCAATGTGGGTTGAAAAAGTTGTAAAATACTGATGAGCTATATATGCCAACAGTGCTGGTATAATGAGCAAGACTACATATTGAATTTGGTGAAAGAAAGGGAAAAAGGGATATCCTTCAGCAAAATACAATCTTATCCAAATACACACATGCTCAGATTTTATGTAATATTTAGAGATAAGTTCTCCTGAAAACCATAACAAGATAGGTATAGATAATGTAGATATAGATAGATATAGATAGAAATATATCCTGTATATACATAGAAAAAACAACCAACACATAATGGCAGGGTATAGATGCAAGTAGGGACAGCATAACCAAGAGCACAACCAAACAGTTGGCATTGTGTATAGGAACATGTGCAAAGTATACGGACTAGAACTTCTTAAGTCCAAATGGGAGATTCCAATGAAGGTTGTGGAGAATAATATTTATTTATTTATTTATTTATTTATTTATTTAATTTGTATACCGCCCTTCTCCAGCTGGACTCAGGGCGGTGAACAGCCAAAATAAAACAGAGCATACAAAATTAAAAGACAATTTAAAATAATTAAATAGTTTTGGCCCACAATTTAAAACAACCAAGTTAAAACCAATTTATAATTTAAAACCAGAACAATAGGTCAAGCCAGGCCGGCTAGATGAAATAAATGTGTTTTCAGGGCTCGTCGGAAAGCCCGGAGGTCAGGTATCATGCATATCTCTGGGGGTAGGTCATTCCACAGGGTGGGTGCCGCTACAGAAAAGGCTCTCCCTCTGGGGGTCTCCAGCCGGCATTGTCTGGCGGACGGCACCCTAAGGAGGCCCTCTCTGTGCGAATGTACTGGCCGGTGGGAGGCTATTGGCGGCAGAAGGTGATCTCGTAAGTACCCTGGCCCTAAGCCATGGAGCGCTTTAAAGGTGGTCACCAACACCTTGAAGCGCACCCGGAAGACCACAGGAAGCCAGTGCAGCTCGCTCAGGAGAGGTGTCACATGGGAGCGTCCCATTGCTCCCATAATCCCCTGTGTGGCCACATTCTGGACCAACTGGAGCCTCCGGATGCACCTCAAGGGGAGCCCCATGTAGAGAGCATTACAGTAGTCCAGGCGGGAAATGACGAGTGCCTGAGTGACTGTGCGTAGGGAGTCCCGATCCAGAAAGGGATGCAATTGGCGTATCAGGCGAACCTGATAGAAAGCCCCCCTGGCCACGGCCGTCATGTGCTCTTCTAAAGACAGCCGTGCATCCAGGAGGACGCCCAAATTGCGAGCCCTCTCCATGGGGGCCAATGATTCACCCCCAATAACCAGCGATGGCACCAGCTGGTTATATCGGGACGCCGGAAGCCACAGCCACTCGGTCTTGGAAGGGTTGAGATGAAGCCTGTTCCTCCCCATCCAGGCCCGCACGGCCTCCAGGCACTGGGACATCACTTCAAGGGCATCGTTGGGGTGGCCTGGGGTGGAGATGTACAGCTGAATATCATCAGCGTACTGGTGGAATTCCACCCCAAAGCCACGGATGATCTCACCCAGCGGCTTTACATAAATGTTGAACAGGAGGGGCGAGAGGACCGATCCCTGCGGTACCCCGCAAGCGAGGCACCTCGGGGTCGACCGCTGCCCCCCTGCCAACACCGATTGCGACCGGTCGGAGAGGTAGGAGGAGAACCACTGCAAAACGGTGCCCCCCACCCCCAACCCCTCCAACCGGCGCAACATGATACCATGGGCGATGGTATCAAAAGCCGCTGAGAGATCTAATAGGACCAGGATAGAGGAGCAACCCCTATCCCGAGCCCTCCAGAGATCATCCCTTAATAGGGATAAGATCTTATCCCTTAATAGGGATAAGATCTGTGGAACTTTAAGGTCCAGAAGAACAGGGAGGTACTAGCCAATCAATCAGATGTCATGAGAGAAGAAGACAAGGACTAGAGGACAGCAGAAGTGATAGATGTAAATGTACTAATTGACTGCAAGATTAGGAAGAAGATATATGATGGATAAGTAAGAGGGCCTGAAAGAGGAACTAATGTGGAAACTAAAGGCCAAGGTGATCTTAATGGTGCCAATATCTGGAGTCAACTCTAACTTGTATTCAAAGTCTGTCAATGGACCACTGGCACTGAAGTGAAATTGTCAGACTATAAACTCATATTCTCACTGCCATGACTTTTCTTTCTAGATTTATAAAGAAAATATATCATATACTGGTTATTCATAGAATTTGCACACTGGTTATCCACAGAATCAGAAATGTCTCACAAGTGCTGTGGTTATTCAATAGAAAACTCCATGAGAACAAAAAAACAGAAATGATTTTACTACCCTTCAAATTGTAGCTCTGATGGTATGGATCAGTGAGAAGAAAGCCAAAGTGAGATATATGTTTTGCTTTTATAAGATTTCTGATTTGTCCCTCACCTGCCAAGCTATAAAACATACCTTTAGTAGAACTGACCTTAACTCTATTTTTTATTTGTACTGTGTTTTTTGTGTTAGCTTGGTAATGGGTTTAGCTTCTGATTATGTATTATTAACCTTATTACCTTTGCCTATGCTTCTTAGCTTCCACAAATATTCTAAGAATAGAAACGTGAACATAGATTTAAGCAAACACAATTATTTATTTAAGCCGATTAATAACAATTAGAAATAACCCAGAAATGGTTTGTGTGTTCAACTGTGACAACAAACTGAACAATATTGCATGTAACAATGACCCTGCCTTGATTGTCAAAAGTTTCATGTCCACTAAAGGGTTACCTGCAATAAATATTTCAATATAATCTAGTGACATTTGCTCTAGTGGTTAAGGTACCAGACTAGAAACTTTGAGTTCTAGTCTGCCTTAGGCATGAAAGCCAGCTGAGTGACTTTGGGCCAGTTACTCTTTCTCAGCCCAATTCATCTCATGGGGTTATTCTTGTGGGGAAACGAGGAGGAGGAAGGGGTATTAGATATGTTTGCCACCTTGAGTTATTTATAAAAATAATAAAGGCAGGGTTAAAAAAGAATTTGAAAACTCAGCTGAACTAAATGAAAACTCACAGAAATTAGAATAGAAAAGTTACATTAACTTCGGCACAGTGCAGTTTGCACAGAGACAAGCATAGAAATGTTCAATGGAATATAAATTCAAATTATAAAATGTCACAAAATAGCTACTTAGTATCTATTCAAAATAGATGTAAAGATTCAAAAGATATGTCACCATGGTTGACTGCTTTACCAGGAAGATACATTAATGGTGAAAAAGTGACATGAAAAAAATCTTCAACTTTGGGATTTAAAAGGACTGACAAAGTTTTTTTTTCTTATTTGAGAACTGTTGTACATGAAAGACCTAAAAAGATCTAGAGAACTGATTAAGAAAGTATTTTAGAATAGAGCCTTTGAAGAATTCAATTTAGATCTGAGAGAGTGTTTAATTTTTCACCTTAATGTACCTAAGGTGTACAAGAATAGTCATGTATCCTAATGCATCAGATTAGTAACTATACAATCTCTCACCTTAATATTCCATATTAATATTTTTGTATATCACTACTGCATATTATTAAGAAATACCTCTATTCAGGTGAGTTGTCTAATATTTTCAAACTGCTATAAACTATATACAGATCAGTGGTGGGTTGCTACCGGTTCACCCAACAAGCGCGCCCACACCCACAAGCGAACCAGTAGTAACGGGTTTGAATCCTGCCCCTGAAACAGATAGTCCTTGACTTATAACCACAATTGATCCCAAAATTTCCACTGCTAAGCAAGATAGTTGTTAAGTGAGTTTTGTCCCATTTTATGACCTTTTTGCCTCAATTGTTAATGAAATCACCGCAGTTGTTAAGTGAATCACATGGTTGTTAAATGAATCCACCTTCCCCCATTGACCTTGCTTATTAGAAACTGGCTGCAAAAGTTACATGACCCTGGGACAATGCAATTGTCATAAATACATGCCAATTGCCAAGTGCCAGAATTTTGATCATGTGCCATGGGAATGCTGCAACAGTTGTAAGTGCGATAATTATTTCTGAGGGCTATAATGTTAAATTTATAAACAACAACATGTAACTTCCTCATACTAAAAAGACTTTTAAAGCAGGGTTGACTTCCCTGTACTATAAAAACTTTTAATGCATACAATATACTTATTTATTTGCTTTGTATATCTTTTCTTCTGCATTAAGAACATAGATTTAGAATCATACATCAATATTTAATTTCACTATTTTTTGCTTGCAGACTAACATTAAAATGATGAAAGTCATATAGTTATCATAGCTATGGGACCTTCCTTAAAAGAACTCAGAGTTTCTATAAAGTACAGGACTCAATATATCGCTGCAATTTGAAAAATGATGTACTATTTTTGTATGCTTGTCTAGTTCTATTTATGCATCACTCAAACCATTTAATCTACTTTCCATTATATTGTTCTGTCACAGCCATAAATTCCAACCTGAAGATAATAGATACATATCTCACATGACAATCTTCATAGCAGCTTCTACTGATCTATTATGTTGTTGAAGCATTACAACTTTCCAGATCTGAAAAATAAATTTAAATCCTTCTTTAAAATATGTATTTGTGAGGAATTTATTTTCAAATACTGTTGTCATTCTACCCACCATCGATCCATATCCTTATTTCTGAGTCAGAAACTTCAAGTACAAGTGCAAGTGCAAATCGGGAGAAAATTTTAATGCAGGTCTCATACTGGAACAGTAAATTTCTTTCAGAAAGTTCTGTACAGTATTTGAATGAATATTAAGTTCTATAGCTGGATGTGCATTATGTTTTATGTACTGATGCAATTAAGTGGAAGAGTCCTCTGTTCTTGATATCGGTCTTGTACTCAGGAAAACTTTTCAGAAACATATGAAGAGATTTTATTTTATGCAAAAGGTTGCAGAAAAAACGATCAAATTAAAACTTTTTTTAAAAACTGAGAATTGGAAGTTCTGAATGAGACATGATGATGAATGGGTGAGAAATTTAACCAGTACTATCTCTCCATGTATTATAGGTAGCAATTAGGTAGGTAGGTAGGATTGATATGAGAGTTGTTATACCAATCATAATTGGAACCCTCAGAGGAATACCTAAAAGTATCAGTATCCCTTAATATCTGGAAATATTTAATTTTTCATACCTGAACATTCAGTTTCTGCCAATCTTGGACTGTGAATCTAACTGTAATAAACATAAGAATAGTAATAAACAATAACAAGACAAGTAATAGTTGTGCAAGAAATATTCTACTTTACAACACTACATCTACTTTCCAATATACAGGATATCTTTCTTTCTTCTCTCCTTTGAAAGAAACTTACAGATTGCATTGAAATAGCTACAGTTCCAATCTTTGACCTTAAACCATTATAACTAATGGGAATTGAAAACTCAGCAAGCTAGAATGGACACATTCTATTGGAATTTGGCCTTGACAAGATGAATTGAAATGAAGGACTATGGTTCAATTAGTCATCCTTTTCTGAAACTGCAATTCATGTGTCAGTAAGGTTTTCAAGAATCTTTTGTCTATATTGCTCAAAATAAAAAGTGAAGTATTAGTTGTGAAAACATAAGTTGAGTCATCAGTTATTTTATTTGCAGTTTTCCTAATTTCCTTCCTTCCTAAGACCCCAGTAAAAATAAAATAAAACATAAGGGGAAAAAATGAAGACCTTTGAAATCTACAATGTTTTTTTTTCTTAAAAGGACTATAATGAACTGGTATTGTTTAAAAAAAAACACTGAAACACAATATGGATAGTTTTTCATTTCCTGGAGACATACACAGTGCTAACTTCATACTTCAAGGAAGACTGACAAGATATCAATTGAAGACACCAAGGCAAAAATATAGTCTACTTAACTTTCTGCAGAAAAACAAAACAAGTCTCAAAAGTGCATTAGTCCTCTAGCATCAGGTGACTGGCGCAATAAACATTTTCATTTATATCACAATTTATTTTTTAATAATTATAGTTATTGAAATGGGACTTTTGAAATACAAAGAAATCAACACAAACATATTGAGAGTTACATTTGATCTTGAATGGGATTGCCCTGCCCCATTCGAGGGAGATATGCAACCTGTATCAGATCCAAATAATCAAAATGAAACATGGAGTTACTTCTGAGTAGCTTCTTTATTGTTGTTCACCTACAGAGAGAAATCTTGTCAAATTAATGCAACTATCTGCATAACTATTAGATATATTCTGGAATCACTAGAGGAGTTTTTGCCTTTTTTCCTTTGCCTTTTTCCTGCAAACCAAGGATTCAAAAGTTTGTTGTCTCTTTCCTCCCTGGGAAAAAGCCTCTGTTTCCTGTGACTCTATATGTATTAGTCTTCTTAAGTCCACAGCTCCTTACCAGTTCTGTCCCAGGAGGCACTTCAGACAGTGACTCATCCCCTAGTCACTTCGATACTTGATTATTGCAATGCATTCTATGTTTTTGAAGACTGCTCTTGAAGATAACTCAGAAACTCAAAGCAGATTGCAGTGGCAAGGACAGATATGGATTACCTTAGTATGTGATATGCATGTGTGTTCCAACAGCTGCAGTGGTTGCTAAGTTGGTTTCAGGTGTGATTCAAGGTGATGATTATGATCTATAAAACACTATGCAATGCAGGCCCTGGTTATTTGAAGCCCTTGAGATTCCTTCAATTAAACAGTGCTGTCTATCAGGGCTCAGGAAGTATGCCTTCTCTGACACAGTACATGCCCTGTGTGACTGTATGGGTCCTACTCTGATGGCATTCTGGAGGGCAATAAGGTCCTATAACCGTGATAGCGAACCTATGGCACGGGTGCCACAGGTGGCACGCGGAGCCATATTGGTGGGCATGCGAGTGTTGCCCTAGCTCAACTCCAGCGCACATGCATGCACTGGCCAACTGATTTTCAGGCCTTCCAGTCCCACCGGAAGTTGGGAAACTGGCTGTTTCTGGCCTCCGGGAGGGATGGGGAAGGCTGTTTTTGCCCTCCCCAGGCTCCTAGAAAGCCTCTGGAGCCTGGGAAGGGGGAAAAACAGGCCTACTGGGCCCACCGTGCCATCGCGTGCCAAAAGCAGGGGGAACTGGGGGGGTCACATGCGCATGCGTGGGAGGGTGGGGCACATTGAATTATGGATGTGGGGACATGCACCCGCTACCCCCCCGCTACCCCCGCTTTTGGCACATGACGGCAAAAAGGTTAGCCATCACTGTCCTATAAAGTCTCCCAGGCCTTGAAGTAAAATGTCTGAGCTTTTTGCTGGATGGTGATGAAATATATTCTCTGCTGAATTTGCCATCTTGTTCTTTTCCTCCTGTTATAATTTGGGAGATTTCTTTTTGTCCTTATATTGTTTGTATGCTATTTATTGTATTGTGAGTGGCCCAAAATAACTCTGGTAGCACAAAATTGAAATAACTAAATAACAGAGAGAGGCGGGCAGATAGATATATCCAGTCTTTATTATTTTTGCAAATAGATATAACAATGTTCTAAATAGTTAGGCCTTTTTAAAACTGCAAGGATCACAACAGAATATACCTTCCATCCACCATCACTTATCAATTTCTTCTATGCCATTCTTTCCCGTTTTGTTTGTTTTGGGACGTCACTGACCCAGTAAAAAGTATATAAGGGAAAGCCAAATGCTAAAATATTTGTACATTGGCATTTTAATCAATTACTTAAATCAGTGAAAATTACCAATCTATCCAATAATTTTAAATATTGAACTTTTAATGAGGCTACTTGCATATGTGTGGCCTGAGGAAATTGTTTTCTGGTCCAAAAGATCCTTGATTTTACAAAGATAGAAATAAAATTTTGCGAAATATATAATGAACTATTTTATTGAAAATATACAAGAACTGTAACAACCCATCTAAAACTCTTGCCCTTTTTATGTTACAAGATTCATTAAGTGAATGGGTTTTTTTCTAAAATAAAATTTGCATAATTCTAAGGAACAGATTACATTAATTAATAATAATAACTAATATAAATATTCATTTAAAATCTTTTTCTATGTTATATGCCCATTTTAAGCATTTTTCTGTTTAAAACATAGATGAATTGCATTGATATTGTTCCATTAAGCTTTTTAAAAAAAATTAAATCATATGCAGGAGGGTTTTTTTTAAAAAAAATCATATGTTGAAATATCTTTTACTGTTAAGGCTTATCCACTTTTCTCCACTTAAATGTAACTTTAGTCTTGAAACTGACAGAATTAACCTTGTGATATAAGAGTCTCGTTATTTTCTCAGTATATTTTGTCTATCAACAATCATTCACTTCATAAATTAAATGTATTCAACATTTATATTGTTTTATGTATTTGAGATTTTTATCCAAACTTCCTCAAAAGGAGTTCATGATAGTATTTTATGTACAGTGAGAGCATATGCACGTAGACAGATTCCTTGTGTGTCCAATCACACTTGGCCAATAAAAAATTCTATTCTATTCTATTCTATTCTATTCTATTCTGTTCTGTTCTGTTCTGTTCTGTTCTGTTCTGTTCTGTTCTGTTCTGTTCTATTCTATTCTATTCTATTCTATTCTATTCTATTCTATTCTATTCTATTCTATTCTATTCTATTCACTCATGTTAAGGAAGCCCAAGTATAAACAGTAATTTGCTCTAGCCATTTATTGGCATTCTGGGCTGATTAATCTTCTTAAAGAAATCGTGAACATAGCAAACTATGTTAAACTGAGCATGTTTGCCTAACTGTAGTTCCAAAATTGTAGCTCCACCTGTAGATCTGTGAGGACTGTGAGGATTCTCAATGGGATTAGTGGTATCAGTAGCAAAATACATATTTGCACGTGCGTATTCAAAATCACGATAATCCAAGTAGCTTGTCAAATATTTGCATAAATTGAACACTTTATCTAGTTCATGTTACTTAAAAACAAAACAATAGCAACAAAGGGTAGAGGAATTACAAATACAGGAAGTCCTTAAGATTAGACAGTTCTGTGCATTGCTCTATGAAACTTCCATTTGTATCATGATCTGCAAAAGTTTGAAGCTGCTTGAGAAAAAGACTTTTAAAGGATGTGAGGGCTTCACAGGAAACTTATTTTAACTTCCTTACAAATTCTGGAAATGGTGTTTTACATTCATATTTCCTGCAAAAATAATTTTAGAAAGGACTTGATCATTGTAATGTCGTTATTTATTAATAGTGCTTAGACATATATGCTTCACAGTGCTTTACAGCCCTCTCTAAGCAGTTTACAGAGTCAGCATATTGCTCCGAACAATCTGGGTCCTCATTTTACCCACCTCGGAAGGATGGAAGGCTGAGTCAACCTTGAACCAGTGAGAATTGAACTGCTGAATTGCTGGCAATTGGCAGTCAGCAGAATTAGCCTGCGATACTGCATTCTAACCACTGTGCCACCACAGCTCTTAATGGAAATATTATAATATGCTGGCTTTTGGCACTGCAAATGTGTGGCAGAAATGAAGGAAGAGGGAAAAAGAAAGGTTCCTCAGAAAAAAAGTGAAAAGACTATTCAAACAAAATTAAAGACATGTTGATTTGCATTCTTGGCTTTTAATAAAACTGCCAGAACAGCTCAGATTCAGATTCAGATTTCAAAAACAGATGAACAAGCACAGTAATATTTCCCAGTGCTGAGTAGTAAAATACCAGCTTTTTTCATTCTCAAAGAAATTCAAGTAAAGGAGCATATGCATTTCTTAAATACACAGATTGCTGCACAATCATTGTTGTGACTTTTGTCTGGATCTGTGGTGAATAAATGTCCTAAAACTAAACAAAATTCATTATGAACATATTTCATTTCTCTGCCTTTTAACCTTCATGAAGTATTGCAAGTTAATTCACAGATAGATAGATAGATAGATAGATAGATAGATAGATAGATAGATAGATAGATAGACAGACAGACAGACAGACAGACAGACAGACAGACAGGTCCTTGGTGCTCTCTGAGCTTGGTTGTTTTTTCTGCAGATCTTTCATTATCAACATCATCAGTGTTAAAAGGGAGTGGGATTTGCTCTAAAGACTGCCAAAGCATTTTCCAGCTCCAGACAAAAAAACCAGGAGTTATATACAACATGCAGCAGAGATATCAAACTCGATTTTATTGAGGGCTGCATCAGGGTTGTGTTTGACCTTGGGGACCAGGGTGGGCATGGCCAGGGTGGGCATCAGTGTGAGTTTCAAATTTTTTTACTACTGGTTCTGTGGGTGTAGCTTGTTGGGCGTGGCATGGCTTGGTTGGCATGGCTTGGTGGGCGTGACAAGGGAAGATTACTGCAAAATCCCGATTTCCTCCCAATCAGCTGGGACTTGGAAGGCAGAGAATAGATGGGGGCAGGGCTAGTCAGCATTTTTACTACCGGTTCTCCGAACTATTCAAAATCTCCCCTACTGATTCTCCAGAACTGGTCAGAACCT
Source organism: Ptyas mucosa (assembly GCA_012654045.1). Classification (NCBI taxonomy): domain Eukaryota; kingdom Metazoa; phylum Chordata; class Lepidosauria; order Squamata; family Colubridae; genus Ptyas; species Ptyas mucosa. Next base: position 27,446,752 of record WNWU01000016.1, on the reverse strand, counting down.
GCTGAAACCCACCTCTGGTGGGCATGGCCGGTTTGACATCACTTGTGTCAGGGTCGCCTATGGTGGCCCAAGAACTCTGCCAGCAAAAACAGGCTCCCAAGCTCCATTTTCGGCTGCAACAGCCTCCTGCAAACCTCTGCCAGTGAAAATGGAGCTCAGGAGGCCCACACATGCAGAGCTGGGGGGGGGGGGCACACATCAATTAAACTAAATTGAAGCAGTAAGAACATTCTATTACCTAAAATGCAAAGTGAGTTTATTTTTGCATGATTAATTGCTTTCTATATCCCCAATATAGGCATAAAATCAAAGAAAATATATGCATACTATGACCCATGAATTTATTTAAGAGCATTTAATTTAGATACAGCATTCAGAATGATTTGGAATGATAAACATGGTAGAACTCCAGATGTTTTCCTAAACTCAACATTCTTGCCAAAATCTGTGTTCTCATTCTAAATAAGTGATACAAGCTAGAAGGATATTGCAAACAAACAAATTAAACAGTCATTCTGAAAATAAACTTTCACTGTAAGAACACAAATCTAGGTTGTATGCAATGCGGTTATAAATACAGCTTTCTGGTTTATGTGTTTCACTTTGCCTTCACAATTATTCTCAATGTTTTGAGATTTCTGCAGTGTAACCTCAAGCAAATGATCAAATACTCTAACGTGCTTATTACTGAATTCTTAGAGGGAGAAGTTGTTTGTACCATTAAGAATAGCTCATTTACATATTACTTGTCCTTCTGTTTCTTTCATTGCTGTAAAGCATCTTGTTGCATAGATTCATGTACAGATGCGAACCTGACAACCTTCAGTGACTACAGTGATGAATCTTACACTACTAAATATTAGCAATATGACAAATGGCAATTGTTCTTTGAAAACTACCCAAAGGTAATTTAATTAGTATATTGTATTATACAATAGGTCAGTAATCTCTGAAAAACACTTAAAAGCTCAAGGCATGCAACATGAAGATAAGCATGCCTTTTCTAATGAGTTCAGATTTCTAACAACATCTAGCCAATGTATTGATGTGTGCATTTAATTAAACTCTAGTGAAATGATAAGTGGTTAATGAATTTTTGTTGCTGTTGTTGCTGCCTACTTTTGTTATTTTGGTAATCAACCAAACATATAAGGTGGGGAAAAAGTTCCATTTCTGATTGTGTAAAAGGCAGCAATCATGCCTGAAATTTAGCTGCGTAAGGTTATGAAAACAGCTACCCTGATGTCAAAAATAAAAGGAATTTGTCACTGTTTAACCAATTATAGGAGGCAAGATAATGGTCAAAGAAAAACATAAGCCAAACAAGCCATTCTATCATCTTCATTTGTGGGAAAGGAGAGATCCGTGCAAAACTCTTGAATTTTTGAAGTTCATGAAACTTCGTAGTGGTTGGATATGTGGACATTTCTTGATACCTTACTAGAAAGCCTTTTTTTTAAAAAAGCAAATAGAAATCCAGGTCTATTTAATTATTACCATTTCAAGTTCAGGACAAATGTAACATCACTTATTCATATTATCCAAGATAAGAAATATCTTGTAAATAGCTCAACTGGACACAGAAAGAAATAATGTTTAGAATTTGAGAGGCAGATTAAATTGGAAGCTAACAGCTTTCTGTGAAATTTTTACAGCTTACTTCACATTTTATTTTATTTTATGTAATTGAAAATGGAAAATTGCTTTATAGTGCCAATTTGGACATGAGTACCTCACTTAAGAGCTTGGATACACTATAAATTTCTGTAGCTGTGATAGGAAAAAGAAGTGAATTTTGTAATTATATAATTGCTTGGGGACTTCAGCCTGGCATTTATCATCCCTTTTATAATAAAGGTGCATAAAATTAATAGATAATGGAAAGACTGGCAAAAAAATGGCAATTAGTGCAAGCCTATTTGAAGAATCTACTCCTCAATTATTTACTTTCCTAGACATATCAGACATGCATTCATTATCCTTTCTTCTTTTAATGTTTCCATAAATTCAAAAGGCTATCAACAGATAACAGCATAAGAAATGTGTATTTCTGAAGGGTTCACTAAAGATAAAGACATACAGGAGTGCAGCCTGATAATCTGCTTCAGAAAATACTCCAAATATTAGGCCTAATTTCATCTGGTACCATAAAACTTGTTTGTTTAAAATTTTCCCAAACATGTAATAAAATTAATCCTTATGCTCCATTCAGAATTAAATGCTCAAAATTGGTTTAAATTCTTATAAAAAATTATCAATGCATCCAAAACATAATGCCGATATCTGGTGACTTTTATCTATACCAGTAGTGGGTTTCAATTTCAGATGCTACCAGTTCGCTCGTGGGCATGCACGCACGCACTCATGTGCAAAGCTTCTGTGCATGCGCAGAGACATCCAGGTGGGTGGGTGGAGCCTCCTTCCGCCATCGCTGATTCTGTTCGCCCAGGATCAGGCAAACCGGTAGCAACCCACCACTGATCTATACCCATTCTATAGCATTCAGCAGTGTTCACAAAACAAATATCTAAAGAAAATGTTGGATCTTCCTTATTCATACTCTGTTCATCGTAGTACATATACCATGAAAGCTAAAATGTCTCTACAAAATATAATATGGATTAAAGTAGCTCAATCAATCATGTACTGTATTTTCCTCCAGCATAGTGTTTGGTCTTGAACTGTTTTAAATGGTGGCATTAAAAAACAAAAAACATGTGCAATGTTAAACAAAAGCTAAAAACCAATCTGGGTGCTTGCACGGTGCTCAAGATGAACTTTTTAATAATTTTGTTGTAATTGTTTTACATATTGTGCTATGGGATATATTCTTATTAATTTTGTTTACTTTTAATTAAAGTTTCTTCCTCTGAGGTCCTTTGGGGGAAGAAGAATGCTATAAAAATAAAACAAAACAAATTGATGAAAATGGCATAATTGGCTAACTTATTCAAGCAACTTGTTGTCACAGACAGGTCTTGGCTATGAGACAGGGAATAACATCCCAAAGCCAGTCACTTATTCAAGAACTGGAATGTTTATGATTTGTAAGCAGTAGCACACAATGTCTCTTTTGTTGTTGAGACTAAAGAAAAGAGAGTGATGAGGCATGACATGCTTCAATATGTTCAGTATTCAAATGGCTTTTGCTAGTCTGTCTGGCTCCTTGCAAACTCCACCTCCTTTGGACAGATCGCAGCAGAAATGCATTGTCCCCAATCACTACCTGAACAACTGATTATCCCAGGCCAGAAGCTGGTATTCTTTCCCTTCATAACATCTGACAAGCTTTTTCATTGATGATTTTCATCAGACAACTGAAAATGCTTCTTCAGTGCTTTGGGGCTGCCGAATAAAATAAGAAATAAACCCATTCAGTGCACACAGATTCACACAGACCAAAAAAGGTTGGCCAGTTCTATTTGTTTTGCATTTCAAGCTACAGATTGGGCTGAAGAATTAAAACAATTAAGATGGGAGAAAAGAATTTTCTTTTTATAAATCCTTTTCTGGCTGTCATTAGATTTTTGCAGGCTATTAGCACAAAGTCTGCAAAAATCTAGTGACTCCCCCCCCCCCCAATGAGCTTTTATAAGTAGTTGCCAGCAAACATGCTATAAAGACAGCATTTTATATATAGCGATATGCTTTGATAATTTCTCAACACATTATACTAGAATTCACACAGGAACATAGAAGGATGGATATGATAAAACTTGCATTCAGCCATAATCTCTTTTTCTTCAGCCATAGCTTCTTTTGTGTCTTTACTTATCTATGCAGACATCCAATATTTACTCTGCTGATTGTATTCTGATAGAATTAAATTAAATTATTACAAAAAAACTTCTCATACAGAAAATTAAATGAAGATTTATAAGGTTAAAAGGGAGAAAAACAACAACAAGAACCCAGGGCAATTCTGTGAAGGAGATGCCTGAGAAAGCCACAGGTAAAAATGGCTAACATGAACTGCAATAGTGTCAGTTGAAGATAGACAGCTATTTGCAGTCCAGAAAAAGTAAGGTTAGTGACACTAACATGAATTGAGCAGTGTTTGAATTACTGAAAGCTCATTGTTCATGAGTGGTCCAATGTCCTTGAAGAGTATGAGGGGACAAACTAGACAAAAGTGCTTTAGGAGATAACTATTGTAATGGGACAATTACTGAGCCAGAGGAGTGGGCCTACAAAGCTGAATTCAAAAGAACCACAGAGGATAAGAAGAGCAGAGATTTTACTTGTCAGGGGATCACCATCTAAAGCAAGACAGCTGCCAGATTGTTTGACATTTGCTAATATCTTAATGCCTATTCTGAAATTTCCACTGGCAGCTATTTATATAAAAACCAAGCCTTGCAAGAATTTTCATTCTAGCAGCTACAATTAAATAACGTAGTTAAATATTTTAAAACAAACTTTTATGTTCTTTAATTTTTTCCCACATTGGAATTGTATACAAATTAATATTTTCTTACTATTTTAGTAATATTAAAGCTTTGTATGCTACAGAAAAAGTAGCTGATGTGATTTGTGAAAATTAATTCTTAATCCTGACATGTCTGACAATTGCTTCTTAATATAATTAGCTATGTTGGAGGTAGGGAAGATGAGAGGACATTTGGGACGATTTAGAAACATGTTAACTGCAAATAACATAGAAGTCTTGACATCTAATTGTATCCTATAAATCTGATCATTAGATCAATGTGCTAGTCACAATGCTTAAATAGCTAGATTGAATAATAACAGGCATAATAATTTCCTTAGTACGTTTTGAAATCATAAAATCATTTGAATCATAACTATTGAGTCTTGTATGAGCTATAATTGTGATAAATCTTTTTACAAAAAATACCCCGGTTTTGTTTCTTCAACACTTGCTTTAAAAATTATAGTTTCAAATAATCAAAAACTTTGTCTACAAGGATCATATAGGTAGTTAAAATGTATTAGTTTGCTAATTTGTATAATGCTTGGTACAATCGTTTTATAATTTATTTAGTGACAATCTTGACTTCTGGTGACTGCCTGAACGAGTTGCTGCACTTTTCCTGGCAGTTTTCTTGGTGGCTTTATACATTCAGTTGATTGATTGATTGATAATATGATATTAAGGAACCAAGCAAAAAACTGGGAGACTGTGAGTTCTAGTCCCATTTTAGACATGACATCAGCCTAGGTCAGTATAAAATCAGCTCACACAAATACATTTCTGAATGAAAATTGTCCTTTGTAATGCTCTTTTTAAAATTATTCATCCAGTTTATACATTTTCCTCTTAATTATGCTTTCATATCATTCTACCTTATTCAGCCTCTTTAAAAGAGTTGGAAATCAACAGGAAGAATTGGAGAAAAAAGTTCCATTTTCTAAGGAAATACTTTTGTTGGTATTATAAAAAGATTCACCTGCTAATTTAAATGTCATTGGTATGTAGAATGGAAAAAGGGCACCGTCATTCATTTCAGTTTGTAAATTGCCTTAGCCAAGTCTTATAAAATGTGAAAGAACAGACTTAAAAATCATATGGATATTTTTGTTATCAGCTAAGTTCAGTTATGTCTGTCAGGTACTAGACTCTGTTAGATGTGGCAGCAATATATCTCAGATCAAACTTTCATAGGTGTATGATAATAAGACCTGCAATATGATACTAAAAAAGTTCTTTCCATTTCCTTTCCATCTTGAAAAAAAAATCCACATAGCAATTCTGATAGAGTAAGCAGCTTACGCATCTATGGACCATTTCATACTCTTATCTCATTTTTCTAGCAGGACAAAGTCAGTAATAATTCATATACTTTGCCTGCCAAGAACTCAGATAACTGCATCAATGCCTGCAGAAGAAAGCTGAATTCTCCAAACCAATTTTCAGCTCATAACTCTGAGTTTCTCTTGAACTGACTGTGTTTGGTAACTAATAGAAATACAAATATCTAAGCTAAATATCACAAACCCTATATAATAAATTAAAAGTTGATTTTACACATCAACTGTAAATGCTTCTGAGAAGAGAAAATAAAATGCATCATTTAGGCACACTCAATGAATCCAGAGAATTACTCTGAATTCAACAAGTTCATGTTTCAGTACATAGTAATCTAGTTTATACTTCTACATCATAGTTTAGAATTATGAGAGTTATCTACCGTATTTTTCAGAGTATAAGACACTCTGGAGTATAAGATGCACATTAGTTTTTGGGGAGGAAAACAAGAAAAAAATTTCTGCCTCTGCCTACCAGCATCCAACGGTATTCATCTCTCTAGTGTCCTTGCAGCAAATAGCAAACAGCCTGGTCAGCTTCAGCATGTTGTGGCAATCTGATTTAGCACAGAGGCCAAAAATGGGACAAGCGGAGGCCAAAAATGGGACATGCGGAGGACATGCGGTGCACAAAGGCTGAAAATGTGTCAGGCAGAGGCGGTGATCAATGGCAATATGCTGTGGCGATCCCCGCAGCCTGGAATGGGTCTGAAACAGAGTGTGCAGAGGCTGAAAACATGACACGTGGAGGCCGAAAATGGCCAGTGGGTGGGGCTGCTGGGTGGGCAGGGCTTTATTATTTATTTATTTATTTATTTATTATTTAAACTTGTATGCCGCCCTATCTCCAAAGGACTCAGGGCAGCTTACAACAATAAAAACAAGCAAAAACTGATGTTAAAAATACCCGATAAGATTATAAAAAGACCATTAAAATCCCCTTTAAAACTCTTCAATCCAGACCAGCCAGGTGAAATAACCATGTTTTAAGGTCACGGCAGAAAGAGTGAAGGTTAGGGGCCACCCGGAGCTCCAGGGGGAGCTGATTCCACAGGATAGGTGCGCCCACAGAGAAGGCCTGCTCCCTAGGGGTCGCCGGCCAACATTATCTGGCTGATGGCACCCCTAGGAGGCCCTCCCTGTAGGAGCACACTGGGCAATGGGGAGCTGTCGCTGGCCGCAGATGGTCCACCAGATACCCCGGGCCTAAGCCATGTAGGGTTTATAGGTGATTACCAGCACCTTGAATCTCACCCGGAGGGCAACCAGTAGCCAATGCAAGTCCCGCAGGAGAGGTGTAACATGAGAGTGTCGGGACACTCCCATTACGACCCGTGCGGCCCCATTCTGCACCAGCTGAAGCCTCCGAGTGGTCTTCACGGGCAGCTCCATGTAGAGAGAATTGCAGTAGTTGATCCGGAAGGTGACAACGCATGGGTAACTGTGCATAGGGCATCACGGTCCAGGTAGGCAAATACCCCTGGACACAGGGGTGAAATCTAGCAGGTTCTGACAGGTTCTGGAGAACTGGTAGTGGAAATTTAGAGCAGTTTGGAAAACCAGCAGTGGAAATTTTGAGCAGTTCGGAGAACTGGCAGCGCAAATTTTAAATAGTTTGGAGAACCAGCAAATACCACCTCTGGCTGGCCCCAGAGTGGGGTGGGAATGGAGATTTTGCAATATCCTCCCCCCAGAAGTAGGGAGAGAATGGGAATTTTGCAGTATCCTTACCCTGGAGTTGGGAGGGAATGGAGATTTTGCAGTATCCTTCCCCTGCCACTCCCACCAAGCCATGCCCACAGAACCAGTAGTAAAAAAATTTGGATTTCACCACTGCTTCGGCAATATTCAGTGTATAAAATGCACCACAATTTTCACCCCCTTTTGGGGGGGGAGTGCATCTTATACTCCTAAAAGTATGGTATATAAACTGGAAAACTAAAGAATTTCATCCTCTTTTTTTCTTCTAGCATGGATGGATGGAGAATTATTGAGATTTTAAAATTAAACATAGCTTCTTATGTGTGCCTACATACCTGCCTTCCTATATTTAAAGAGTATCTCAGCCATGAAACTGTGGGTAAAGAACATCAAAGTAGAAATGAACACAAATTGCAGATTAAATTAAAGCACCACAACACAATCATACTAAGTTGAATGCCTCCAAGCAATTTAGGTCCAAAGCATTATAGAATGTCTAACAAGTTTGTTAATTGGGTTAAGTCTCTTTTGCTGATAGAAACCAGCTTCAAAGCATAATTTAAGAAGTTATGGTTCCAAAAAAAACTTGGGTCTCAAATGGATTGCCCGTAGGCACCATGAGATCCTCCCTTGGCACCAGTGGACTATTCCCCAAAACAAAATTGGAAACTAGCATGTGACAAAGCAAAGCACAAGCCTCAAGTAATTTGCACTTTTACCAATGCTTCTCAACCCTCTGTAGGCAACAGAGGCATTCTTAGGAAATAAATGGTTAGTGATTGCTTTCAAATGCTTTGCTTGGAACTATATTCCTCTTCTCTAGAGAGGAAGGAAAGTAACAGTAAACTGAAGTAACACACTGCATCCTTGAAGGCTAGAGGGGTTAGCAGGGAAACAGCTAAGCTGTTTTATTTCTGCTAAATAGATAGATTGTGCTTTGACATTATTTCTGAGGATGCCTGCAATATTATTTCAAAGCTGCAAATGCACCTTTTAGCATCCCTCCCTAGAAAGAAACACTAACAAGCCATAATTAAACCATTAACCAAAGATTATGATTTGGATGTTATTTTTACTTATGGTTAATCAAAATCAAAAGTAGAAGCATGTCATACTAATTCTTGAAAACCTGAAAGGAAGTAATGTGTAAATCCATGGCTTATTATGGCTTATACATATGGACTTGCCAGTGTAGGTCTTTATATGTTGGGTCCTTGATGCTGAGCTCAGTTGTTTTCTTATCAAATTAGGGAACATCATCAATGCTAATAGGGAGTGGTAATAGGGAGTGTGGTTCTCTCTCATTTTATATACTAGTGGCTTGCCCTGTCAGTGTTGGTGGGAGTGATCTTGGTTCCAGTAGTGGCGGTGGTGGGAGGCTCCGCCCACCCACCCACCCAGTTGTCATCAAAAATGATCTGTGCATGTGCAGAAGTGCCGCACACTACCAATAGCAAACCAGTAACCCCGGGATTTGAAATCCACTACTGATGTAGATGTTTATGTTTATGTGCCTTTTGATGGCTGTTTTGTCTAAGTGCAGGCTTTCAGAAATCCTCTAGCCTTTATGAACTTGGCTTGATCTAGAATGCTCACAGTTTCCCAGTTGAAACTGTGATGAAATCTATCCATCCATTGTGAAATCTATCCATGAGTTTCCATCAAGTCTTCTGACTGCTAATTGGTGTTCATTGATGTGCTCTGCTAGTCTCCTGCCTGTTTGTTCTACATGGTGGCTGTTAGAGTGCTTACACCAGGGGTATCAAACTGGTGGCCTATGGGCTGGATGCATCATGTGCAGGCCATGCCCACCCCAGCTCCTCAAAGGGGAAAAACATCATGAAATGTCACATGACGGCAATGTGATGTGGCGAGTTTGACACCTGTGCCTTACACTATATGTGTCAGCCCACGTCATTGGGGCTGTCATTCCAGTGGGAACAGAGGGAGACAGAGCGTGCAGCCCACGTTCCTGCCCAGATATCTTGCCTTGCCATCACTTGCCTCCTCTTGCATACAGATGGTAGAATCCTCTTCCTTCAGCCGTTCACAGGGCCTCAAGCTGAGGGTGGATAGGATTGCACTTGCGTGGATGAGGTGCTGGCTGCGTTAGCCAGCATTAATGGAGGCTTACCAGACCTATCCTGATTGGAACGGCCCCAATGAACCAGGACTAATTGCATTGAATTACTGGCTGGAGGAAGACAACTGGAACCCTCCAATCAGCACAGGGATTTGGGGTGGAATCTGGGGAAGGAGTAGCGCTAGGTTTAAAATGGGAAGGGAAAGCACAATAAGGTTAGAGCTGACAATATTTCACTGTAATTGCACTGCGTGATTGTCGGAGCTTGCCGAATTTAGGAAGATAAAACTTTAGAACAACATCCACCCTATTGTCTGAGATTTATTTTCTTATCCTGATTTGGAACCTGACAGGATGTTATACATGATTCCTCTTTTGTCTTCTGGGGCTGCCAGGTCTTTTGGTTTATTTAGTTGTTTTGGAGGGTTTTGGTTTGTGTGGCATGGTGTGATTGTAATAGTCTGTTGATGGTTTCTGTGATGTTTTTGAGGTATGACAGTGTTATCCTTTACACAGCTTATGTTGGTTGTGCTATATAGGGTTGAGTGGTCATGCACTTTTTGATGAAGTTGTGTGAATATGCATTTTGTTGGAAGATGTTGTATAGATGATCTGTTTCCTTCTCCTGATGTTCAGGGTTGCTGTATTATGTTTGTGCTTGTCAAAATAGTGTTCCTATTTAAGTCTATATATACCTTGCTGCTTTGCTTCGATTTAATTTATTTCCTTCTGCAGTTTCTCCCTTTCTTTATGTACAAAAGTATATTTACTGAAGTTGTTAGCTATTTTTTCCTATTCCTCTATAGAATACATGGTCTTAGAATATATGTTACCCTGTGCCAATTTATTATCTGGAAATATGTTTTTTCCTGAAAATTTCAAATCTAATCAGAGCTTGAAAAATAAACTATACCCCCATTTTTCCTTCCCACCTACACCTATCTAAGCACACAGTTTCTTGTTTGTCTCATTGCTAGCAAGGAACCTCCTGCAAATTGTGCATAAAAAAATAAATTGCACTTGGAAAAAGAGAAAGAGAAATTTTGGAGAATATTCTCTTTGGTTGTGCCTAAATAAGCATATTTCTTCAGTAAATCTCTACTTGAGAAAAAGGGATATATAAACCCTGAATGTGAAGAAATTGTCAATCTTCTTGGTGGCATCCAAACAAATATGCAAAACTAGAATGATGAATTTTTGTATTTCTTCTTTTCTGAAACAGCTTTTCCCATATTCTTCTTTTCATCTTTCAAGCTATTAATTTCATGAATAGCATTTTCATCTGCAACTCACCTTTCTCTAAAGGTGAATATTTGTAGCTCAAGGCTCAAATGAGGGGTTCTTTGGTGATCTCTGAGTTTGGTTGTTTTTTGAAGATATTTAATTACCCAAACCAGGTAACAAAAGCAACTAGCACTGATGATGATTGAAAAAAAAGGACAAGCCTTGAAACTGCCTACCAAATATTAATGATGCTAACAGCAAACAAGCCCATAAAACCAAGCTTTTTGTTTCAATCCATCTACCCTAGATGCATTAGGTAAAATTAACTGATCTCCTTAAATGAAGATTGCCAACATTGTTTATCCCTCTTAGACTCTTGTTTGTTTGTTTCCTTTTTTCCTTTTTAAAAAACTAATACAAAGGTTTAAAGATCTAATTTCCTTCCAAAAAGCTTTATAGCCAGACACATTGGGACTGAATGAATTCTTTCACACAAAGGAAGTCATCATGAATGAGATAATAGCAATAACTCATACAGTAAGTAAGTCTTACCAAGTAAAAGTAACACATGATTATCTTCCCTTACTTTGAATAATCAAAGGGGAAAGCAATGTATAGCAGCATGTGGATACAAAGAAAGAAGGTTAGAGCTCTTGGCTGAAGTGATCACTCAAAATGGTCCTCAGCTTTACACTAAGGTGTCTTATCATGTTTCCATCTAAATTTCCCCATATTGAAGATTATTCATCCCACATACACCTGCAGTTTCCTTTCCTTAGATTGCCTCATACACATTAAAATGAAAATTGTTGGAAAAACTCTTTATAGTCACCTGGTTTTGCTTCATGATTTGGACCTCATACAAACCTCAGACAATGAATAGGCTAAAACTGTAATAAAATATCTGATAGATTAAAATCCAGAGAATTTCTACTTATTTTTTAAAAAACGAATATAGAAGGAAAGTACTCTGGTTAATATTCTTTCAGTAAGAGTTCCAGACCCTTGAATTCATAATGAAAAAAATATTGGTATGTGAGATAATATGTATAGCCAAAAACAACAATAACCATAAAGTCTATGAAATCAGACTTGAAGGCTTTCTGAGGCAACCTAATGCCTAAGGATACATACTGTAGTGCAGTTCCTAAGCGAATAAGCAGATCTGTGTGTGAAAGCACTTTGGAATGCTGATCATCAAATAAAGCAAGCACGTACTGGAACATAAGCAGGAGAGCATGATATATAAATAGGAATATAAAAAAGAGAGCTGATATCTACAGTGCAATCATGCATGTTTACTTAGAAGACTCATCATTTTAATGGGGCCTCCTCTCTATTAAAAATGTTTCGTATTACAACCTTCATTTTGAAATGAATATGCAGGGATTCAAAATGGTTAAAAGAATGATCCCACATATGATGGTTCTACCACTAGTTCCTGAAGGCACTCACTCTTTTTTTCTTATATTAGATCACAGTTTATGATCACTAGAAAAATAATAAATTGACACCAAAAAAATCATATTGCCCTTACATTCATAAGTAAATTATTCTGCAATTTAATCAATAAAATCTACTTAGGGCAGATATAGTCCAGTACATCTAAAAGTTTGAGTCATTATAAATGTCAATTTGCTTCCAAGTTGCAAAAATATTTAAACATTGAAATGCCTAAACATTTTAAGAATGTATTTACTTGACCAAGATTTGAGCAGCTGGAAACAATGATTAAATACAGAAGGTTTAACCAACTTCCTTACAACAAACATACTTGTATTTCTGGACCTCCAGAAATAGAGGATCTAGCATATTATTTGTATGTTCAACTGCATAACAAAGTAAGAGATCAATATCTTGGGATACACATTGATGAATTCCCTATTGGGATCCTTACATTAAAACAACATATTTCATGTACAGACAGAACCCAGATATTACATAAAACATGGCCCTTTATCTGAACAAAACAGTACAGTTGTGAACTGCATATGTAATCAGCTTAAGATCAAAACATTATCATGTAAAAAAAAATACTTGATAGAATTCATAGCAGTTCTTTTTTCAGTGTTAAACTCAACTCTGGATGAAAAAGCCAAATAATTTTATGTTTATAATACTGACATCCTAAATTTTAATTAATATTGATAGAATGCTTTTTTTCTCTATTTCAACACTTTTAAGTTATCTGAATAATAAAATGTCAATAATTTTCAATTAGTATACTATGCATGAAGGTTTATATCAACATAATAAAAAGGGGGAAAACTCAAAACACATATGTGGATCTGACTGGACAAATTATAGGGGTGACACAGAAATATGATTTGCATTTTCTTTTACAATGCTATTATTGCTGTTCTACATTTTGCATTTTGATACGGTAATTACTAATTTATAAATCATCATCACTAATTGCAGTGCTAAAAAGATGGCCATTCAAATCTTGAGTGATATTTTGTTCAATATGGCAAGTGCCACAGGAAACAAAGTAGCCAAAGGATGCCAATATTACCAGAAAAGAAAAATAGCTTCTTCGCTGGTAATGTTGTACTAATAACTAATAACTAATGTACTAATAACTAGAGCATATAAAACATTTGCTAGACCAATTCTTGAATACAGCTCATCTGTCTGGAACCTGCACTGCATATCGGACATAAATACAATCGAGAGAGTCCAGAGATATTTTACGAGAAGAGTCCTCCATTCCTCTAATCGCAATTAAATACCTTATGTCACCAGACTGCAAATTTTGGGCTTAGAACTACACCGACTTCAATCTGACCTAAGCATGGTACATAAAATTATCTGCCACAATGTACTTCCTGTCAATGACTACTTCAGCTTCAACCACAACAATACATGAGCATATAATAGATACAAACTCAAGGTAAACCGTTCCAAACTCAATTGCAGAAAATATGACTTCAGTAACAGAGTGGTCAATGCTTGGAATGCACTACCTGACTCTGTAGTTTCTTCCCCAAATCCCCAAAACTTTCACCTTAAACTGTCTACTGTTGACCTCACCCCATTCCTAAGAGATCTGTAAGGGGAATGCATAAGTGCACCAGCGTACCTACTGTCCCTGTCCTAATATTCCTTTTTACTTACTCTTTTCATATATTCAAATTATGTTTATATTTTTACCTGTTATCTTATATATGCTTGACAAACTTATGATTTATTATTTTTAATGTTGCTTCATATTCTCTCTCTCTCTCTCTCTCTATATATATATATATATACACATATATATATATACTCTCTCTATATATATATATATCCTGTCATATCTCATAAGATGAGCAGAAATGATTCGAGACAGGTGGCCCTGCAGATAGCCTGGCCTTATGTAATGAATTTGTTTATAAGGGCTAACCAGCATCTTGAATTGTACCTAGTAGTCCACTGGGAGCTATTTCAACTTACAAAGTAGAGATATTTCCTGACCATACTTGGGGTATGCCCATAACTAGTTATACTGTTATATTCTAGTCCAGTTTCATTTATATCATATTTCAATATAAATGGAAGATGACCAAAACAAGAGCCTTGGATAGTACAGTGGTGTAATGCACCCTGTTATTAATACCAGCTGCCTGCAATTATTGCAGGTTCGAATCTCACCAAGGCTCAAGGTTGACTCAGCCTTCCATCCTTTCTAAGGTAGGTAAATTGAAGACCCAGTTTGTGGGGGCAATAAGCTGACTTTGTATAAATATACAAAAGTATGAAGGCTATTGCTTAGCGCATTGTAAGCCGCCCTGAGTCTCCGGAGAAGGGCGGCATATAAATCAAATTTAAAAAAAAAAAACATGTGTTACCTCTCAGTCTAGGAATGTGGAATCTGTGCAAAGATCTTCCTAGATATCCTTTCTACGGAATTCTACGGAATACTATAAGAGTCTGAACTATCTATCAAAGCATAGCAGAGAGAGTTAATACAGAGCTTGTTTGGACATTTCTATGACTGCATGGATACACAAAATGGTAAAGAGAGATTATGGTAGAGAGCAGCTCAACACACTCAGTTCATATGATCTTATTTTACAATTTGGAATTTTACTGGTAAAATTCATTGTGATCTAAAACTGTGTGTGTGTGTGTGTCTCTGTGTGTGTCTCTGTGTGTGAGTGAGTGTGTTTGTGTCAAAACCTTCACATCCAGAACTTTCACATCCAGTCCTTCCCTCTATTTTATGTCAATGATATAGACACTGTTAATATCATGTTTTATAATTTCTTAATGATATCATACTGTATACCCCTATATGAGAGTTTACTAAAAGTAATACCATTAAACTCCATAACTGTAATTAAAATAACTATATATTAATAAATGAATCAGAAAAATAATCCTTAAAATGAAACCTCTCTGTTTCTTTGGAGAGTATGGGGGATAGGGCAAGACAGTAAGATCCAACTTTGCAATTGTCCCTTGAATAATTTGTGAGGTCTAGTATTGTTACATGGCAATAAAATTTCTTCTTTGTGCTTTGTGTTAAAATGTAATAGTTTGAACTGAAAATGGTGCAAGTTTAAAGAAATCCATAATGAATAATCAGTTTATCTGGTTTTTCTTTTGAAGCATGAGTTTTATTCCCTGGCCCATCTCATAGATGAAGCTTTATGATGATATTTTATAGACTGAATTTCATTTCTAGGTCATAATAAAGAGTCTATGTTTCATCAGCTGTCACAGTGCTGTTAAGAAATTCCTTACCTTCATTCTTGTATCATGGCAACAATTTCTGGCAAACTTCAACTCTTGAAGCTTTCATCTTTGTTGTTGGCTATGCAAGGAACTAATGTCTACAGACCTTCTGTATTGAAGAACATGACTGCACATTCCTTTGAAATGCCAATATTGACAGAAATTCCTTTCTGAATAATCTGATTGTCTTTAATCTGTTTATCAGACTTGCTCATGTGGAACTTACGGTTTGCTGTTACAGATCATTCATTTTAATGTTCATCACATAAATCAGCTCTTCCAAATTCACTATTTTACATTTTCTGGTCCAGCAATGCACTGCACACACATCAACACAATTATCACCATAAAAATCATCACCAAAAACACCTTGCATTGCGTTACAAAATTCAGTTAGAAGGACTTCTTCAGCAATCAAAAATCCAATCATTGCATGTTGCATAAAGCATGCTGATAAGTACTCTTTGCAGGGTTTCATTTCACAAATAATGCTAGCACAACCATTTCTACAGCAAATTTCCATCAACTGAAGTGAAAGAACATATGCCAAATAAAATATGTCAGAATATTATGTCTAGCAATCAGAAGGGCATATGTTAACAATTTATAACATTGGAGGCATTACTTTTCATTCAATTTTTGAATGCCATGTTTCTAAGATAAATAGATGGTATATGGGTGCATATATGGGAGATAAATATGAGAGAGAGAGACTTTTCTCTTGAAACTGATCACTTGAGTTTCTATTCAAAAAAAGAAGGGAAGGGAAGGGAAGGGAAGGGAAGGGAAGGGAAGGGAAGGGAAGGGAAGAGAGAAGAGAAGAGAAGAGAAGAGAAGAGAAGAGAAGAGAAGAGAAGAGAAGAGAAGAGAAGAGAAGAGAAGAGAAGAGAAGAGAAGAAGCTAGTACATATGCACATCCACCTATCTATATTTCTGGGACTTAATCTTTCTGTCTATCTCAATATATGTTAGTTTTGTTTCAGTGAAAATATATTGAAAGTTATTATTATACCAATCCCAAATTGTCCAATACAGCAAGAAGGCCTCATTAACTGAAGGTTATGTACTGTAATCCACCATGCTGGTTCAGCACAGGTTGATGGATATAGATCTGAGAGAGATTGATTGGTCCAACATTACCCAACTAGCTTCCATTTGTTTAGCACCATTGGAATTTAGAATGGCACTGAAAAAAGTGGCTTACAACCTGTCCTCACATTATCATCACGATCATTGAAGCATCTTCACAGTTAGATGATCAAAACTCTGGCACTTGGCAGCCGACATGTATTTATGGTGGTTGCAGATCCCGGAGTCAGGTGATTGCCATTTGCAATCTTCCTAGATGGCTGCTGCTAAGTAAAATCAGTGGAGAATCCAGATTCACTTGATTACTCTGTGATTCGCTTAACAACAGCAGTGATTCGCTTAATAATGATGGCAAAAAGGTTGGATGTGACTTACTTAACCACCTTTCTTAACAATAGAAATTCTGGTCCAAATTGTGGTCAAATGTTGAGGATTACCTGCACAAAACAAAGGAACAGCTCTAGTGCCTAGTTAAATACATTTGTTTATAGTGTTTAGAAGCAAGCGTCATGTTGTGGCCTATCGGCCGCTGGCCCCTCCAGCAGCCAAATAAGATGAGGAGGAGGCATGGGAATTAGGGTCAGCATCAAGGCAACTTGAGAGCTCCAAGGGGGGAGAGGGAATGGAGCTGGCAGAGACAGAGAGAGACAGAGGCGGAGCCTGGGCTGTCCATCAGCCCTCAGATGGAGAGTCAACAACCCCCAGGTCTGGAGGTAGATGATGAGGAAGAGGAGGAACAGTTGGGTCCAGTGCCTAACATGCAAATGCGCAGAAGGCAGAGGAGAGAAGTGGAAATCCGTGGGCCGATCCTTGGGAAGGAAGAGCCACCGCTGCTAGCAAAGCCCCACCCTATCTCTGGGGATAAAAGGCAGGGGGCAGAAATGAATAGATGTGGCAGACAACTATTCATCTCCCTGCCAGACAGACTTGTTAGCCTGCAGTGAGAAAGCAACTTTTTACAGGGGCTTTTGGCGCTCCTAATAAAGGAATCATTGATTGAAGTTCAGAGGGTTTGTCGTGTTTGGGGAGCTAGGTCAGAACATGCCATTTCAATACGATAAAGTCAGGCAATTAATCTATAGGTGCATGTAATCCATAAATCTATTGCGTGATTATGTGCAATGTAAAAATACATTAAATCTATACATGCATACTTACATTATTTTATTGTGTTTATCGTCAGCTTAATTATATAATAAATCTGCTGTTTAGAACAGATATGCCCAGAATTATTTGAATTTTATGGGGAGAGGCTACCCAATTGTATAAAAAGGTGAGAAAGGAAGGGAAGGAGAAGAGGCAATGACAATAATGGTTGCCCCATGTCAGTTTCAGAATTATTGCCACACTTGCTTTGTGGAAAGGATCCTATCAGACATGAGACCTGCAGCTGTGTGCTCTTTTTGAAGAATATTATTTATTGCTTTCGATACCTTTAAGTCTCCTTAGTAAGTTTTATAACCTGAAAGGTAGACTATAAATAGCTGCAATCATAAGTGCACTAAAGAAGTATAAAATCCAGAGGTGCCAAGGACAGGAAGAGCAACAATTTGTCTAGCATCACAATCTTTGATTTTGGGTTTAGAAAAGAATCTCTATTCTTTTTACATATTACAACATATGATTAAAATTAAACAGGGGTCTGATTATTAACCTGGCTGACATTTGTGACTTATTTAAGGATACCAAACACATTCACTAACATTTTGATTGCTGGTTGTAGTCAAAAGATTATACCTTTTTCTTCTTTTTACCAGACACATCCCACCATTTATTTGCAACACATGCATAACAACAGCTGCTGCACATTTCTGGCTGTCCTGCTGTGCTGACTACCACTTTCAGAGACAAGTGGTGCATGAACATTATATTGTTCCTCTTCTGCTTTTCCATTTTCTGCACTGCTAGTCACTGGTCCTATTCCAGCTTTAGCAATTGTTATATTTATAGCTAAAGCAACATTATGACAAAAATCAACCCAGAATTTTCCTGTAAGTGTGCCTAGGGTCATTATAATAGTGAAACTTGTACCATCATCAGTGGCCTTACACTACTCACACTTGATGTACACTGATGTGTCAGGGTACATTTCTATTGTTATATGAGCTCAGAACTCAAAATGCAATACTGCAAAACTCAGTAGTGTGTTATTCAGAGTCAAACTAATGCACACTAGAGACATGTAATAAACTTTTTTTTGAGACAAATTCAATTCCTAGCAACTTCATGGATATATCCATATTTTCTTTGCAACAGTATAGAAATGGTTTAGCATTGTTTTTTCTGGGACGTAGCATTGTGTATTTTTTTCATCTTTTTAAAATTTAAAAATATACACATGAATTGTTGTTTGCAATTTTCTTTAAAAGGTTTGACAATGGTCCAATTCTGCCTTCATATTTTTACACAATAATAATGCCCTAATAATATCATTAATATTTTCAATGTATAACTGTGCCAAACATAAAGATTTGTGTGTACTTCTTTTATGCACATATACATACCTACATACCTACACACACACACACACACACACACACAGAGAGAGAGAGAGAGAGAGAGAGAGAGAGAGAGAGAGAGAGAGAGAGAGAAAGATAGGTTTATCCATAGTGTAACTTTTTTTGTGTGAATTCTTTTTTCAACAAACATTGCTGCTAATACATGTTATCTTGGAGCTATTGTGTAGAATTCCAATGAGATGGAATTCCAGGATTTATTTAGCATCCTTAGTGCACTGAGATAGAGAACTGTTATGACACAAATATCTATCCAGAACTTATTTAGGTGTAGCACAAAGAAAAGAAAAGAAAAGAAAACATAACAATGCCAAAATTTTCTGATTGTTGAAAATTCAGAGCATATTTGAAAACAGTGCAAATCCTAAAATTTGGTGGAAATAGTGGAAATCCTACAATCTGATTAGCATTAAAAAAAAAAAAACCCAGGCCCACCAGAGAGGGAAGGAGGGAGAGACAGAGAGAGAATGCAGTAAAATATTTACTTCTGATGCCACTCCATTACTTTTATTACCATGGTCATTGTCACCCAGGTTAATTATGGCGACTGACCTCCAATTTGTTGCTCTTCACTCATTTATGTGCTTTAATGCTTCGATGCAAAATATATAGAAGCTATGGTTCACATAATGTTTTACACCTACATATATGCAAATTCAGACACATGCACACACTCATACATATATGTGTTCCTATAACCTAGGAATCAGTGTGAAAAATAAAAATGTATTCTAGGCTTTAAATGTGGAGAATCTTTAAAAACAAATCACAATATTTGTTACAATTATAACTTGAGCTCCTTTTGTAAACCAGCTTTGCTTTTTTAAACAACAATCTTCACATCACAAAGCTGACATGTTCAATCCAGTGTGCATTTGTGTGTGCACGTACATGAATGGAAGCATGCTTAAAGAAATGAATGTAAACAAATTTCCCTCTCCAACTTCATACTTCCAAAGCTCTGTTTCCCAAGAGTTTGTAAATGAGAGAATCTCAGTGGTAGAGAATAATTTCCCCAAAGATCTGGCTAATTTATAGCTTTCAACACACCAATGACCCCAGCAATTTTGTAGTTGCTTCATTAATTTCTGCACACCTGCTCCATCTATCTTGGAAAAAAAAAACAGATCAAATGAGCAATTCAGTTACAAAGCTATTGTAAGAAAGCTGCTTTACAGGTTTCTCTTCTCTTCTTTTCAATAAACTATGCCAAAGACTGATGAGATCAAAAATTGAAAATAGAATGTCAGATTGAGGTTGCAGACCTGACATGGTTAGAAAGGAGAAACCAAAATTGAGCTCAGCTATATCTTCACTGAAATAAGGTTTGAATGTGTCTGACTACAATATCAAACTCCTTCTGTGACCAAAGCATTGTATAGGGTACTCCAGATTGTAGCAGTTTTGGGGCATGCTACTTTTCATGTCTTAAAGTTGCATCAAAGGTTTTTAAAAAGAAGAATTTTAAACACGAAAGATTTATTAACTATTTGGAATTGGTTAGTCAATCTATGGCTGATTCATATACATTTGATAATCATAGAATCATAGGGTGAAGGGATCTCAGAGATCTTCTACTCCAACCCTCCGCTAAAGACAAGAGCCTTTACACCATCCCAGTCAAATGGTTGTCCAGTCTAGTTTTGAAAATAGTGATGGAATACCTACAACCCAGGAGGAAAACTATTCCATTGATTAATTGTTCTTACAGTCAGAAAATTTCTTCTTACTTCTAGATTAAATCTCTCTTTAACAAGTTTCCACCCATTACTTCTTGTCCTGCCCTCTTCTTTGTGATAGCCGCTCAGGTACTGGAAGACAATTATCATGCCCCCCCCCCCTATCCTTCTCTTCAATAGCTAGGCATACCTAGCTCCTTCAACCATTTGTCATACGATTTAGCTTCCATACCATTTATTACCTTTGTTACTCTTCTCTGCATGCTATCCAAGACCTCAACATCTATTTTGTATCATGATGACCAAAACTGGACACCGACTTCCAAGTGTCAGTGCTTGTCTTGATGCTATCAGCTCTTTTCCAGTCCTCTGATATTTTCCCTGTGTCACATGAGCTTTGAAAGATTACATTCAATGTAAATTAAGTTTCACGTTCCTTTAATCATATATTTGTAATAAAAAGGAGATGCAAAGTATATTTTATTGTTTATTTGTTAGCTTTATATCCTGTCTCTCTCTACCAAGATCACAAAGCATTTTAGAGATCTCTTTTGATTTTACTCCCATAACAGTTCTATAAGATAGGACAGGCTGAGAGACAGTAATTGGCTCAAAGCACCTATTAAGTGAGAGTAGAGTTGAAGCTGACTTTCCCCATTCCTTAATTCATATACCCATCCTAATGCTCATAGACAAGAACTGTTCTTACACAAGTGTGAATAATTATCAATTTTTAGATTATAAACAACATTTATTTGGAACTTCAATTTTATTAGAGTTATGTATGCATAATAAAACTACTTTAACACTTCTGCCAAAGAAAGCCAAGAATAATAGATTAAAAGAGAACATTTAAACCAATTGTTTCCCTTACTAGTCAGCTGCTTTCAGAATGTTTTCTTCCTTCATTCTCATTGTAGAGTAGAGGTTTATGATCTCTGGCTTCTAAATGGCATGGAAATCTGATGCTTAGAAAATTCAAATGCAAAAATTATTATGCATATTCTATGGAAACCGGTACTTTATTTGGCATCTCTCTCTCTCTTTTAGGCAAAAACTTTGTATTAAACATAGTCAACAAAATTCACTAAACTAAAATGGCAAATCATCCCTGAAAGTTGTTCTTTTTTTAAATTCAATATACTTATAATCTTTCTGTTACAGTTTTTTTAATCCACTTTCACGAATATAAATTTTGTATTTTTTGTAAATTTTGCCTTTTTATATTATATTTATATGATACAATATATTATTATATATATTTCATGCAGTTTTATGTTAGATAATATAATTTGGTGAGTACTTTCCCTTCATAAATACATTTTTGTATACTCAGTATATGCATGGAAAACTACATGTTAACTTTCGAAATATTGTACCTTTGAGCACATTATTGTATTAGTTACATTCATGATCAAGAAGTAAGAATGAATAATTCATATTGTTTCCAGGAAAATACCTGGGATGAAATGAATTATAATATGTGTCATAATACTTAGTTTAAGAAAATTTTAATAGACCAATTTTCAACTAACTGATTGGTAAACAGCAATCTCTAAAACTTAGAAATATGAATATTTGTCTTCTAAATCACAAGTCTTGCTGTGTAGTATAATAGTGTGATTACACTAGGATGCAAGTCTAAGAAATGACCTTTCAATTCCAATATGTTATTTTGATGATGGAGTCATTTACCCTGTAGTTTTTAATAATTGCCCTTCATAAATTATTGATTTGTTTTGGGACTTGATTGGTAGATTGTTCATTTTTTGGCATGTTCACTTTTTAAACAGTAGTTCTACCAACTGAATTAAGGATGAATCCCCAAGGGCAACTAATTAATTTACTTATGGAGATAATTAATATGGGCCATTTAACCTTTCCATAATTCACTTTTAATTCATTCTGTTGGTTTTATGGAAGATGTACTTTTCTCCAGAGTCATTACTATTAATTTCACTTTGAAGTGTTTGTAATGAGGAGGTTGGACAAAGTAGAGAACTTTTTACAAAGCATCCAGGCATGCCAATATTTCCATGTGGGTTACTTTTCATGGTATTATTTTTCCTTTGAAGTAGAAACAATAACTTAATAGCATGAAGTAGGCCAATGTTGAAACTACAACCTTTTAGGATTTCAAGAGATCTGATTTGGGTTTGGATTTTGGATATGAATAATATGAATTGATAAAAATCACTGGCTTAACATTTTAGTTTATTATTTTTTATACTGGACTATGTTGGAAATAGTTTTATATAGGATTTGGGATCTGACCAAATGTTATGCTAACTTTTAACAAGGATATAGGTGCCAGATAATTTTCTTAAACTAGAGTCTTCAAGAACTATAAGAATACTGAAAAAATATTGTATAAATAGTACATAAATAAAGTGGCTTATATGTGAATTACCTTTGTCTAAAATTATTTCATTTTAAATTTTAAAATTCTGTTCTAGCCAGATTGCATAATTAAATTATTTTTCAGGTGAGATATAAACAGTTCAAGAGAAGGAAAGGAAATTGCTTAGCATAAGCATTGCCTGAGTCTTTTCATTCTTGTTTATTTATGAATATAGAATTGAATAATTAATCTGAATTCAGTAATGTGTTTCAGCTGCTTTGCATTAAAAATATAATGCAATTCAAGGTGTGCCTTAATAGCATTCAGAAAGTTTTAATGAACCAAAAATGTGACTTCTAATTTAGCTAACACCTCTCTCCTTCTCTCTCTCTCTCCCTTTCTCTCTCTCTCTCTCTCTCTCTCTCTCTCATTCTCTCATCATCTATCTTCCATCTATCATCTATCCATCCTTTTGTCTGATATTTGTAAAAGTGTAACTGACATTTGTGCTGCTGCTAAACCCATCCCACTTTTCATGGTGGTTTTGTGGGGGAAATGTATGTTGGCTACCTTGAGTTATTTGTAAAGTAATGAAGATGCGTTAAAATCAAATAAGTATCATGTTAACAATAAAACCTTGCTTATCCATTGGTGTAGCTTTATTTTTTTTTTTTTTTGCTGTTCCATACAGCAAGTCTAAGAACTAAGGAGATTAATGTGAAGGATAACTTCAAGAATGGTTCTAGCCATCACCGTCTCTTATCTTTTGAGTGGTCACATTAATATTAGTTTATTTTTAGTCATTAGTTTTGATATCACTTTTATAGTGGGTTTATTCACCTGTGAAGCCATAGAAAATTAGCCATTAATGCAATTTCATCCCAAGGCTCAACCCCAATCACCTGGAGACTACATTATCCCTGGTAACAATATGTTAACAATATTTTAAGAATATTGAGCTAGTTATATTGTTGTTCTTATTTAGTATAAGGCCACTTTCAATGTTCATAAAACATATTAAGACAAAATATAGTGACAACTTTATGTATATTAATATAAAATCTAAAAAAAATACTAGAAAATCAGATTCCCCCATTGGAATCATTATGAGTGGCATTATCTGGTTGTAAATTTTAAGTATTTATAGTTGTTTCCACTTGATAAAAATGTTGAAGGCAGTCTTGAGCTTTTGAAAGACTTCAGGGAGACCCACAAATAAGTTGTTCTTATAATAATGGATAAAATATAATTTTATTGCACTCTTGGTCATGTTAGGCCACAGTAAAGAAATAAAAAAACTAAATGACTGTGAATTAAAACAATCTTGAAACCAGTGAGTGGCAGCTCTTAATTGCAAGTAGTAACCATGATCTGTTTTGAATTTACAGAATACAGTGAGCATAAGATACTATATTTAATATACTACATAGGTAAATGGTTAACTGCCATAAGTGTCAAATGCAGCTACATTAGTGTTCAAAGGGGAACTTGAGAGGATTATTTTTTTTAAAAAGAGAGATTGAAAGGATCAGTGAAGATGGCCAAATCTTCTATATTGTATGAAGGCTTTTAAATATTTTAAATATTCTTGAGCTAGAGTGTATTTCTCATGAAAGAAATGAAAATTGAAGAGAAAATTGAATTAATTACAGACATACCATATATCTTTACCATTAAGATATAGGATAGATATTTTAACCTGTATTGCCTTTCTTAAGGAGAGAATACAAAGAAATAAAATTAATTTAGGTAATAAGAAAAATATTTGAAATACATCTTGAAATACTAAACTAAAACAAATTACCAACTACTGATGGTATCCGCTGGAGAATTATTAAATAAGTAAAGTGTGAAATAGCTGATCTCCAAACAAAAATATGGAACTAGCTACTCAGATTAAACTCAGTACCAGAAGACTAAAAACAAGACAGATAATTTTGGATGCCTGAAGATAATTCACAGTATCAAAGAATGCAACAACAAAAAGTTTCTATGTGCTTCATAGATTATAAAAAGATTTTAAATTAGACCTGGTGATACAGTGGTTAAACAGCATATTACAGGGAAACTCTGCCCACAGTCTTTTATTCATTCATTCATTCATTCAACCTACTGAATATGCACTGAGGGAAACTGAATTGGAAGAAGATAAATGGGCATATTTCAGGTCCTATTGTTAAGGAATGCCAGTAGGCAGAGCCTGGAAAGTGAACCTTTTCTGCTATACTGCCCACTCTATGGAACATTCTTCCTCCAGGGAAAACGTTGGTCCCAACTTTCCTGACTTTTAAGGCTCTTAAAACCTGGTTGTGTCCAGGACATGGGATCTGAACTTTGTGAAGTGATCCATCTCCTTGGTTTTTTTAATGATTGATCATGTCCTTAGCTCATATGCATTTTAATTTGTGTACTTGTCACTGTAATTGTCTTTATTTTTATATTGTTTCCTCTTGTTGAGATAGGCAATTGTATGTACTGACTGATTAAATAATGCAACTTTTAAATTGTAGGAAGAAGCATAGCACATGTTATGGTGATGACACTGATAGCTAAATTGCAAATATTTTGCAAACTCTAATGATGAAAGTGAAGTGCAGTGAAAAAAAAACAGATAAAATTACATGTAAAGAATAATAAAGTAATTGATACATAAAAATAGAGTGTGTAGATTTTTTCTGTCTCTCAAAACCTTAGGACAAAGGTTGACCCTATATAACTGACTGGAAGGAATTCTCTCATTCATTGATGTCATCTACTAAAATCATTATTTCATGCAGATTTCAGTCATGCATATTTCTTCCCAATTCATCTCTGGCTTTTTATTATTATCATTTTGATCATTCTCTGAATTATAATATACAAACAATATCAAGTGATGCAGGAATTTACAACTGTCCACATTACTACATTACATTACTACATCAAACTTTCTGATGTTCACTGTAGCCCTTTCATTCGTTATTAAATCTTCACATTACTTCTCCACATGTAATTAGCAGCTTCATTTCACAAGATCAGATTATTTTTATTCATATTGGTTACACCCTTCTTTCAATTGTATGAAAGATTATAATATTTAAGAAATATTATCTATTTCTTTTTTAAAAAGATCTTATTAATTCATATTTTACTATATAATCTTCATGAATGCAGATACAATCCTGTTTGTTCTGATTAACAGTCGATATGACCAAGAATATAATCTCTATTCCTGTCATAAATTTAATCAATAGAAGCCTTCATGCAATTTTTTTGTTTAATAAGAAAAAGTGGCCATTCATAGCCAAACAATGCCATAGCATTCTCTACTAACAGTCAAGACATAATCCCGGGGACAACTCTTACAGAAAAATATAATGCATAGTATTTTCAGAATACATTTTACATTTTATACTGGGGGAAACCCTTACAGAAAAATATTCTCACTGTCGCATTACTCTGTCCACTTTTATATTGCATAGATAGTTCCACTAAGTACTTTTTGAATTGCATCCATAGCTCAGAGAAGACAGCTATATTCTAAACACAAAAGTAAACATTCATAAATCCATTTAAGCAAAATTGCTTACAGTTATCTTGCCTTCTTATGCAATCAGCAGGTTTTCATTACACATAAGTTTCAACCTCATGCCTCAAGCTCTTTAAGTTAAGGCAAATCCTTCTCTTTTTATTTATGTGTAAATTATTTTGCATGGCTAAGCCAGGAAAAGTATGGTCTTGTGCATGTGGGTCTGTCATTCTCTATTGTACAAACAATGAACCGTAGCAGATCATTGCTTTCAAAGCAGATCTGTCTATAGAACTGAATAAACAGTTCTGCCTACTGTCACAGACAAGTTGCTCACTGTATTTAAATGTATTTCTATCCTGAATATTGTGCTCAGAATTAAAAGCTATACTTCATTAATATATTTTGAATCACAAAAGAGAAAATCCTTTTCTACCACTTTGTCACACTGAAAGGCTACATTTATATTTTGTTTTAATAGAGTTAAAATTCAATTTAAGAACATAATTGACAGTTCCATATTTCTATTGTATTTGATAGCTGGCTTGTTTGGGAAATGAACTGATGCATGGTATAGTGATTTTAAAAAACAGTAAATTGCCAAATAAAGATACACGCTGGCAACTTTATTTAAGCGGACAGCCCGCTTTTTTCACATTATGTTCACTATTTTTTTTCACAAAATAGTGGGCATTTTTTTTATTTAAAAGTTTTATGATGAAATGGCACGTAATCTAAAGCTGCACAGTCTAAGAGAATAAGGATAGGATAATTGCGTTTTGTCTTTTTTTTCATAAGTTAGAATGAGACAAAGATCGAATATCCATTGAACTCGATTCTCTGAAAAAATTATTAATCATACTCAATTGTTTCACAAGACATTTAATAAAAGTATATAAAATTGTTTCAAACTAATTGATTGCAATAGTTCTCCAACTTTAGAAAAAATGACGAACATCTGGTTATTATCACCATGGTGAGAAGAACTTCCACCCAACACTCTCTTCGATGAAATTTCTGCCTTAGAAGAAGTTTACGTTCATCTGCAGGGCGATTCATCCCTTGATAAGTGGACGTACGTTTTCAAGAAAGAGCACGTCCGAGTTTACTGAAACTGTTCCAGTATTGTTGATCAATTCCGGTATCAAATGCAAACGTTGAACGAATTTTCAGCGTCATGGGAAATTTGTGGACTGACGAATGAAACCGACTGCTTGTACCATCAGTTCGAAGTGAACTTTGTATATTTTTTAATATTTCTCAACGTTGTACTGAAATTAAAGAATTATTCCTTAAACACAAAGAATTGATCAAAGCTATGCAGTCAAATAAAAAATACACACGACAGCAAAGTAAAATGTAATTTAATATTTTACATATTATTATAATATATTTGATGTTTTGAATTTTAAGTAAAGTTTTGAAGTGATTATTTTAATACGTGTTAAAATGTTTGTAAGAAAATATATAATTTAATTGTAATTTTTTTTAAAAAAATTTTACTACTTAACACCACCACCACCCCCCGCTTGTCCACTATTTTTTGGAAGCAGACCTGGCAACCCTAGGTATAACTTTGAAGGAGTTTTACCATTATCTAAGTGAAAGATAACAGAACTACTTTTGACTGAATGGATCAAATGAATGAAGCAAAAATCAGAATAATTGGGACATCAGTAGTAAGTGAACAAAATCTATGCAGATTCTACATAATATTCCACAGTGGCTAAGAATCCTGCAGCAAAGCAGAAGTTCAAAGGGTACTTAGTTAAAGACACTAAATGTTGCTCAAATGTATATAAATAGAATCCCATTCAAGTTTGATTATTGATAAGTAATATCTGAAGAAACTTGTAATTGCTTTTTTTCTTCCAAAGAATGTAAAGCTTCAAAGCTGAAAATATCCATAAGTTATGTGCAAGTGTCTTACCTTTTATCATTATTAAGTATTATCATTTCTAAAATTCTTAGCAGCTACCTTGATTTTTTTTCTATTTCATTTAAATTCCAAGGGAAGGTATTATATTTAAAAAAAATCACTTTCAGTGGGCTGTTTCAAATCAAGAAGCAAGGCAGGATGCTGAAAATGATGTATTGTAAAAATTATCATATACATAGTGGGCAACTTTTCTGTTTGTCTCCTGGCTCCCAAAGTACATATTGTGAATAATGTCTTACTAAAGACCAGGTTCATTGTCTGGTCTTCAGTCCGATGTGTTTTTTCCAGGCATCATGCTATCTTGCAAAAGGCTCTCACATTCAGAAATCACCATTAGAAGACTAGTGCATTTAATATGTCCTTTTTTCCCCAGACAATAAGAAATACTCAAGTGAATATATTCCCCTCTTATCTTGAACTTTGACATGTAATTGCTTTGAACTACTCCACTCATGACCACAGCTGATTTTAACCCATGCTGTTATTGTATATAAAATTAATAATCAGTCATTGATGTGTATATTTTACAGGAATCAGATATAAAGGGAGGCCGAAGCTAAAGGCAACCTGCAATTGCTTCACTAAATAAAAAAGTTGTTATGCATTTCAGCCTAACCATCAATATAAGAATAAAAGAAGGATAATGAAATGTTTCTTACAATGTTTTCTCTATATTAGTCTTCCCCAATCTGAGGCCTTCATGTGCCGTCCATACTGTCATTGGTAATGCAAGAATGCAAGCACAAAGGATTTGTAATAGCTTGTCCAAGAACAGGATAGCTATTGATAACAGAATGAAGAAAGATCATATTTGTATACTTTCTGAACGTAAGAATAATTTTAAGAAGTTAAATCCATATTACATTTTGAATCCAGATGATTTTTTTATTTACTGTCAATTGAAAGTTCTCAGTATCCATAGTGTATATCTCTGAGTACATGAATCATAGGGAATGAAAATGTGTGTCAATGTGTCTCAATTCTTCTTCTAAGAAGATAAGAGAGAAATGTGAAGAGTAAACACTTGGTAGATATCATCTCTAATGATAAAATGGCCTCAGAATTAAAAACTGGACACTTTATACTAGCAATTGGCATATAATTAGAAGAAACAATCATTTTTAATATAATTTCTTAATGTCCTTTGATGTAATAGATTGTCATTAGCCTTGATTTAAAAGATTAGGGAAATTGCATCAATGATTAACATGATTAGGAAAAAAATATTGACATTGGATTTTCCCTTCAGAAACACATGAAAAATACACGAAAAATTGTACCATTTTTGATAAAACTTTAGCCAGTTACTGTAGTAATCCTTTATTTCTCAGTTGCTGGGAGAATAAGATAAGCATGATATAATGGATTTCAAACTCCAATTTAACTAGTAATCCTACTGACTGCTTTGGATAAGGCTTTATCAAAAGAGATTCCCATGCTGTTGTTTAATTCAGCATTGTATTATTCACTGGCATCTAAACAGATTCTAATCTAGAACATACAAGCAGCATATTCTAGATGAGAAACTGATTCTGTGCATACATATATCTTTAGGAGATAATAAATTGGAGAAAAAAGTTACAATGTATTTATTCTGAAAAATTAGGGCAAGAGTAGAGAGGATAATCATGCATTCGTGTGCATGTGTATTTGTGCCAATTGGCCAAATAGATTGCCAAGTTTAAAAATTCAAACAAAGATAGAAATTAGCCTAAAGCATTACTGCAGGCAAAACAGTGTTGATTTTACAAAAGTTGCAAATGGTATACACTAGCCTTAAGTAGACTGAACTAGGCCTCTGGAACAGAGGAATATGTACTTTCTTAATGGAATAAATTGGTAAATTAACTGAGGGTAGCTCCTCACTAAGCCCTTGGCCCATAGCAATATGTGTCATTTACCATTTCCTGACTGCAACAACAAATACCATGTTTCCTTGAAAATAAGACCCTGTCTTATATTTTTTGAACCCTAAAATAAGCGCTTGGCCTTATTGCCATGTACTCAAAAGCCCGATTGGGCTTATTATCGGAGGATGTCTTATTCTGGGGGAAATGATAGCATAATCACCTTCCTCTTCCATGGGATTATGCTTTTCATCTTCAATTCAAACTTGCTGTTTTCTGATCAAAACCCTCCTAAGGCCTTCAAAGCTTATGGTCTCTCTAAAGCAACTACAGTTCTGATTGGCTATTGAATTTTAAAATTACCATAAAACATTTTATCTTAAAATTATTATAAAGCATTTTATGAGATAATAAGAACTGTTATAAAACATTTCCTGTGGTCAATTTCTGATGCTTAACTATTCTATTCATCCCAACATGGGCTATTTTTCAAGGCAGATATCTCTCTGAATAACTCTGGAGTTTTAAGAACTTTTCCACTGAAGGTAGTAACGACCGGGTACTTTAAGAGAGCTAATTTCAATAAACTTAGAGAGAGCTTGGGAAGGATTCCATTGATGAGAATCCTCAAGGGGAAAGTGACTCAAGAAGCTTGGGAAATTTTGAAAAGTGAGATTATAAAAGCCCAGTCTAGCACAGTACCAATGAAGAAGAAAAATAATAGCTCTCAAAAAACACCAGCATGGCTGCATAAAGAACTCTCTGAGAAATTGAATGACAAAAAGGACAAGTGTAAAAAATGGAAAGAGGGGCACATAACTAAGACAGAATATCAGCAAATAACCTGAGCCTGCAAAGATGAAGTGAGGCAAGCTAAGGCTCACAACGAAAAAGGCTTGCAACAAGAGTAAAAAATAACAAAAAAACCTTCTTCCAATATGTTAAAAACAAGAAAAAGGTCAAGGAAACAATTGGTCCATTTCTGGGAGAAAGTGGCAAGAAGGTGACAAGCAACAGAAAGAAAGCAGAACTACTTAACTAGTTTTTTGCATTTGTCTTTACACAAAGGGAAAAAAATAGTCCAACCTATCAAAAACAGCACCACAAAAAACAGATTAGGAACATAAGTTAAAATAGGGAAGAAAATGGTAAGTGAGCACCTGTCTACCCTAGACGAGTTCAAATCACCAGGACCAGATAGATTACACCCCAAAGTTCTGAAGAAATTGTGATGTGATCTCAGAACCACTGAACTATATCTTTCAAAGATCCTGGAGCACCGGGATCTTTGCCAGAGGATTGGAAAAGAGCTGATGTAGTTCCTATATTCAAAAAAAGAGGAAAAAAATAGATCCAGGAAACTACAGACCCATCAACCTGACCTCAATACCAGGGAATGTTCTGGAAAAGATAATCAAGCAATGAATTAGTGAACACCTAGAAACAAACAAAGTAACCAAAAGCCAACATGGGTTTGTCAAAAACAGATTATGCCAGACTAAATTTATTGCAATCAGGGTTCCAATCGATGCCCTAATTAAATCATGAGTCTCATGCCAGGCTTCAAAAGAAATCCAGTTATTTATTAGGAGCTTCATGGACCAAATGAAGCCAACTCTGACTCACTTAATTTACGTCCTGGCTCTGACCCTGTTTCCCCCCTCCCCCCAAGGTGTGTCATCAGTCACATTCTCCAACGAAGCAATTTCGTGTGTTGTAGAGATCACTCCCCTCCAGCAATGTGGGTTTCTGTGGAGACAGCCTTGGGTTATCAGTTCTAATGTGCTGTTTTGACTGAGATACCAGTCCTTGATCCAGCTGTGAAGTTCATTTTCCCATCCCCCTTGCCTATAGCTACCCGAGAGCAGGCCAGGGATGCTTTGCAAGTTGACAATTGAATTCTTTGACAAAGTGACCTCGACTAACAACCACAATCAAGCCAAATTTTATGTTGGGTTCTTAAGTGAATTTTGCCCCATTTTATGATTTTCCTTGCCACAGTTGTTAAGTTAATCACTGCAGTTGTTTACATGGTTGTTAAGTAAATCTGCCTTCCCCAATGACTTCGTATGTCAGGATCATATGACCCCAGACCACTACAAACGTCATAAATATGAGTAGGTTGTCAAGCATCTGATTTTTGATCACATGACCATGGGGATTCTTGCAGTGGTATTAAGTGGGAAAATGATCATGTCACTTTTTCAGTGCCATTATAACTTTCAGTGCCATTATAACTTTCAGTGCCATTATAACTTTGAATGGTCACTAAATGAACTGCTGCAAGTCCTGTACATTAGAAGTGTTGCCATTGTTGAAGACATTGAGGAATCTGTTAAAGAAATATCTCTGAAGCTGGGACCCAGTGCATAAAGGTTTGTCTAGTTCTATAAACTAGAACTTTATAGAATATTTCATTTAGATATTTAATTTAAAAGCAATTTGATTCTTGGACAGTAACATTTATATCCCCTTTGATTTCTGAATCAAAATGAGAATTCAGTTTGGATCATAACATTCAATCAGGCAGTCCCAAATAATTTAATTTGATTCAGACATCTTTGTTCAGACTATATACTTTTACTTCTAGTTTCCAAATTGGTTTGAATATAACCAAATCAGTGTGATGTTGATAATTCAGTTTTGCTGTCAGAATCAGATGGAATTGATTTTCCAAGTCAAATCAGATCAGTGTGATGCCCTGTATCAAACTGATAATTTAAAATGGACCACATTAAACATAATTTATATAAGCCTAATAATGACACTATTTTTTAAAAAAACTAATATACAGAAGCATGTGCCATGTACATGCAGGCTACTTTTCAGAACTAGATACTGCTTCTTGTATAATTATTATAGAGAGAAAGTTGTTGCATTAAGTTGTTTAAGAAGAAAGCAAAAACATACTTTCAGCTTCATCCCCCGGAATAACATCAAGCAGAAAAGTCTTAGTTCCTATTCTGCTCTTTTTAAAGAAATAATCAGGAAATATTTTATGAGTTTGACTTTGACAACTGATAAACTACACTTTATTTTCACTGCTAGCACAGTATAAATTCTTTTGTGATATACCACCCAGAAAAATTATTCTGGAACCATTTCTGGCTACATTTTTTGATGTTTATATGCAGAGCCTGCCCATAACTAAAGTTGCAACCAATGATCACAGCAGATCTACTTGAAAATCTTGAACTGATATGAAAGGACTTTAGATAGTAAAATGATAATTGTAGGGCACATGGCACCTGCTTGTATGGAGGATTATAATTAATACCACTAAAGGTTCTAAGCACTATACTACCTGTAGCATGAAGCCAGAGTGCCTATGTCTGATGCTGACTCTTTTTCTTGTTTTGTTTTGCTTTTCTTATCATCTAAGAATTTACTGCAATTTCTAAAATGAAATTCCATTAGAATTTTAGCCACTGGCAAATCACACCTGCCCATTATTGTTACTACTATGCTTTGCAAAGGAAAGTTACAGAAAAATGCTAATTTGAACTCTAGCAATCAGTTCTACTTTGGCAAGAAATACTGGCATTTACAAACTGCTAAGCTATATATTACTTCTACCTCAAAGTGGTATAATGAGGCATTAAGAGTCTAACTTTTCTACTTGTGAATCTGATTTGTTATGACAATAACATCTCTCTTTTAAAATAAAGTTTAAAATGCAATTTATGAATGACTAGAAAAAAATGATAACATGCAACTTCTTTAGAAATGCTTTTTGAACTTTTAATTTGTATATTAGCATTGTTTAGAGATGATAGTCATAATAAACCATTTCCCATGTTGTGTATATTCATTTAGGAAGTTGTGACAGCCTAATGGTGTGCTATGTTTACAGGGCTATAATTATGTTTCCAGAATGTTCTTCTTTTGTTGTCAAAGGTAACATGTTTAATGGATGAACATCTTGCTCAGTATAAACATTGTGATTTTTTTTCTGGAATTAAAAAAGGGAACATTAATCCTTCCTAATAATATATGTAGTGCTTTTATGAAATAAGATAACCAATGCCTCAATTTGTTTGTTTTTCTCTCAGTTGTAATTTGCCAAGTGAAGTTCATGTCGCTATGTTCATTAAACAATGTCCATAACAAATATAGAAACTGTCCATGACAGTTCTAGAAGGGTCTTTATAGGACAAAAATGAATAATAGTAATAGCAATAGTACTTAGACTTATATACCGTTTCATAGCGCTTTACAGTCCTCTCTAAGCAGTTCACAGAGTCAGCATATTGCCCCCAACAATCTGGGTCCTCATTTTACCCACCTCAGAAGGCTGGAAGGCTGAGTCAACCTTGAGCTGTCAGAATCGAACTGCTGAACTGCTGGCAATCGGCAATCGGCAGAATTAGCCTGTAATGCTGCATTCTAACCACAGTGCCATCGTGGCTCTTATAATGATTAGCAGTGAGATAGAATCAGGCTTCTTTTAAACCATTCCTGTAAACAAGCAACATGGACAGATCTACTAAAATAATTAAATCACAGTTTACATAAACCCAGTACTCAATGTATTTTTCCTATGACTCAAGACCAGGGGTGAGTTCTACTTACCTTTACTACTGGTTCTCAGAGGTAGTGCAAAAATTCATATTAAAATCTAGCAAGGGATTAAAATAAATCAACATTCAACCAATCAATTAACAGTTAAAGATGAAAAGAAAGTTCAAAATGTGCAGTTAAAAGCTGAAATGCAATTTGAAAAACAGCTGAAAAGAAAAGATGGAGACCCAATCCTCCAGCTGCTTCTACCAAAAATTGCAACCATCAAGATTCCTCTTCCCAGGGAGATACGTGGTCATCTGAGGATTGTTTAGGAGAATTCCTAGTTGCTCCTGTTCGAATCTGGGGTGCGTGCTACCAAAGATCCAGCTTTGGTGGCAAAATCAGCTGAAAAAGATTGCCCTGGTGCTCAGCATGCCATTTTCAGAGGAACCCTGAGAAAATTACAGTACTTTTCAATGAATTTTGCTAAGATAAATTCTTAACAGGGATTTCAGGTGAGTTGATCTCAGTTATTGTAGTGAAAATAGTATTTCTTTTCTTTTCTTTTCTTTCTTTTCATTTTTACTTTCTTAGATCCTCCACCATTCCCATTAATTGCTGCAAGCTCTAATAGTAAAAATAACTGTAGCAGCTTAATTCTTATAAAGATTCTCATAACATTATGGATTTAATGTTATTTTGGATCACTTGTGGGTGGGAATGTATTTTCCCTACAGGTTGCAGAGAATAGTTGATTAAACCCTGCAAAATAAGCTGCTTTCTGTAGGGAAAAGAAAATAGAAAAGCATCAAATCTGTTGTCACAACAGCTGTCTTTTAATACCATAACAGGTTACTCCTTAATGCATTCAGGAGGTCCAAGTTTTTATGTATAATATTTCAAATTGGTCTTGAAGACAACTTCAATATTGAGCTAGATAGATCAATGCAATATATATTAATGAAACTTTGAAGGAAGATAGTAACCTCCCAATAACGTTTTCCTGTATTTGAATATTAATATCGGACACTCTCCTTGTTTTTAAAATAGTCACAGTTAATTCCAGATACATGTGAGTTGATTAAATTTACCTTGTTCAAATTCTCTTACTTAAACATGCTGAAGTACAAATTTCATATATTCATATATAGTTTCAAGCATCTGAAAAAAAATAATAAAAAGCAAGATAAAAATTTGTTGCTGTAAATCATTTTTAAAATAATTGCAGAGGTAGTTACATTTTAAGAAGGAATCTTAAATACCAGTACTGATTCCACTGTCCAAACCCTGGGAAGAAGATTCAAGCTGCCAGCAGCCATGTTCACCTTCATAGACCTTGAGAACTTTGTTGATAACAAGGAGCAAGAAATGTCAAACAGGTGCAGCCCACTTTATCTCTAAATCCGCAGAAGACAAAATAAACTGGTAACATTTCCTCAGCCCTATCTTTACTACATGTTATATTTATGTGCTTATTTTGTCTAAGAATCATAGCATTTATGCTATAAACCTGTCAAAGCCACCATTCCTTGTGATGGGATTTCTAGGCTGGCCAAAGATTCCTGGGAGTTGCCATCTGTTGCCCACCCAATGTAGAAGTGGTTCTGTCATAACCTCTGCAGTTATGGTAATTTAACACACTATAGAAAAAATAAATAAACAGTTTCATTGCAGTTTCAGATATACTCCAGATAAGAAATATACTTCATATAACAAATAAATCACTTATCTCTCCAACCTGCTGCTGTGAGATCAAAGAAACACAGAACTGCTTTCAAACTGACAGAGAATCCTCTGGTGGACCTAAGAGAGATTATATGCTGCTTCTCTCTGACTGAGTTCAACAAGACAACTAAAATATACTCAAGTCTGAGATCAGACAAAAATCATCTCATATTTGGTCATCATTATTTTATTTCTGTATGTTTTTAATCTATCATGGGTATTGTAAACATTAGCATGGTGAAAATGTTCTGATGCTTTCTTACTTTGTTTGACATTGAAAAGTAGAAGCAAAAAACAACTAGTAAACATTTAGTTGCAATGTAAATCCTCCTCTTTTTTAAAAAAAAGTTTGGAAACAGCCTCAAGAGAACAAATGCAGTTATCTGGTAAGTGTGATGTTGAACATTAATGGAACTACGTTTGGCATATCTCAAGAGGAAAGATTTCTTTGTTGTGGTACCCAGCCTTATGAAACATTCTACACCCTCACTCCAAAATGAAGTTAGCTCCATTGTACTTATTTTCTCAGAAGTTCCTCAAGATCTGGCTATGCCATCAGGCTTGGGGGTGGGGTCCCAGGGGATTGGTGAGATCTTGAAATAATGACTGTTTTTGATATGTTTATTACTTTTATATCTTTTTATATGCTGTCCACGTTCACCTTTTTGTGAGATGAGTGGTCAAATAAATTTGATAAATAAATAAATAAATGTGGTGGAGAAGATTT
The DNA here is from genome assembly GCA_012654045.1 of Ptyas mucosa. Classification (NCBI taxonomy): domain Eukaryota; kingdom Metazoa; phylum Chordata; class Lepidosauria; order Squamata; family Colubridae; genus Ptyas; species Ptyas mucosa. Next base: position 27,409,382 of record WNWU01000016.1, on the reverse strand, counting down.
GAACATGGAATGTAAGAATATCCTTAGGCCATAACCAAGCAGTCGCCAGAATGAATGGAGCCCTTCAAACTGAAAAACAAAAATCAAGAAGTAGGTTGGTCCCTATACTCCATTTTTTTGGTATATTCAGATGGAGATTTTTAGTGGTACCAGCATTGATTATCCACTCTCTGCATAATCCACATGCCTAAGAAAACTCCCTAGGTGCCAGCGGAGAAAAAGAAGCATTCTCTACATTGTTTAAAGCCTCCATGTGTTCAGCTGCAAATGGAAAAGGAATGAATAACATATTATGATCATGACTTGATTGTTTATCATGAAGTATTCAGAAAATTAACAAAAGATGCAAGAGTGATAAATAGTGGGGAATATGAGACAGGCATATTTTAATAGTATCAGGAGTAATTATTTGGGGAAAACACTGATTTAAGAAGTGAAAGAAACTAGAGTAATTTTAGAATAACTGAAGAAAGAGAAAACATGAAACCTACATGAAAAAAAGTATTAGAAGAGAGTATTGAATAAATGGGAAGCAGACATAATTAAAGATGATATGAAACCTGTTTGGAATAGAATGAAAAGAGATTTTTTATAGAGTACTAGAAAAAAGTGAAGAATTACTTTAGATAATATAAAAGTTAATGTCCAATATAACAGAGATAAAAGAAAATAATACATACCGCAAGATTCTTGAAAAATAGTAAATTTGCAAGTATATGTTATGTAAGTTGAGATATATTAATGTATGTATACATTTGTTTATGGAATGGATGTGTGCCTTTACAGGTTGGTGAAGATGGAATCATGCCTGATGTTTATAACAACATTCTGATTTTTCTGTGAGTGAATGGAAAGGTTACAGGAAATTTAATTTGTTAAGTGAATCAGGGAAGTTATTCTGCATAAGTTGAATTGAAAGAGTTCAAAAGGTAACATTGTACAATATCTGGGAAGCTATTATTTTATTCAGATACACTTTTGCTTCTCATTGACAAATATCTGAATTGAAGGACGAAGGTTTATTGAATGCTTGTTGATTTAAAGAAAACAAGATTTAGAGGACAGTAAATAGATCATCGAAATACATAATATTTTGTGTGAATACAAAGGTTGATTGCTGAATGCAATTAAAATGGCATGTGATTAAAATAAAACATATGAAAGCATAAACAGAAAGTTTAATAAAAGATTCCATAGACGTATAAGCAAGAATAATGTCTCTTGAGTTTCATGGTATCAAATATATGAATCAATAAATGTAAATGTATTAATAAATGTATATTGACTGCTTGAAATGTTAGAAATGTATTAAGTTCAAAGTCCTGCCTAAGGCAGAACTAAAACTTGTAGTCCCCAACACCTTAACTACTACTCATGTTTTTACAATGTCTTACACTTACCAAATTTTGGAGAAAATATTGGATTATGTAAATATAGTTGTGCAACAAAAGCTACAATTTTCAGAAGGTAATATTCTTTTGAATATTGAACTACATACATGGTACTAGGAAGTTGACAACCAGATAATATAAATGGATTCTTTTTGCTTTTATTATGGCCAGAAAAAAAAGATTGATACTACAGCATTCAAAAGATAAATGTATGGTATTGCCCTTTTCACCCAATAGGTTGAAGATCTGGTTACACTTGCCACCTATGAGAGATGGCCTAAAGACAAAGTCTTCGTATGGGCAAATATAATTTAAATATGGGACTCATTTGTACAAAATATAATAGATTAAATATAGGGTGGTTATATAAATATATTAGAAATGCATATGTATTTGAATAATATGTGTACAGAATTGCAACTTTTTACACTAAAATTATACATTATATCTTTTTGTTATTGTACATTTTCACTTAAAAAAAACACTTCTGGGTTTTTTTCCCTTTTTCTCACAGTGCATATATTTTTATCCTTGTGCGTATATTTCATGTTTCTATGTCATTATTTTAAAAGCAATAAAATAATAAATGAAAAAAAATTATCCGTCCACAGAATAATCTAAAAGTTGCTTACAGCATTTCACAAAATACACAGCAAAGCAAGAAACTAAAATGACAAGGAATCTTTCAAAATATAGCAATAAACCTTAGGGAGTTTTGAATTTTTCTTTTTACAATAATTATACTATACTCAACTTCTGTTTGGCCTCATTACCTAATTAGATGATGCATTTAGTAGGGGGAAATCTACTTAAATATTTCTGTTTGCTTTTATGAGCCAGATTCCCCTTATATGCATCTTTCTATTTATTTTCTTAGCGGGTGCAATTTCAAGCAATCTCTCTATAATATACTGTATATTTATACATACATACATACATAAATATGCATGTATGGGCATGGGTATGCATGTGTGTGTGTGTATGCACGCGTGCACACACACACATATATTTAGAGAGAGAGAATCTCCACATATCCTTCTATAATATACATCATTTTGCTTATATTTTGAACCTGAAATTTCTTAACAGGATTATTTTTCTGTCTGCGTATTTGCATTATATAGTAATGCAGTATATTTGTATTACCATACATTTAAGACTTTCTTGTATATTCAGGGAATTGGAAATAAATATATTCTGACTGGACAAATTTGTAATTATTTTCCCCCCCATGCTGTCTGAAAGCACTAGGACGTGAAACCAACATGCAGCAAGAGTTAACCGACCAAGCTTCTATGGCCTTTCTTTTGGTTTATAAGAAGAGAAGAATGTAACTCACAGAAATGTGACTTTTCAGCTGATACAATACTTTCAGTAGAGATGTTTCTATTTCACTTCCAGTTTTCCCTTAGCCACCTTTCTAGATGAAATCTAACAGTTGTTGTGCAGTTCACAAAATGAAAGGAGAAAGGAGGGCTTTTGAGTGGTAATATAGAGATAAAATTCAGGTGCACTGAGTTGAGGTTAAAAAACGTGTACAAGCTTGGAAAAAGAATAAATATATTTCTTCAAAAATGTTTTGATGGCATTTGGTAGGAATAAAGTTTTAAAAGGGTAAGGTAAGAAAATTGTAAGTTATGCATAAGTGAAATCTTAGAAAAGTAACTCATAAATGCTTGAGAATGAAGAAAAGGGAAAGGGAAAGGGAAGGAAAAGAGAAAAGAGAAGAGAAGAGAAGAGAAGAGAAGAGAAGAGAAGAGAAGAGAAGAGAAGAGAAGAGAAGAGAAGAGCTCTATATTTTGAACAGGTCACCATGTTCTTTTCTGGAATTTCTTTAGCTGCACCACAGCAATTTTACTGTGCTAGGACTAGGCAGCAATTTTCTGCAGTTTATGTCTCACAAGCCTAATGGAAGCATTTAGGGAGCAACAAAGGCCTTGATCTCCCCGTACACTGAATGTCTTCTATGCCCTCTGCAATAATTGAGAATTGAAAATCTCAGGAGTGCCTTGCAGGAGATCTTCAGTGTGCATTGGGCACTACGTCTTAAATGTATACATTTTATTTTGGGAAAAAGAAATGATCTTTGTAGCAAAGTACCCATTTCAATAAAAAGAATTTTACTAGCATTTGCAAGATGCTTAAGCAACTATAAAACTAGAAATGTAACCTGGTATCATAGAGATCTGCAGCAATTATATTACTGAAAAGACTTTGAGCATAATTTGAACTCTGCAAAAGATTGAACAAATTTCAGATTTCCAAACCTGTTGGTTGTTGTGTCATTCTGTACAACAAAAAAGAGCAAGCCATACAAAGCCGCTCGCTGTCAAAGCTCTAGAGAAAAAAACTGTGAAAAATAAAACAAAGGCCAAGTCTTGTTGATATAGAAATAACAGAGTGCTTTCTACATCTAAAAACCAGGAACAGTTTTGAATTCAAGGTTAAGGACAGTATACCAGTCAAATATTAAGGAATAAGTTTTGAATCCCCATCTGGCACTGATTTGTAGTGTAATAAGTAATCTGTCAATGCAAAAAAAAAAGAAATCCATTGTGATATAAAGTTTTAATTGTTCTTAATTCTGTGTATGGGATTAAATGTCTAGTATCTACTACATAACTTGTATGTAGGTTTCCCAGTCACAAGAATCTTAATAGCATATTCAGTTTAATGAAATCACAGAAATTGTTTCATATCTTCAGTCTGTACATATGAACATCAATTAGACATGGATATTTCATGCATGTTCATGTTTCCCAATTTAGTTTTCTTTATCTTTATCCTATTTGAATTCCAAATAGCAATTCAAAACCCACTGAATTTATTGGCATTTATTCAATTATTTTTCTTTCTTCATTTACATTCTGTGCTTTGATATTATTTAATATAGAACTCACACATTGTGTTGAGCTAATTTCTCTTCTACCTTGTCAGTTTAATAGGGCATGTAATTCAGCATTCTATGTGAATGCTTGTACCAATTATCCAAATTTTGAGCCAAGAATTTTCTCTAGATTTACTTCAAGATGCCAAACATTAAACCTTGAATAATCTTTGAACAACACATGTCTTTAATCATGAGCCATTCCCTTTAAATGATACTTCAAAGTACAGCCTCTTCTTCCTTTTTATGTTGGAATACCCAAGAGTCAAAATGAGCACTGACACTTCAATTATATTGTTAATTTCACATTTACTTCATGAATCCATGCATCCTTTCTTAAATCAGCACATATTTAATATTACTCAATAGTGTATGTCTTGTTATATATTGATATGCTATATTTCTTTTGTGTTCACATACTTGCAGTTTTATAAAGAAACGTAATAGAATAAAACATAGTAATATAAAACGTATTTAGGGGACATGAATGTGAAGAGACATTGGGTCTATTCTGTCATATCTGTCATATCTGATATTTATTTATATTACGTCATATTTGTGAGATTTATAATGTTTACATATGTGATGTTTTTGTGAAAGGGAAGCTACTTTTCAAAATGTCTGACACCTCAGGAACTACAACCTTTATAACTCTTACCTTTAAAGCTACTTTTTCAAAACCTCTCTGAAGGAGGTCAAAATGAATTTGAGGAAAATAGAAACTAAGCAAAACCAGCTGGATAGATTTGCCTGACCATTACTGATAAACTTCTGAAGCTCAAAAATAAATTGTCATTTTGTCAGAATATTGTGGCTATGCTAGTTTTGATTTTTGAATATCTTCATCAAGAATATTTACCCTTGGGATAAACAGATCATTCAAACGGTACTGTTAAAGAGGAGATTCTGAAATCCACTACAACTGTTTTATAAAAATTCTACCTTTTGTTTCACAAGGCCACGTCTAGATGATGCATGCAAAAAGGTTTTCTCTGAATCATACTTTAGCTATAAAGAGATCTTCAATGAGCACAAAGTGATACACTTCTACTTGAAATTGGTAGACATCATCATTTGCATTTTTTCAGTGCTAAATTTCTTGTATCTATATTTTAAAATATGCACTTAGAAGTATAAACATTTGTTTATGTTTTCATTGCAACTGAAATTTCTTTGTGGAGACCACAACAAATGCAGAGACATCCTATAGTTACTTCTAAGGAGAAATGCACCTTGGATGTGATAGTAGAAATGTTCCTGGTGTTCATTATATGGAGCCAAGGTAGAAATGCGAATGTTTTTCCCTCAGGGCTGCATGACCTGTCAGATGTACTAAAACAGCAAACTCAGGTCTCATTTGGTAATTCAATCTTTTGTGTTAATCTCTGGAGGATGAAAAAAAAATTCCCAAACCTGACATTTTGGCACCTTATCTTTTCAGCTGTCTCTTTTGTTCTGGAAAAAGTCTCAATTCTGTCAATATTTGCAATTCTTTTCCACTGCATTCATATTTTTAAAATGCCACATTGTGCTTTTGTTTCCTATGTCAGTTTTCCATGTTAAATATATACTTCTAAAGTAACCTTCAGCATCATTTTTTTTTCACTTAGGCTTGCTCATTATCCCTCAAGAAAGAGCAGCAACAGGATTCACAGGCAGCCATGGGACCAATTTAATTCTGAGAAGCTAAGCTCATCTTACTTGTGAGTGAAATTTATTTTTCTTTTCAAATTTAATCAACAGTGCCACCAGGTGGCTGGATCAAACCTATCTATTCAAGAATGCTGTAACGGATTAATTTTGGAATCTTGGCATTGTATAGGAACAAATGTAATTTTACTCACTACTGTGGGAGCTACATTTCCCAAATTGTCCTGACTGTCCAGTAAGGTGAAAATGGAGGAAAAGAATTTATAATTAGTCAGTTATTGCCATTCATGGTATGCTTTAGAATGTATTTGACGGGACATTTTTTAAAGAATCAAACTGTGAGAACTGATGTGGAATGTAAGTTTGTCGCACTCGTATTAAAATAAATATGTTCATGCTGTCATGAAGCATATTTTCATAACACCAATAGATTTATTTCTCACCCCTAAAGATCCAATCAGCATGGGAAAAAGCAAGCTTTGTTAAAACCAAGGCTAGTAAGTGAAGGAACACATTTTCCTAACGTTTAGAATCATAGACCATCCATGATGACTTTTTAATGAATTTAAAGCTTTGATCTATAGCAGGGTTTCCCAAACTGTGAAGTATACCTCCCTTGGGAAGAAACAGGCAGAGACAGAAAAGGTGTTAGGAGCCTTTTAGTTACATCCTATAAAAGTAATTAAATCCCCGTATCCCAATATTTTATTGAATTATTTTCATTGTTCATTTGTGTTCATTTTGATGTTTGGATTTATTTATTTATTTTTTAGGGAAGATGCATATATTAAGATTTTATGCCAATGGCACAAACTTTAGGGACTCCTAATCTATAGGGACAAAGGAACTATTGTTTGGTAATCCCAGGAAAGAGCTAATTAGTCAAGAGAATAGAATTGAGAAAGCATAGCAGAACTTGGATTTTCTTATGTTGTTTATAGACTACCGTGTCCTTTGTATAAGTTTATTAAAGAACCCATGAAAACTGGATAGTAGATATTACAAACTACTGAATAAGTTCGTTGGAAGCCAATATTCCTCATAAGAGGGTCAATGATGGACACCGCTTGGTTCAATCAAGCAAGTATAAAGATGGTAGTTTAGGCATAACAGGAATGGGATATAAAAACTTACAAGGAACTTGCTCACTAAATAAAATTCAAAGTGAGATATTGTAACAGCTGAGATAATTCCTTGGCTTGAAACAACATGGTTTTTAGAATAAACTGTCTACCTTATTAAGAAAAAAATAGACACAGGCCTTTACACTATTAAGAACAGACTGAATTTTGTAAGTTCAGGAACTGATAGGTGATTCCTTAAAAAATGGGACAAACATGCAACCTTGGTGTGAACCCTTTTGTTACAAAAATAAGGAAAGTCAATTGACCTTCTTTTGTATCTCTCACTTTAATAGCATATGGATAAAGGGAGATGATTGAATAGATGTCTTTTATCAATGGAAGAAGTACTATGTTCAAGCAGGTTTACTTAAGGTGAAATCAAAGGCAGCCTTCAGATCAATGAAGAATGCATAGAAAATTGGATGAGGAGATGCCGTTTACTTTTCCGCCAGGTCTTTGAAGACAGGAAGATGATAACATGGTTAAATACTCTCATCCTCTCTTTAAATTTAAACAAGAGACCAAGGGTTTGGGGCTATAATGCAGAACACCAAATTCCTTTAAGCAAATAATTTTCCAACAATTATTTTACCTTTGGGTCAATTAGGTGTCTAAACTATTATCTATTTTATAGATCAGCATGATGCCTTTTGGGGGGAACCAAATGGAGGCATCAAGTCTATTTGATTATTTTGATCAAATAAAATTGCTAATCTATGAGGTTATTGTGATATAATAGGGGAACCCTGACAGAAAGTGCATAAGCGTTTATTGAAATAAAAAATTAATAAGGAATTTTTAAATTCATCAAATAATAACAAAAAATATAAGAAACTACATATAGAGCAATTGTGTGTTATAATTGCCAAAATATCTAATGCAATCTTAGGCTTGTCCTAAAAGAATTTAAATGTTTGCATCACATGATTATGTGCCCTATAGGGACTGAATATGGAAGCTTATATTAATCTGGATTAACTTTTTTTTCAAGACTACATGAATAGCAACAGATATTTAATTCAATCACTAAGAAACATGAAAATGGCTTTCAAATAATTCAGGTGGCATGCGTAGCCATATCAGTGGGCATGCCAGCTGATTTTCGGGCCTTCTGGGCCCACCAGAAGTAGGGAAACAGGCTGTTTCCTGCCTCCAGAGGGCCTGTGGGGTGGGTGGGGAAGGCCCGTTTTTCTTTCTTACCTGGCTCCAGATCCTCTCTATGCATCTGCGGAGGGCAAAAACAGCCTTTCCCACTCCCTCGGAAGCCCTCCAGAGGCCTGAAAGAGCTCATTTCCTAACTCCCGGTGGGACAGCAAGTGACTTTTTTGCTGTCCCCAGCCTCTAGAGACTCCTAGAGTGGGTGGGGAAGGCCTACCAGGCTATCGCGTGCCAGGAGTGGGTGGGGGGAGGGGGGTTGCATGCGCATGTGCAGGGGGGGACATAAATTATGGGTGTGGCCATGCACAAACCTCCCCCACCCCCCTCTCCTGGCACATGATGGCAAAAAGGTTAGCCATCACTGGTATAGTCCTTCATACATTCAGAGCTTGTTTGTTTCTTGAGACATATTCATCACCTGACAGAGTAACATCATCATTGCTAGTGAGTATGACCTTCACTCCCTGTTTATATACTGTAGCTTATCCTGCCAGTGCTGGAAGGGGTGTGGTTTTTACCTTTGGAAGTTGCTTAATTAGGACATCATTTTCTTCTTTACTGTTTGTTTAATGTTAATCACTGCTTTATCTGGGTTTTGTCCATTCAATTGCAGTTTCAACTGGGAAATTGTTAGCATCCTAGATCAAGTCAAATCCAAAAATGCTAGAGAATTCCTGGAAACTTGGGATTTGGACAAATCAGCCATCTGTAGGAACATAGGAATGAACCATATGCACATCATTCAAAAGAGAGAACAAAAACCCATGAAAGATCAGATCACATATCCAGCAACCAACAGCCAAATAAGCAGGGATTAACACCAGGCCAGATAACCAGGGGTAAAATCCAGCAGGTTCTAACAGGTTCTGGAAAACCAGTAGCGGAAACTTTGAGTTCAGAGAACTGGCAAATACCACCTCTGGTTGGCCCCAGAGTGGGATGGGAATGGAAATTTTGTAATATCCTTCCCCCAGGAGGGGAGAGAATGGAGATTTTGCAGTATCCTTCCCCTGGAGTGGGGTGAGAATGGAGATTTTACAATATCCTTCCCCTGCAATGCCCACCAAGCCATGCCCACAGAACCAGTAGGGAAAAAATTTGGATTTCACCCCAGTAGAAAACAATACCCTAATCTGTAATGATCTTATTATAAAGATTTCTGTGAAGACATTACTATATTGGCAGTTTTATTTTCAGGCCATTCTTGTTTATAGTAGTCCATTAGTGTATATGTGGAGTCTGGGTAATCTTCAGATATATAACTTTGCATATGATATATTATTGTCATTTTTAAATTCTTCTTGCAACTTTGGAAAATGTCTTTATAGTGGATTTTATCACCTTATTTAATTTTTTTTATCCATTCAGCCAATGTAGCAATGAATATAAACATAGTAGCAACTTATTGGATGGGTAATGAAAACTTTCAGTAATTTGAAAATACTGCAATACTACTACTAAATAATGTACTAGTAGTTACATTTCTACTATTTTGGGAAGAATATGATAGGAGAGAGTCATGATAAGATAATGTACTACATGTTTCCCTGAAAATAAGATCCTGTTTTATAATTTTTTGAACCCTGAAATAAGCACTTGGCCTTATTTTCAGGGAAGTCTTATTATTTTGGGGCACGTGGAGCAAGATTATTATTATTATTATTATTATTTATTAAATTTCTATACCGCCCTTCTCCTTTCGGACTCAGGGCGGTGAACAGCCAACTAAAAGCACAAATACAAAAGTTAAAAGCAATTTAAAATGATATAAATAAATTTGGCCCAATTTTAAGTTAAAAATCAATAACAAAGACTTTAAAACCCAACATGGGGTCAGGCCAACCCAGCTAACCGAAAAAGATGGGTTTTAAGGGCCCAATGAAAAGTCTGGAGGTCTGGGATCACTCGTATCTCTGGGCGGAGGTCGTTCCAGAGGGTAGGCGCCACCACAGAGAAGGCTCTCCCCCGGGGGTCGCCAGCTGACATTGTTTGGCTGACGGCACCCTGAGGAGGCCCTCTCTGTGGGAGCGAACTGGCCAGTGCGAGGCAGTTGGTGGCAGAAGGTGGTCTCGTAAGTACCCCAGCCCTAAGCCATGGAGTGCTTTAAAGGTGGTCACCAACACCTTGAAGCGCACCCGGATGGGGCTCCTCTTTCCATTTTACCTGATTTCCATCTCTGTCTCTCTAATCCTAATCAGAAGAAATGGCGGGGACAGGCTGTGCATGCTGTTTAATATTTTCAGGGAGGGCTTATTTTCAGGGAGGGCTTATTAAAACACATGAATAGTCCCCAAAACTTCTTTTATTGCAACAGCTGTGAAATACATTCATTCACAGCTGAGCCCCAATTAGTTGTAAGAAGTCCTTCAGGAGAAGTCCTATGGGATAATCACCAACCTTTATCTCCCTTGACACTGTGCCAAAGACCTACTTGGCAAAGCCACACAGATTCCAGAGTCAAACAGAGATGCCAACTGGGAACAGAATTAACAATGTTGCTTTCCTGCAAAGTGCCCATGTGCCTTTGCTCCTCTTTTAAGCCTTATGGGAGAGGCCAATCATCTCCAGGCCTTACTCCTGAGACGTCCCTTTTGCTTTAACTGTTCATGCCTCCTGGCAGCTCTGCGCATGCAGTCTCTAGGAACAGGCTCCTCCTGTTCCTCTGCCTCTCTGCTGTCCAACTCTGGAGGCTCCGGAGTCCGTGCATAACTCCCAGATGGCCCTGGCCCCATCCTTGCTTCTGATGCAGAGCCCTGGTCTGGGCCTTCCCCAGACTCCAGGACTGGCCAGGGGTGAAATGTAAAATTTGTTACTACCGGTTCTGTGGGCTTGGCTTGGTGGGGAGGTAATGTGACTGGATGGGCGTGGCCAACTAAAAAAAAAACTTTTCAAAGCATTTTTTCTAATGCTTTGAAAAGCCTCTGCAGATCAGGAAACTCAGCTAGGATCGTCAGAGCGGCTTTTTTTAAATACCTCTCTGCTGATCAGGCAACTCAGCTGGGATCGTCAGAGACTTTTCAAAGCATTTTTTTTACCACCTCTTCAGGAAAGAGGTTGCAGGAAAAAAATGCTTTGAAAAGCCTCTGACTATCCCAGCTGAGCCGCGCGATCATTAGAGGCTTTTTTTTTACTTTTAAAAGCATTTTTTCATTGGAAGAGGTTGTAGAAAAAATGCTTTTAAAAGTAAAAAAAAAAGGCCTCTGATGATCCTGTGGCTCAGCTGGGCATGGTGGGGGATGGGGGGCACAGGGATTTTTGCTACCGGTTCTCCCAACCACCCGTTGCCATCGCTACCGGATCCGGTGATCCAGTCTGAACGGGGAGCATTTCATCCCTGGGACTGGCCCATGTTCCTCGCCAGCCTCCTCACTGTCCAACTCCGCTGCCAGGTCCATAGGCTGCTGGAGGACCACAACAATATTTGAGAGCTTTTACATGCAATATTTTTAAATAATATCAATACTCAATGACAGAAGATGTACAAATTCTGCATTTTGCAGCAAGTTTTATGAGTCTTTCAAATCCTCAAAGAGATATTTTGTTCTGTTTTTATAACCTGATATGTTAATTCACTACCATTAATTGATTGATGTTGGTGTTGATTTATATATTTTAATTATAATGTTCTGGGTTGATTATTGGTATATTGCTGCTTTCTTGCTATTTAATATTTCTTTCTTTGAGCTGTTCTATTGTTTGTTATTCCATAATGGATTTATTTTTATTTTGTTCCAAAATTTATGTGATGGAAAATGTGTCTTGTGCTAGTTTTCCTTTAAAGGGTGGTTTAATGGTCTTTAAAAATAATAGAACCAACTGCCATGACATCCTTCTCTCTACATTCAGTCTATTTTTCTGATTTGTGTTTACCATACTGTGCCATTCAGTACTGTACTTTACATTATTGTTCTTTACGCTTCAAACTATATGTTGCCTTTGCTTGAATTTTATGAAACTTTAATTTTGAATTTTCGAGATGCTTAAATTATTGGTACAAAGCATGTGTGAATTACCATTTGAACCTAAAAAGAAAAAAATACTTTACTCCTTGGTGCCTATTTGAATGTAGATTTTCTAGAGACAAAACTACTTTATTTCCTAATTTGCAGTTTTCTCAAAATGAGTTATAAGAACAGTCATTTTTATTTTGTCATCTAATGTATATTTTCTTTCCTTTGTAGCCATTTAGTTGCATCTTAAATTTTTTAATCATTTACAAAGTTTCATTTTACGGCATATTGACATTTAAAAAAATAAAAACAAAACACCCTTTCTTACAAACAATGCAGTATTATCTGTTTAATTCTAGTCTTGGCCCCTTTCCAAGTAAATCTGATAGTGTGATTTTTCAATCTGTTCAGTTTTGTACTTTGAGATTTGAAAGTATAGAGATGGAAATTAAAAATGCATTGCTTGACATAGAGATAATTTCATACTCCTACCCCTTTTCAATTCATCAAAGCAAACAAAGTTTTATCATGGGAACATTTCCGACGTAGTTGCCAAACTACAGTTTGCATAGAAGTATAAAGATGTATGTTTCTTGGGGCAGTCATGCTATTATTCACAACGGTGCTATTATATGCAGCCTTTTTGGGGCAGCGGATCTTTGTTCCTCCCTTTTCTTAAAAAGACAATGCAGGATCGTATGGACAACCAAGTGAATACGTAAGCTGAAGGGAGGAGGATGACTGCCCTTAAAAGCAATCCAATCAACTTCTTTTGGGACAACTTTTCTTGTCTCCTAGCTAATTGTTTGGATTTTAGCCAGCACTTTTAAAAAGTATATAGATATTCTTCTGTGAGTTTGTTGCTGTTCTTATTTTACTCCTTCCTGTTTGATATTCAAACTATCAAAGAGGAAAGAGTAACTTGCTTTGTTGGCCTGTTTGATGTGGCCATAGCTGGCAATTAGTACAGATGTTCTTATTGTGTATTATGGTGAGCATAAAGGATGTGGTCGATACGACAAAATTTACCCAGATTACTTCTATTGTGAGTTTGTTTGAGAGGATTCAAAAGACTGTGAGGGAGGAAGCCATTTACACCAAAATTCTTAGATCCTGAAATGCTAAGATTTAGTGATGGATGGAGCAAAACATGACCCTTGGTTTACAAACATAGCTGACAGACAAAGAAAATCCCAGGCCTCAATTGCCTCAACACAGAGATCTTTGTCCAATAATTTGGGAAAGAAAATAGTCTACCCTGGTCACGCAAATGGCTGCATGTCTGTCACAGGGATATTTTTGTAGCACTATTACATGAAAATATATACAGAGTGAAGATTACAACGTGAAACCACTTCTATTTTGTGATAGTGATAAAATCTTGGTTTTCTGTAGATGCTCCCAGGTTACACATGTTGCCATTTTGTTTGCAGCTGCTTGCTGAAGTTATTTACATTTTTTTAAAATTTAATTTATATGCCGCCCTTCTCCAGAGACTCAGGGCGGCTTACAATGCGCTAAGCAATAGCCTTCATACTTTTGTATATTTATACAAAGTCAGCTTATTGCCCCCACAAACTGGGTCCTCATTTAACCTACTTTAGAAAGGATGGAAGGCTGAGTCAACCTTGAGCCTAGTGAGATTCGAACTTACAGTAATTGCAGACAGCTGGTTTAAATCACTATGCTTTTAGTCTGCTGAGCTAAACCAGGCTCAGCAGACTAAAAGCATTTGATAAAATTATGGCTCTTACAATTACTATCAGTTATTTCATGTTTTCTATAATGAAATAAAGTACAAACATGTTTACAGGGACATGACATTATAATTCTATCCATTGTTATTTTCAATTAGAAGGAGATATGCATGTAAATGTTTAGGACTCTCCACTTTTCTTTTCTTTTTTACTCCAATCTTTTGTTGGGTTAAAATTTCATTTTAAGGGATGCTATCGAACAAATGATTTCAATGACTGCTTGAATTCCAAAGTATGTTATTATTATGTCAGTGTGTTTATCAAACCCAATTCTAAAGGCTGCAATGTATATTTTCTAGAGCGGGATGAGAATAAATAGAAAGAAGCAGAAAGAATGTTCAAAGAGTCTACTTTCACAGGTAATTTTAATATTAGATAAGGCAAAGAGAGAACAAAACTATAGATTATGCTGATTAAGTAAAATTCTGACGGGAAAAATGTAACATGAGTGAAATATAGCAAAATTTTAAGAGGATTAAATTATACTTTATTCCTGCAAAATAAGCTTTATTGAGTTCCAACCAGTAAAAAGAATTAAGGGAAACAGAACTTTAAATCTTGAAATACTGACTGGAACATTACCACTTTTAATGAAATGCATGCTTAAAGTGCTTGCTTTTGTCAATGGGAAAATTACACAGCAGGTATGTGAATGTTATTGCAGTCCATGCTAGGACTGGCAAGCTTACTATTCATTTCTTAAAGTCGCCAGTCTAATGCTGAATTTCTGTTTGTTGCAAACTGAGCACTTCATTTTGTCTGGGGTCAATATAGAAGTACAGCCAGATAGCAAATGAGAAAAAAAGGTTGCATATACATGTACTTATTAGCATATGTACTTCATCCCTGGAGAAGATGGAAATCAAATAGAAGGTGTAGAGGTTCAAATCAGGTGAATTGAACACCTAATTTGAACACTGAAAAAGCTCAGGCACAACCATTAGAGGTTAATCATAATTCCAGCTTCAACACTGCAGAAAAGTGGGTTATCTATGCAATAAATAATATAACACAAGAAGAAAGTTTAATAATTATAGTGATCGTAATGAATGTAAAGAAGAAGTTGTCTTAGTTTCCAAAGAGAACAAGTATTGAAAGTAAATTCTTGGTTCATACACCCAACTCCTGTTTCAGTGTTCTCTTGCCCAATGCATGTTCATTTGCCTTCCCTCAATCCAATACTACTTCTTACCAGTAAGACCAGGTGAGGTCCAGGTGACAGAAGCTGGTATTGTGATAATTAGAAACTTTGGTCCAAAATTTCCATACCCTTACAGTTCCCTAAACTAATAAGGCCCAGACCTAGTTAGGATTATTATTATTTTTTAAGAAGCAGACTGTGCAAATAGTATTAGATTTGTCTACTTAAACTATGCTATACACTTTATAATACAATGGATTGGGATGCAGTTAAATTGGCTTATTACCCAGTTGTTTCTTGTTGTCATTTAATGTTATTCACTCTAGAAAAACAAATAACTAGTTTGTATGAATTGGACCAAACAGCTTCAACCAAGATAGATTTCACTATCTCAGCTGCAGGGAAATCACATAGTGGCATAACAAGGGCTTCAGGAAATTTCAATGTATCAGTGGCATTACATGCACAAGCAGGAGTGGTGTGGTGTCCAATAGCTGGAGCTCTCACCTCACAATCAGGAAGCTGTGAGTTCGATCCCAGGTAGAGACAGATATTTCTCTCTCTGGGCACACTGAGAATATATCTGTTCAATAACATTGGTGACAGGGAGGGCATCTAGCAGTAAATACTCAGCTCCATTCAGTTGCCCAGACTCCACCCTGCAAGGGATTATGGGGTCATTAAAATAGAATGCTGATTATATGCACAAACAGGAAAATGCCATTTCAGAATGATAGGGAAAAAAGAAAAATTGGGGACTTGGTACTTTCTAGAATAGGGGTTTTAAAAAATGTTATACCATGAAACTATTTTGTTTAAAAAAAAATCCAAGAAGTGCTGTTTAATAATCAAAACACTAATAATAGAAAATTGGTAATAAAATGAAAAATACAATACTTATTGCAAATGCAAAATTTCCATAAGAACAGCTGCAATACCAGCAGATTAGCTTCATTTTTTTCTGTAGTCTGCAATTGCACCAATTTGTAACCAATGATTCATATTTAGAAAAATATTCTAAATATGTTGTTTCTATTTATCAATTATAATTTAATAACAACAACAAAAACAATGAAATTTGGATTGGACAAATGTGCCACAATCAACATCAAATGGGGAAAATAGTGAAAAGTGAAGGAGTCCAGATGCCCTATGAAAATAACATCAGGAGTCTAGATGAAGATCATCACTACAAATACCTGGTTATCCTTCAAGCTGACAACATAAAGCACATTGAAGTCAAGAAAAAGGTTAGAAGTGAATAAATCAAGACAGTGAAGAAGATTTTAAAGCCCAAACTCAAGGACAATGGAAAATATCTGAAGGACAGTGAAGAAGATGCACTGAAGTGTTACTTATTCTGAGGATCGGACCCAATAACTGGCATAGGCGGATTATTGATTCAATCAATGTATCTTTATTTACATGAGCTTTCATCTATTACAGGCATCATCTGGAAGAACATGTGGAGCAGCATGGGGCGACCTTAAATACCTGGAAGGTGGAGTCTGAGGTAAGGGGAGGTCTGTGAAGGAGATCGATGGGAGGTGTGAGTGCGTTAACCCCTGCATCCCTGGGTCATGGATGCCTTCAGGCATAGGTGAGGCATTTAAGTGCAACAAATGCCCCTCTAAATGCTTAACCTGTGTCTGTGTCACTGGTTGCTTGGGGGAGGCCCATGGGCAGACGCATAGTTTGGACACTAGGTAGGAGTGCTGCTTGCCTTGCAAAGGTTTTGTCAGGATGCCTGCCATTTGTTCTTCAGTGTCACAGTGAATTGTTTTAATGAAGCCTATCTTTGAGAGTTGCCTCACATGTTTGTGTTTTATGTCTACGTGTCTGGACCTCTGGCCTACCGCATCCGCATGGATATCTCAATGGCGGCCTTGTTGTCTTTGTGAATGACTATCGGATATGCAGGTTCAGTCCAGACACTGGTGAGCAGGTCATCAAACCACATTAGATTATTGGCAGCTTTGGATAGTCATATATACTCTGCCTCGGTGGTCGATGTGGCTACTAGATTCTGCTTGCCCATGTACCAATGTACTGGGCTGTTGTTGAGGAAAAATATATACCCTGAAGTACTTTTCCTGCTTCTTATGTCTCCTGCCCAATCGGCGTCTGCATAGCAGGTGAGAGTGGGTTCATTGAGTATGTCTGGTTCAAGCAGGCATCAGCGCTATACTTTAAGTACCTGAACATTCTTTTTATTGCTTCCCAGTGGTACATGGTGGGTTTGCCTACATGTCTGGAGAGTAGGTTAACGGGTAGGGCAATGTCGGGCCTGGTCCAGTTGGCGATATACAAAAGTGACCCTACGGTGGACCTGTAGAGTGTATTGTCTTTGAACTCAGGTGCCTCACCATACATATTTTTCAAGAGAAAACAACAGAGCCTGTAGTACAGTGGTTTAAAGCACCCTGTTATTAACATCTATTAACATCTGCTGCTTGCAATTACTGCAAGTTCGAATCCCACCAGGCTCAAGGTTGACTCAGCCTTCCATCCTTTCTAAGGTGGGTAAAATGAGGACCCAGATTGTGGGGGCAATAAGCTGACTTTGTATAAATATACAAAAGTATGAAGGCTATTGCTTAACGCACTGTAAGCCGCCCTGAGTCTCTGGAGAAGGGCGGCATATAAATCAAATAAAAAAAAAAAAAGAAGAAGTCCGGTTGCATGGGAGTTTCACATTGTTTGGCATCTGCCATGTTACACTGGCATAGGAAGACAAAGCACTTCATGGCCAGTACATTTAAAAAAAATAGGAAGGAAAGCAGCTAATAACAATACCTGGCAATGGCTAATAGCAGAAAGTTAGAGACTGAGGGACTAATTCTGTTTGCACAAGACCAAGCCTTAAGAACAAATGCATACAAAGCCAGAATTGATAAGATAGCAACAGACAGTAAATGCTGTCACTGCAAAGAAACCGAAGAAACAGTGGACGATCTGGTAAGCTACTGCAAGAAGATCTCACAGACTGACTACAAGCAATGACATGACAAAGTAGCAACAATGGTGCATTGGAAAATCTGCAAGAAATATCATTTGTATGCAAGCAAGAATTGGTGGGGCCATAAAATAGAGAAAATCACAGAAAATGAAGAAGCTAAATTGCTCTGGAACTGTAGAATTCAAACAGGTACCAGCCACATAACACTCCCGACTTAATAATTGTCAATAATAAAGATAAAAAAATTCTGCATAGTGGACATGGCAGTATCTGGAGACAACAGAATAGAAGAGAAAAACTGGAGAAGATAACAAAATACAAAGATCTGCAAATAGAAATAGCACAATGGTGGTGAAAGCAAGCAGAGATAGTACCAATAGTAATAGGTGCCTTGAGTCTAATTCCAAAACAACTACTGTATCACTTGAACACCATCGGCATTGACAAATTCACCATCAGTCAATTGCAAAAGGTAGCTTTACTCGGAACAGCTTACATTCTGCAACGATATCTGTAATACCATCAAACATCCAGATCTGCCTATCCCAAGTCCTTGGAAATGACTCAATGGGTAGACAAAAATGCCAAATCCACTCTGAGCATCTGGCTGACTGTGCGACAAACCAATATATTCTCCTCTCCCAAGGAATAGTACTGATCATTGTGGGTGATCCAGTGTTCTCTAGTGATTCTAAGGGCTATGGTGAACGGGTGCAAACGTATCAGACCAGTCTTAGCTGAAGAGTCAAACTAAACCTGTTCCAAAAATTAAATCAATATGATGAGAACACATAATTTGAATTTCATGCTGAATCAATTGTTGCCCAGATTAACAAGAGTGGCATTGGATGCTATGGCTTCCAGGCATTCACCCCCCAAAAAATGGGCTACAGGGCTCAGACCAATTGGGAATATGCCAATGAAAACATAGAAATATGGACAGTAATGTGAAGGGGGACAGAAAGATTCTCCATAATTTCTCTTTTGCTTCTAAGCAAAATAGAAATGGCTTTTAAAAAATATAGTCTTTATGTGAAAATAGTTATATAAATTCTTTGGGAACAAGCAGGAAGTCATGTTTTGTACATGCACATGTGAGGAGACAGATCATTTGAGTGATGATCATCCAAAATCAGCCACTCACTTCCTGCATGGTGATGATGACGAACCCTGGTGAATACAATTGATAAAAAGGAAAATGTATCATCAAGGAAGGATCAGAGGAGATGGCCAGTGTGAATCCAAGACCTGTACATTTTTGGGTTTCTCTCACCACCACCACCATAATCCCTTGTGGAACCTTTCAAATTTTTGTGGATCCTGGGATTTTATGGAAACTAGCTAGGAAAACTTTATGCATACTACAATATAGAAATATGTTTATATGTCTATAATTAGCTTTTGCTTTGCTATGCTACCTGTTTTGTCTTAAGCCCATCGATTTTCAAAATGCTCCCCCATGTGCCACTGAAATCTAAAGCTAACCATCAATCCAATAATGTGTTTATTCTTACTCTAACATTTTCTTTTCCTCTTAATGCTCTGTTGTGTTTTTATCTGATATGAATTTCTATCATAGTGAGTCAGTATTATTTTTTAAAATGTATTTTATTTAATCACAAATGTGAAGATTGTCGAGAGAAAAAATTGGGCAATATAATGAATGTTGAAGGAGAGAAACTCCTTGAAAAAGGAACTGGAGATCATTAGTTAGTAGACAGAAGGGAGAAATAACAGCACAGAGGGAGAACAAAATAGTCCTACAAAATATCTTACCTGCTGTGCAGGTACAGTCCAATCTGCCCACTAAGGAGAATGATAAATGATGGTGTGCTAAAAGACAGTATGTACATTGGTAGATGAGAAGCTTTGCTGATAGCTCTTATATCTGGAATAAGCAAAAGATTGATGACATCATCAAGTAGCTCTACATTTTGAAAGAATTCTGAAATGGCATGAAAGAAATGAATTCTGAAATGGCATGAAAGCCTGGAATGATATAACATAAGGTTGCAGATTTAGGTTAGAAAAACGAAAGCATGATGAAATTAGCCCAACAGCAATCCTACCAAAGTCTTTTTTTCCTAACCCTGCAAATTTATATCTTATAGTAGCATATACACCTATACATTTGTGCATTTTCTTTCTTTTCTGGTCCCCATCCTCATCCACAAATGATGAGCTTGCTGAAAATCTGCTTTAAAGTTCTTATATATTGTTAAAGTTTCTCTCTTTCAAATTAATTTAGTCAATAAAATCCTTATAACAAATTGATTTCTGTTTCCGTGCCTTGATGGTATTTCCTGCAGTTACAGTATATCTATTGATTGGTGAAGTTTCTTCCCATTCATTCATTTCATAGGTTTATAGTGACCGCCATCTACAAATCCTGAGCAGTAAAAGTACAGAATAAAACAAAACAAAAGCCAAAACCAAAAAAAATTCCCTAGATGGCCATCAGAGAGATTAAATCCAATGGTGGGATTCAGCCAGTTCGCACCACTTCAGGAGAACCGGTTGTTAATTTTCTAAGCAGTTTGGTGAACTGGTTGTTGGAAGAAATCATTAGGGCAGAGAACCGGTTGTTAAATTAGTTGAATCCCACCACTGATTAAATCCCAGTTTAAACCTGATAGATTTATACTGTTTTAACAGATTTTTTGAATAACATCTCAGAACCAGAGAGTTCCATAGTATAGGGCTGTGATGGCGAACCTATGGCACGGGTGCCACAGGTGGCACGCAGAGCCATATCTGAGGGCACACGAGCATTGCCCTAGCTCAGCTCCAGCACACATGTGCCCGCCAGCCACTGATTTTCAGGCCTTCTGGGCTCACCGGAAGTTGGGAAATGGGCTGTTTCCGGCCTCCAGAGGGCCTCCGGGGGGTGTTGAAGAAGGCCGTTTTTGCCCTCCCTAGGCTCCTAGAAAGCCTCTGGAGCTTGGGGAGAGTGAAAAATGGGCCCACTTTGCCATTGTGTGCCAAAAGTGTGGGGAGCGTGGGGGGAGCACATGCACATGCGTTGGAGGGTGGGGCACGGGTGGGCATTGAATTATGGGTGTGGGCACGCACGTGCACGATCCTCCCGCTCCCCCCCCCGCTTTTGGCACGTGACGGCAAAAAGGTTAGCCATCACTGGTATAGGGGCAATTAGACGTGACATCTTTGAAAGAACTTTGACCTCTAACTCTTCAACACATATAACAATATCCCAAGGAACATGTATAGTTGGGCATCGTGGTTTTTTAAATATATGAATACATGAAATATGAATAAATATGTTATTTGAAATATAACAGAAAGCAGAATTTCATTCTGGTCACAGTCATATGAATTTTGGCTATTATTTGGTGTCACTTTAGAGGTCATTTCAAATTTGATCAATACATGAAAAAAACAAGAGATTATACTATTTGACTAGGGGGAAAACGCATAACATTCATTCATAACATCCCCACCCCTATCATCATTTACGTTGGTGTATTTAGCAAGAAAGAAATGTGACAGTATTTGTTAAAGCTATGGTACAGTAAACTGACACTAATGAAATCTAAGTTTCAAAGGCATAGCATTAATTATACTAATTTTATCTTCTGAAATTTGAGGCATGTAACTACTGAAGCTTTAAGGCACTTCTTATTTTAAATGAGGGTGTACATGCATGGATTGATCTAATACAATCAGGAAAGAAACTATACATAGATATATTTAATATTGTTTTAAAAATAAATCTACCAGTGATTCAAGTTGTATTATGGGTTGTTGCTAGGCTATGGAGCACTAAATAAAACATTATTAGAACTTTATTTTCAGTTAACATATCAGCTTGGATTTATTTTTGTATGTGTTATCGCTGAATTTTTACCTTATTTATAGAGTAATTTCTGATTTCTGCTCCAGTAAAGTATATTGTATTTATTTATTTATTTATTTTATTCAATTTATAAACCGCCCTTCTCCTGCTGGACTCAGGGCGGTGTAAAAAACAATCAATACAAAAATTTAAAATTTAAAAGAATTATAAATTTTGGCCATAAATTTAAAAACCTCATAGCTAAAACCCAGTTTAGACAATTTAAAAAATCCAAAATCTTAAAAAGGGGGGGGGGTATGCCAGCCCTGCTTGTTGGAAGAGAAAAGTTTTTAGGGCACGGCGAAAAACCCGGAGATCTGATATCCTGCATATCTCCGGAGGCAGGTTGTTCCAGAGGGCGGGTGCTGCCACAGAGAAGGTCCTCCCCCTGGGAGTCGCCAGCCGACATTGCCTGGCCAACGGCACCCTGAGGAGTCCCTCTCTGTGGGAGCGTACTGGCCGGTGGGAGGCTATTGGTGGCAGAAGGCAGTCCCATATTGATTTCTGTGGAATTATAACAGTATAAATAATGATTATTTAGCTATATGTCTAACCTGTCAGGTTCCGATGTCATCTCAAATAAATTGCACTCCCAAGCAATTAGTCTTTGCTGAAATATTTCATTTATTGAGAACGACAGATCTGGTCCCAACTTCATCGTAGCCAATACTAACCCTCTGACCCCAAAACCTTCCCATTCCGTTCCCCCAAACCTCAACTTCTTATTGGCCATCTTCCAGCTCAATCTTCTCAGCTCCTGCCTCCAACCCCAGGAATTCCTCCCTCCCATCCCATCTCCAAGCAACACTATCTACAAAAAGAATAAGTAGGTAAAAGTTCAAGCCACAGCTCCTCCTCTTTATGGCAGCCTTGAAAGGTTGACATAACCTATCATTGAAAGCAGCTAGTTAACACAATGAAACAGATGATACTTAGCTGATTTCTTGTCTTCTAACATGCATTTATTTTGTTTTTTAACATGCATTTTTCATCACTTGTAATAAATGGTCAATGATGTTGCTGAAGATATAAGAATTTCTGTTTTGTCAGATAAGTATTTCTTTTTGTTGATAATGTACTAGGTAATTATCAATGTACTAGACCAGGGGCCACTAAGGGACCTTAGGGACCACTAAATTCATAATTTTAAATCCCATAGACCACTAATATGATCTGAAAAATGACTGGCTGGGTGGGCGTGGCTAGATGGTCATGTGATTGGGTGGGCATGGTCAACTCAATGTCACTCACATCAAGGGGCACCTCGCAAGCCTCTACTTGCCCCTCCCCACCAAGTCACTCCTTGCCTCCCCACCTGGGCTCCTTAGGGCCCCAACAGGAAGTAGTTGTTGGAGCTAAGCAGCCACCATGAGAAAGAGTTGACAAAACAGCTCAGTTCAAATTGGATCTGACTGAGAATGAGGCTCAGCAGAAGCATCTCACTGAGGACTACAAGCCTAGGCTTTCCAAGCAGTGGGAAGACCTGTGGGAATACAAGGCCAGGTATCAGCATCTGGAGGCTCAGCAGGCTGAGATGGTCAGCCAGTTCCAGGCCATGATGCAGTCCCACTGGAACAAGGCTCTCTGGCTCTTTGCCACCAGGAGCACTTCCCTCCAGACTTCACCCAAAGCCCCACACCAGGAGGCTGAAGAAGACCCTAAGTCAGAATTTCTTCCCCCTTCCACACAAGAAGACCCCAAAGGGGGAGACTCTCTGCAGCAACACAAACGTTCATTGCATGTATTCATCCCAGGGACCGTAGTTTGAGGAGCCCTGATTTAGTGCAATATAAAAAATGCAAATAATTTTTCTGTTTTTCTGTTTTCTAATTTTCCAGTTGGTGGCCGCTGTACTAGACAATACATTATCAAATACAGATTTTGGCAAATACAGATTAAAGGATAAATAGCTGTTACAAGCCTGATTACCATTGTAGGTCCTAGACTAAAATAAGAGATAAGAACAAGAGATAATTCAGAGATCAGAAATCAAATAAAGCCTCACAGTCAAGAACCTGCAGAAGGCCATGATAACTAACCATGTTCTAAGGATTCAGTTAGGCAGGCACAACGAAATCACTGGACAAAGAGTGTCTGTCTGTCTGTCGGTCGATCTGTCTGTCTGTCTGTCTGTCGGTCTGTTGGTCGGTCTGTCGGTCGGTCGGTCTGTCGGTCTGTCGGTCTGTCTATCTATCTAATCTATCTATCTATCTATCTATCTATCTATCTATCTATCTATCTATC
>WNWU01000016.1:27333672-27385258 GCA_012654045.1 Ptyas mucosa | reverse complement strand
ATCTATCTATCTATCTATCTATCTATCTATCTATCTATCTATCTATCTACATATAGATAACAACATAACATTCTGGGGGGAAGGTTATATATTTGTTGACACCACACATAATTTATTAGTGGAAATCTATCCATATTGAACTATCCATATTGAACTATCTATCTATCTATCTCTATCTACCTACCTACCTATCACATTTATTAGCCAGCAAACTCAGGACAAATCAAAACACCATAAAAACAAAAAAGGCCATAAACCAGAGACTAACATAACAAAAACCAAAGTTCTCCAAAAAAACATATTTCTAAGAACTTCCAAATTTTTAAGGCCTTGTTAAAGGATGGCAAATTGAGGTCAATTTGAAACCCATGGGGACAGGTACCATGACACAGAAAGTGTCAAGCTGCAAGTTAGACTATTGCTGCTTTGAACCAGTAGATGTCACTGGCACAGGAATTTCTAGAAGTCTTTGATTTGTGGATTCTTGGTTATCATCAGACAAGGCGTCTTTCAATAGAACCTTGGTAATTCGTGGTCATGATAATACCTGGGGGGATAAACTAAACTTTTTTGCTGACTATTCCCATTTGAAAAATGATTCTAAAGTGTCCTGCTTAAATAAAATCTCTGCAAGAACAACATATCATTCTGGGGGGAAGGTTATATATTTGTTGACACCACACATAATTTATTAGTGGAAATCTATCCATATTGTTGAAAATGAATGCAAATTACTGAACATATGAATGGAAAGGAAAGATTAAGAATTGCTTGGAACAGAATAAGAAGAGTTGTGCAAAAGGGTGCCACAAAACTATGGGCAGTTACATGAATTGGAATGGTGAAAAAGAACATTGTTTTGGAATGAAGTGAAAGACACTGTGGATAAGAAAAAATTCATATACATGAATAAATGTTGGAGAAATAGGGGGAAATGTATGAGGTATACATTGTGTGTATTTGTCTTTGTAATCTATTGATTTTTTTATTTAAAATATTCTCAGTGCACTTTTAATTATTTTTGTACAATTTGTGAATATGTCAGACAAAATTTATATAGATGTACTGTAGTAATTATTTAAATTGCAACATTTTAAAGCCTTGATTGCTTGGTTAATTATTTCATGGTTCACTGTTTTATAAATTGATTATCATGTTTTGTAGCATTCGATCAGGTTGGCAATTTCAGTACTATGGAGAAGAGAGACTCTCTCTCTCTCTCTCTCCCTCTGTGTTGTGTGTGTGTGTGTGTGTGTGTGTGTGTGTGTCACTTTCTAAATGAATGGATGCCTTTCTTTGCTTCTTTCTCTCTGCAAATAAGCTAACTGGACAAAATGCAAGGAAGAAGAAAGCAGACATGTTGTCAAAGCAAGTATAAAAATTAAGCCACAACTCTAAAGGTCTTTCTCATACAAAGAAAATGAAAAGTTAAAAAATAAAGAAAGCTCCTGATTAGATACTAATTAGGAGAGAATAGAGAAAGAGGGGCTGAGGGTGTTGGCGATAGTAGGATAAGACAAGACAGCTAAAAAATTAAAACTTTAACTAAAACACAAAAATATCTAAGAACTGCAACTATAACTATAAGTATAACTAAAAATAAAGATCAATTTGGGAAATGAGAGAACATATAAAGTCACTGTAACTTTGAATGAATGTAATGAATTAATACAATCCTAATATATTCACCAAGCGCTATATTATTATAATTATATTAAAAAATTATTATTTATTTTCTAAGGTCTTTTGTGATCTATTTTCCATATTCAAAATGGACTTTATATTGCCTCTGAACACAATTTACCCAAAAAATCCCATAACAGGATAAAATGTTTCAAGATTAATTTAAATAAAGATACAGACATAAGGAAAGTATGGGATGCAAATAAAGTTTTTATGAGAAGGCAATTTATACCCAGAATTTATACAAATTGAAAAGACAGAAGAAAAGATGTAAAAAATTCTAATGGAAATAAATTAAAAGAGGATGAATTAAACAGACCATTGGAAAGAAAGAAAAAATCTTATAGCAAATTAATCTTTTACATTACCAGGTATATATGCTAATGATGGAAGAAATGGAAACAAAAATTAATTTCACTAAAGAGAAGAATTTTTAGTGATCAAATATACCTGGGATTGGCTAGCATATAAACTGATTTATATTATGGTAACTATATCACTAGTTATGTTTAGCTAATAAGTGCAATAAGTGCGTATAGTCAAGGCTTTGAACTATGGTGCTGGAGAAGACTCCTGCAAGTCCCTTGGACTGCAAGGTGATCAAACCGGTCAATCCTAGAGGAGATCAACCCTGACTGCTCTTTAGAAAGCCAGATCGTGAAGATGAAACTGAAATACTTTGGCCACCTAATGAGAAGGAAAGACTCACTGTAGAAGAGCTTAATGCTGGGAAAGATTGAGGACAAAAATAAAAGGCAGAGAACGAGGTGGCTGAATGGAGTCACTGAAGCAGTAGGCGTGAGCTCAAATGGACTCCAGAGGATGGTAGAGGACAGGAAGGCCTGGAGGAACATTGTCCATGTGGTCGCAATGGGTCAGACATGACTTCGCAACTAACAACAACAACAATGGCCCATTAATATTCTAGAGCTTTCTCTTATACCTTGCTTCAAGCCAATTCTTCCCAACCCTATTTTTGTGCATTTGATTTATTTCACCCAGATCAGGATGTTTTCCTTATCAAAGCTGTACTTCATTCTCTTAGATTTGGCCCAATATACAAGGCTATTTATATAATTTAAAATTATGATTTTGTACTTAAGGATATTAATTTTGTGAATTTAGTGTTATCTGAAAATATGATAAATGCATCTTCCATTCACCTTGGTAAATTTTTTCGCTCAAGTTATGAAAAATGAGAGAATTCTGTAACATACTGTACTGAAACCTGTCTGGCAATTTCTCAAAAGGCACGAGAGAATGCAGACCATTGCAGACAGAATTGTCCAATGAAAGGCAAAATATTCACATGCACTCCTTAACCATTTGGTAACTAAATAACTGATACTAAACTTCTAACTAAATAAGTGAAAAATATTTTCTGCTCTTATATTTTCTATTGCAATTTTTCAAAGCAATTATCTTGTATCGAACGGATTAACTGAGATTAAAAATATGATTTTCTGTGTAGCAACACTAATAACATCTTCATATAAAAAGCACACACATCTGAAAACACCCATAATGAATAAGGATTAATTTTAAAATCTGAAGTGAAGACAGGAATAAAGTTAGTATTTGAAAGAACTTTGTAAAGCTTGGGCATTTTGGGCCAATCTGATCTCAATTTGCTGAAACAATAACTATATATTTATATTACTGGGGTTAAGCTATGCTAGCCATGTTTGTATTCAGTTCATTTATTCTGCAAATGGTCTAACAATGCCAAAGCAATTTACAATCAGAGAATCTGTGTTTAATCTTAACAACTATACACCATGTCAACACCTAAAGAAAATAGCAGTCTTTGTGCTGTACTTGTCTGTCCCAATAAATGTGTTCATTCGAAACTGTCATTTGCAGATGTCATGATTTATTACAGCTTGTGCTTCCCAAAAATAGCATTTCAACAACTCTACAACTCAACATTTACACAAAGGCAATGACTCTTTCTCTGGCATATTTGTCAAAGATTCATCCACCTCCCCATCTCACCCACAATAAGTTATTACCTAGTGGTAATAGAAATATATTTGTAATCACGCTATGCTTAATTTCCTGACCTCCTTCTGTATTTCTTTGATAAGTCAATGTACTGTATGTACATTCAAAGTGTAGTCAATGTACTTTGATTGTACAATGAAAAACAAATGGGAAAACAAGTGGAGAAAATGCTTGCTTGGTTTCTGTCTTTACCCAATGCATCTATTTATATATTTATAATTTTGTTCTGCAGGAAACTGTTCAAATAAAACTATATACGTATCATGGGTGTGATAGTAAATGTGTATGTATCAGGTTAATTTTTAATATTAATTGTTCTTAAATCAAAAAGCTATTTGCTTTTATAAAATAAAACCATATAAAATAAAGCCAAGAGTTGGCCTACTGCATTTTTACCAGATATATTGTCTGGGATGATGAATGGAGTTGATTGCAAAGCATCTTTATCTGGGCAGAGTGTTAAGTGGGGCACAAGCTAAATCTGGCAGATAATTCTACCTGGTCTTTAAGCAGAAACTCAAAGACTAAGAAACCATCCCAGGCAGGAGTGAAATGCTCTCAGTTCAAACCGATCACCTGATCCGGTAGCAATGGAGGCGGGCGGTTTGGAGAACCGGTAGCAAAAATCCCTGCCACCCCCATTGCCCAGCTGAGCCGTGCAATCATCAGAGCCTTTTTTTTTTAATTTTTAAAAGCATTTTTTCTACCACCTCTGGCCGAAAAAATGCTTTTAAAAATTTTTTAAAAAAGGCTCTGATGATCACGTGGCTCACCTGGGATCATCAGAGGCTTTTTAAAAGCATTTTTTCTACAACCTCTTCAGATGAAGAGGTTATTTAAAAAAATGTTTTTAAAGGGAAAAAAAGCCTCTGCTGATCAGGCAAGTCAGCTGGGATTGTCAGAGGCTTTAAAAGCATTTTTTTAGAATGTAGAAAAAATGGTTTTAAAAGTAAAAAAAAAAAGTTGGCCACGCCCACTCAGTCATATTACACACACACACCCCAAGCCACTTCCACAGAACCGGTAGTAACAAATTTTACATTTCACATCTGATCTCAGGTCACTAATTACAACCTATCCAATATTACTGATGGAGTCAATGTTATTAAATTATCTTCATTTCTATTGACAATTAGCAGTTTCATTTTAGAAGATTTAATATGAGGTTACTTTGCCCTATTTATTTTATCAGAATCTTCAGATACCTATTCAGGATTTTGATAGCATCCCCAGCTTAGATCAGAATATTGAATGTCATGAATATGTTGATCATAACTTGTCCTATGTGACCTTTCCCTGTAGCTTCATTTAGATATTAAAGATAAATAAAAAGAGTACATAACATATTTGCAGACATACACTGTGATTCCTTATACCTCAGAACAATTATAATCACATAAAATAACTGCAAATTAATATGGTAAACCTTATATAATGTAAGGCAGTTCTAAATAATGAAGATTAAGTTTTACAAATCTAATCAGGTCATGAAAGCAATATGAATCACATTGGTGATGTGAAGTAAACACCTTTTTTGCCTCAGTGAAGCAAACTGGATAGTTTTAAACTTCTTTGGGCTATTATTGTGGGAGATGTCTCCTCTTAGCTCTTTCCCCTTAGACTGGCTGCAAAGGACACAGACAAACCTCCAAGCAGCTTCAACAACTCTCTAAAATAATGCAAATAACCAGCTGTCTACAAGAAATTCCTCACCATCCAGTCAGAGCTGAAGAAGCTTCTTGGATGAGAAGCGAAATGTCTTCAAAAAAAGAAAGAAAGTTCAGTTGCTTCTTGAAAAAGCACCTTTGGGACAACCATTACCTGGATGACTGAGTATCTCCTTAGACATATAATCCAACATGTATTCTGGAATTGATACTATGGTC
Source organism: Ptyas mucosa (assembly GCA_012654045.1). NCBI lineage: Eukaryota > Metazoa > Chordata > Lepidosauria > Squamata > Colubridae > Ptyas > Ptyas mucosa. The sequence goes on along the minus strand of WNWU01000016.1, from coordinate 27,379,685 downwards.
TAATCAAAACAGAATTTGAATAGTTGAATAGTACAGAATCTTCTGTTAAGACATCTCTTTGAAATCTTGGACTTTGTCACTTATAATTTCATAGCAGATTGATTTAAGGAACTTTATTATTTTATGTAACTTATTCTCCCACTGGCTGTTACTTTTTGTGACTGTCTGAATATTAGTTCAACATAATTCCAGTATCTCTGTGAAATAAATGGTTTTATTTCAGTGCAAACAAATATATTATTTAATTTTTTCTTGTTTGTTTGTTTACAATTAATTGCTTCCAAGTTTACACTACAGCAGTTAATAAAGTCTCCAAGTGAACAGATATAATCATTCTGACATGCTGATATTTGTAAAGAGTACTTGAGAATTTAAGATGTCTTCATTAAATATTGCCACAAATATATGTGATAAAAACTGGAATTTGATTAAATAATACTGAAATAAAGGTCTCTAGCAGTGGTGGGTTTCTACCATTTCGCCCCGGTTTGGGCGAACTGGTAGTGGGGGCAGCAGGAGGCCCCACCCACCCACCTGGATGTCATCATGGATGCTCTGTGCATGCGCAGAAGCACCATGTGTGAGCGAAGCAAGCGCGCTTATGCGCATGTTCCTGATTCCGAACCGATAACGAAGGTAAGTGGAACCCAATACTGGTCTCTACTCACCGAAAGTAGTCTACCAATCATTTATTTATTTATCTATGTAAATGTTGATACTTCTTTGATGATCCCTGAATAAAAAAAACCAAAAAACTTCTGAATTCACTCCTTTGAAAAGGACTTGGATTGAGATCATCACCTATGTCTACTTGGTGCTACAAGAGCTAATTCTTTTCAATGCATGGCAATACATTTTTTTAAAAAAAATTCAAGACAGACTTTTTTTTCTGATAAACATAGTCATATATTCTACACATATAGCTGTTTTATCCAGTGTTCTCCCAATATGGCAGAATTTGAATAAAGCAACAGAGACCAATTTGGTTCAGCCAGGTATTGCTCTGAGGCTACAAGAACTGTGACAAGTCTAATGTGGCCTAATGTTTTTCTAAGAGTTAAATTCAATTAATTTTTATTACAATTCTATAATATTAGATGCAAGAAAAGCCCAACTAAGCATATAGCTTTTTCTGTTTCTTAAAACATTTTTGGAATTAATGAGTACAATATATAGACATATTCATTTTAAAACCATTTAATAATTCATGCATTTTTGAATCTTATAGTAAACATGGCTGCCATCTTGGAATTATCTCTTGATAATGCCCGTGATCCCAGTTCAGGGTGATGTGAGTCTCAAAGATCAAATAAGACAACTTGGCCAGTGCACACAATATATATAGTGCGGGTGCTATATCACTGCACTATAACAAGATACTGTGATGTTTGCCATAATGGAAGATCACCAATCTGAATGAATTTAAAAGGTATTAAGCAACTGTATTGAAGATAAATAATGCTGGTTCTATATTTAATTGTTTAGTAGGAGTAGGCTGGATACTGGAAAATATTGTGCTACTAGAAAATACAACATATGACTGATCAGATATCAATTATTTGACTGTGATACCTACTGTAGCAGACTTTATAAGTTAAGCTAAGATAATTGTCAGTTTTGTTTCATAATTAAAATTTTTATGGATACTTCCTTTTTTTGTGAACCCTGAAGATAATGACAGTGCATTCTATACAGTTGTGATGTAACAAAGTCAAGACAACCTAAAGGGTGGAATTGGAGATAACTTAGTAGCTACAGTAGATAATAAATAATAGATCTTGGGACTAAGATAGCAATGTAGCAAAAATATTTTACTACTGCTACTGTAGTCCAAATGACCACAAGTCTGCATTTTGGTAATTCAAATATTTTTGTACTTACATAATTAAAAAGCAACCTTATAGCAAATTGCCTGTCTAATATATTTGCCGCTGTGCTAATTAGTTGGATCTTTGAGGTGGGGGACTGTAAAATAACTTATTTTCAGCTTTTAAAATATATATATTTGGGGAATTGGGATATAGTATTACATATGCATGTAAATCAACTTATTTCTTTGTTATTAATTGCTTTGGACAGCAATAAAAAATTAACACAGTATGGGGTGTGTTTTTTTCTGACTTTCTGGCTGTCTCAAAAATGCAAGGAAAAGTTAAATCACGTAGTTTAAATGCTCTAAATTCTTTTTGAATCTGAAAGCTACCCCCTACAAGAAAACATGTGCAGACTATTACTTAGAAATAATGGATGAGTTAAAATAGCACACTAAGTCATAATTTGCCCCCCCAAAAAACTTTATGTATTTATTAATTCAGCAATTATTTAATCCATGGTTAATGACTTAGTATTATGTATGAGCCAGGACAATTGTGGAATATCTAGGAATATCTAGTGGCCAAATCAAATGTGGAATATATACATATATATATGTATTTATATAAGTGTACATAAATGACCTTTCTTTCTCTGAAAAGTTGCAAACATATATCAATGTATTCAGAGTAGCAAACAGATTTGTGGGGAATACTCCAATAAGAATAACAAGTTCTGTATAAATGAAAGAATTGTAATCCAAGACTATATTTAACAAAGGAAATAGAAGCTGAATCATGATGATTAACCTTGTGAAAAATACATTTTATTTCAAAGGTAGAAATAGACCTTTGCTACTTAGGTTGTAAATGTCTTCATTTTTGTTGGCTAGCAATATGTGAAGGTTCTAATACATATCTTCAACACAGAGACATTTTGAAAAATGTCATGTTTTTATGTCAAAAGTAAGTTTCATATATAGAAATAAATCATAGGTATGGCCAGATAAATGACTATATATTTAATGTCCAGATTTTTTCTAAAAATTGAACAATACCAATATTATATTTCTCCCGTCAAGAACAAAAGTTTTCTGAGTCACCTTACTCTTGAAATCAAACTTTACAGATGGAATAGAAACAATCAATCAATCAAATAGTCACATTTACAACCATCTGGGATTCATCCTCCCTTCCTCCACACAAGATGTTACACTTATGAGTAATTTAGCACTTTCCTACTTTGCTCAAGTTTCTCCATGCAATGCATAAATGCTAAACTTTACATATTTTTCACATTAAAATTTTATAAATCAAATATTGAAGCATCAGCATGAATATTAGTGGTAACCCCTGAAATGCAGTATAATTTATTACACTCCTCTCTATTAAGGTGGAACAATAGTTGCAAGCATTTTTGCTCAGTCTCATGCCGTATGCTGCATTTTATAACAGTTTTAATTAGTTTAATTAATCATTTTGGGCTTTATTGTGGAACCGTTATCCTTCCCTTGGTGAATGCAAGCTTGGAAAATAAGTCTCCTTGTCCTTAATTGGAAGAGTACCTTGCTAAATACAAGTGCGGCATGCAATTGCTCCATTATTTTCAACAAAAGTTGCCGTTTTCCTTATAGTCACTTTTGGTTTACACATTTTATATAAACCCTCTTGATTAAGTTGCTAGGCAAATCATGAAAGTTCCTTAATGTTTCAATTCTGAGATTCAGTTCTGATACTTCTATATTTATGTCAGCCTTCTTGTATATTCAGAAGAAATCCTACCAAAGAATAGAGGAAGAACATTGGAAATAAATCAGTACAATAATAGATAATAGATAATAGATAATAGATAATAGATAGAGCTTTTACATATAAGCATCTTAAAATATGCTTAGCAAAGATATAGCTGATACCTTCTGAATAATATAATTGAAGTGATCCACCACTTTAAGAAAGTATAATCATTGTGAAAAGTTGACAGATTACATCGATATGCTTCAACATGCCATTACCATTTCCTCATTTATTTCTTTAGCACTTTTCTCTCATTAGATTTAACTTACTGCTGAGAATGTAATGATATTGCAGTGGCATATGGCAAGGAATAGATGTGGAGGCTCTTTTGCTTTCCCATGGCTGTGGGAATGACATGTGCACTGCAATTCATTTGCTTAGATCCAAGCCTCTCTTTCCCTTAACATTAGGGCACATGACCTGTTTTGTGACAATTCATTGCTGCCACTGCCTCTTTCAAGTAAGAGTCATCACAGATGTTTTCCCTTTTCCTTTTTAAGTCTACTTTATTGTAAGACTCATACAAGCCAGCCGCACTGCTGATAAGCACACGATTTCAAGACATTTATCTGCGCTCATAGACTGCAGGGAATTCAGTTGCACTAAGATTTAGAAATAAATAAGAAACTCAATAAAACAGAAAATGTTTGCCGTGGTAAGTTATATAGTCTTGCATTCCTTTGAACATAAACTGAAATATTCTAAAGAGGCATGCAGAGGTAACTACTATTTTCTTCAGAGATCCAACTTTGAAGAGCCATTTTCCAAACAAAAGCTGAATATGTTGTTTATGATTTATAACTATGAGAGTATGGCATTAATGTGTATCTCGAGTATAGTTTTCTATAAATATTACTGGAGTGATATGAAAAGGAGACACATTAGCTCAAACCACTTAACCATTTAGGATTACAAAAAATTAATCCATATAGCAGCTTGTTAAAAAGAGATAAACCCTGTTCAGATGAGAAATTCCTATGCGCTATCAAATTTCAATGCATATGGAAATCTTTTCATATACATCTCAGGGTCCTTAATTATTCAGGAAATGCACAAAGAAATCCATGTAAGGATTTGTCAAAAATATGCAACCCCTGTTCAGGTGAAAAATTCTTAAGCATTATCAAATTCCAGTGCACCTAGAAACCTTTTCAAATCTGATATCCCTTGATTCAGACTGTTATACAATATTTGATTTAAGACTATTATTAAGTAAGATGTACTTATTGTTGTTTTGCTCTTAACAAAGTTCTGGCTTTAGTAATTTAGAACTTGTAAAGCAATTTCAATACCTGAATTTAGTAGATGGTGTAGAGGAGATGAGCCAGACTGAAAAGCCAAGGGATCATCAGGCTGGAGTAAGGAACAAGCATGGAAAAGAGATCCATATAATATCAAGCTTGATGTTGACTGATGAGTTATGTAATTTAGCCATCAGATCGATCAGATCCACCAGAGTGGTTCAAAATTCAAAAATATTACCTATGATACAGTTAAAAATTCAGAGGGACCACAATCATCAGCAAATGATAAAATCCAGATTTCTCCCTCCCCCCCCCCCAATTATGAACTAGATAGATTTGTGCAAAAGACAACCTACCACAATTGCCACCTGCTCTTTAAGCAAGAATTATGATTTAAAAAAAATAGCCTAGATTGTATACCAGTCTTGACTGGGGAAGACCTACTCCATCTAAGACTAAATTTCACAACCCATGATTCAATCCTTTCTGGTTGCAAAGTGTAATATGCCAGCATGAATATCCTAGGTTTGCAAAGTTACCAATTCTAGGAATGATGGCTGAAAGCCATACATATTTGCAACTTCATTCTTATTTACCAGGCTTTCCATTAGAAATGACACTTTAAAATGATATAGCAGAATTGCCTTTAAAAAAAAAGCAGAAAAATGCTGTGATCAGAGTTTTGATAGATTTCTATTCTGGTTCAATTCTTTCACAATTTAAAAGATCTCTTACTCCTTGGAAAGTTGTATTATAGCAACAGGACTGCCAGCAAAAGGAAGTAGTTGTTAATGCATCTACATAGGGATTTTGGAAGAGAAGCTCTTGAACAGCTGTATGAGTCTTCAAAAAGAAGTGCTACATATGCCTGAAACTTTGGAAGACTTGGAAGTTTCATCCTTCCTGCTGAGTATGGCTACTCTTTAGCTTTGGCATTTTTTCTGTAATGTTTCAGCAGTAGTTTTATATAAATGAGACAATTTAAATTGTGTAAGACTTTGATGGAGTTTTCTACATTATTTCCTTTCTTAGAGTATCATGAACCTTTTCCTTATTCAGAGAGCAAAACTTTGATACATTGCTAGCTTCTGATTCACAACTTGGGAGTTCAGGAGAACTTTGTATATGTGAAGAGCAAGAACTGCTGTGGCCTCCTCCTGACTGTTCTGTCTTTCTTCTCCAATGGTTTAAATGTCTGCCTTTCCCCTCACAACTGGTATGTTTCTAACCTTATATCTCTATCTTACCCCTCTTCAGCATCCTTGGCAGTCTAGATACCTGAAGCTTTTCATTAGATTCACGATATATTTTATCCCACCCTGATCTTCTCCACTTGTGCTTAATTCTTCACAATTGCCTGGGTTATTATTCTCTCTGATTCATAATAATTGCTTAATTAAGAGGTTCAGTGAAATTGAAAAAGTAATCTGAAAGGTTACTGTGATCAGCAAATTTCAGAAAATGCAACTGTGGATTGTTTAACATTTAAATGAAGCCATTGGATGAGGTCATCCTTCAACATCAGGTCAAGTATCATCAGTATGCTGATAACACCCAGTTATACATCTCTGCTGCAGATGACCAGTATAGTGGTTCCAAAACCTGTGAGCTGTATTCACTACAATCCTATAAATGCCCAATGCCCTTCTCCAGTGGTTTAAATTGCTTGAAGTCTCTTGTAATAAAACATTCACATAAAGCTGAAGACACCCAGAAAGTTACCCTGGATGGCCACAGGAGAAGAAATCAGACAGGAGCTAATGGTCCAAGAAACTACATTATATATGTTCACTGGTCATATCTCAAAGACAGTATAGCCAGAATGTTGACCTAGTAAAAAGGGCTACATAATGAGAAGGTCATCCAGATGAGTATATCAAAACATGCAATGTCATACTGTAACTTACACTGTGTCTGCCTTGTCTTGTCTTTGAATTGTTTAACTTAGAAGGATACAAGCTATGTTTCTGCTTTTGTTCAATATTGCTCAACAAGCTGCCAATACGTTTCTGGGAACTCAATGTACACTGCAGTTATTTGTGTGCTTAATAAATGTATGTTGTATTTTGAAACTGATTTGGTTGCTTTATGTGAACTTATACCACCCAGTAAGACCCTTTTAGTTCTATCTCAGTGTGTGGAATGTATGGGAGTCAGCAAGGAGAAAAGCACTGAGTGGCTTTAGATTTTTTGTCTGGGATCTGTTCTGTTAGGTATTCAACACTGGCTTGGATGGCATTGCACATTCTCATTTAAAGCTGATATATAATTTAAAAGTTCTCCTAGACTCACAGCTCATGCTTAAGGAGCTGCAACTATCCTTTAAAATGAGCTGTCTCTGAGTTTCAAATGGCATGAACTTATTGGACTTCCATACAGCCATAAGGATCTGTTTAAATTTCTTCCACATGATGATAAATAAATCTATTCTATGCTGACAGTATGTTATTACCAGCTTTGATTTTGCCTTGATCGTATGTTGTTTCTGCCTGCTCATTTTGATCTTGTATATTATTTATTTTCTTTTTCAATTTTGATTTTCTGTTCTGATTTTTATTGTTGTGTGTCACCCAAATAATAAACTTGGAGAGTCATGACTTTACAAATCTTACCAAAAAATAAAAATAAAATAAAAATTCTTGAACTTGACACCAGCTGAGGGCAGGGACATGTCAATGCGGTTTCTTGTCAACATTACGTATCTGTTTGCCTCTCAATTTTTTTATTCTTGTTTTTTTCTCAGTGCTTTGTTATTGGCTTCTTCCAGAATATTTTTTCAACTTCTTGGAATTTGCACTTTCCATGTCCTCAGTTTATTGGATGCTGTGATTTTGAATCACAAACCATTTTTTTTAAAAAAATATGTATATATGTTTTATTTGATGATTTATTGATATGCTCTTTGTTTCTTGTTTTTCTTGATTTGGCTTTCGGGTTTTCTTGCAGATGGGAGCCCCACAATCACCATGATTGAGTTAATTAATCCTAATACATTGCAATGGGACTTGGGCATAGCGGCATTCAGTGTGGCTCAAGGGTTTATGGCATACATGGGAACCATGTAGATCTCTCTCAAATCATTGATGACTTGACACATATTGGTGGCTGCAATTTAGACCTGTGGGGGGTTTTTTTGTTTTTGTTTTTTGTCTTTGAACTGTTGAGATGTGATCTGACAATGGAAGACACTGCCTTCAGTCTACTGTCACACATAGATAATTTTGTTTGTCTTCAGTTTAATATAGGTACACATTCTGGGAGAAAAAAATCCATCTGATCTCCTACCTGAGGCAACTGATGAACCTAGTGGTATTTCAGAGGAAGCTTGAGTTTTTCCCTGAAGATCATAGCTCCCCACCACTGCTATGTTCTAATTTACTGTATTTTTCAGAATATAAGATGCACTGGAGTATAAGACGTATCGTAGTTTTGGGGGAGGGAAATAAGAAAAAAGCTGATTGGCAGGTGGATCAGCCTCTCAGAATACCCCCAATCAGCTGTTCCCAGAGGTGAATTTTAGCAATAGGTTCCTTGGTTGTGAGCTCTGTGCCTTGCTTTTTTTTTTTTCTGCCTTTGAAACTTCTGAAACTCTTGTTTCAGAAAAAACTTTTTCCTGCCTCTGAAAGCCTCTGAAACAGAGCTTCAGAAAAAAAGTCTCTGAAGCTCTGTTTGGGGGCTTCTTTTCTGAAGCTCTGTTTCTGATGCTTTTTTTCAGCCTCTGAAACCTCCGTTTGAGAAGCTGGGCGGGGCTACATTCGGAATATAAGACACACCCGGATTTTCATCCTCTTTTCTGGGGGAAAAAAGTGTGTCTTATATTCCGAAAAATTCAGTAATCGTATTGAGTTATTGTAGATATTAGGCCTCCCTGGATCTGAAGACTTTTTATCCACACAGGTAGTCCTCAATTTATGACTGATCATTTGACAACCATTCAAAGTTATGATGGACTCGAAAAAAGTTAATTATGACCCATTTTTGAAGTTGTCTTGATTTTGATTTGTATTGGTTTGTATAGTATTATTTGTGAACTGCCCAGGATCAGTTGCTATGGGACAGTATCTAAAGTGTAATATATTAATTAATTATGTACCCAAACATTTTGTATGCAGTTAACCCATCCAATAATTCATATTATTTTAATTAATACAAACTACAAATAAGAACATGTATTTATCATGATCACATTTTTATTTGATAGTGTGAAATGTTTGTCTGACCAAGCAAAACAAGTACAAAACAATTGCTGAATCCAGTTGAGTGATAAACTTTCATTTTCACACTGACTCCACTAGATTGGTTTACGTAAAATTCTGTTATCAGTGAAGCCCACCTTTAGATGTACTATTTATTCAATAAAAGAACATTTCACACGGCTGGCCTTCAGGAAGAAAAATGCTGTTCATATTAGAATTAATTATAAAGATTTTTAAAAATGTATTTAATCCTATCCACCATTCAAAATGTCATTCCACTCCAGCATGTTTTCCTTTATTTTCCTTTAATAGAGGCCATGGTTTGAATACTGAAGGCCTAAGTGCAAAACTAGCAACGTTCAAATAGTTGAAGAACAAATGTTGCTAAAAGCTCTCTGCTTCAGAGAAAATTTCTATAAACTTTGCTTCTATGGCTATCCATTTAACTTTCATGATTTTCACATAAACATGTTGCCTGTGTTAAAACCAGAAAAAATTAAAGAACGATCTTTATATACAGGTGGTCTTCGATATATGATCCGATATATGATATATAATTGAGATTGGAATTTCTGTTGTGAAGCAAGCTGGTCTTTAAGTGAGTCGTGCCTGATTTTACAACCTTTTTTGCCACGTTCATTAAGTGAATCCAGATTTCCCAACTGACTTTTCTTGTTAGAAGCCAGCTGGGAATTTCACAATTGTGTTGTGGCCCACCAGCAGCCTGTGCGGATCGTGGCTGATCCCGACGCTGAAAAGGCTGGTGTGGGGTTGCTCCAGCAGCTGGCGCAGCCGGTGCTCACGTTGGACAGTGAGGAGGCTGAAGAGGATGACGTGCCAGAGGCAGAAACTCAGCCTGGGCCTTCAGAACCTCCAGAGGCTCCTTCAAGTGGAGAGAGTGAAGTGGAGGAGCCTCTCCTCAATGCTCGAGCACGCAGGGCTGCCAGAAGGCAGGAGTGGCTACTCAGGAGGAGGAGTCACCTCAAAAGTAAGGTTTGAGGATAATTGGCCACTCCCTTAGCCTATTTAAGTCGCACGCAGTTAGTAATTTCTTGCTGGAAACAACGTGTAATTATTACAGAGCATTTTTGAAGAGTGAGTGTCTTATCGTATCTTGTTTTCTGGGCTGGTTGCCAACCTTTGCCGGACTTTCTTTATTCTTGGTACGTTATAACTTTGATAAGGACCATTGGTGTGTGTCACAATCCTTGGGAATCCGGAGCTGGGGCAGAACAAATTGTGGCCACAGTACTGATGGTGCAACCATTGTAAATACAAGCCTGTATTTACCAAGTGCCTGGATTTCAATCACGTGACCAATAGTTATTAGGGTAAGAACTGGTCATAAGTTTTAAACCATGTTGTAACTCTGAAGGGTCCCTAAACAAATGGTTGTAAGTTGAGGACTCCCTGTATGCAACAGCATGGGGAGACATTTATCTTTGTATAAAGCTGACAGAAAAGAAAATGGCTTGCAGTATACTGCAGTATATGGCAGGCTGGTGGGCTGTCTCACCAGGGTTTTTTACTCTTTTAAAATATACTTTTCACAAAATACATTTATAATATTGTGTTTTAAGGCTCTTGGTATTTTTTAAGTCCAGCTATAGAGCTATGCCTGAGCCAGTTTGGTCTAGTGGTTAAGGCTCTAGGTTAGAAACAAAGAGACTGTGAGTTCTTGTCTTGCTTAGTGATGAAATTCAGCAGGGTAACCTTGGACCAGTCACATTCTCCCAGCCCAACTTATCTCACAGGGTTGTTGTGGGAAAAATAAAAGGGAGAAGGTATGTTGGTTATGTTCACCACCTTGAGTTATTTGTAAAAATAATAAAGGCAATATATAAATAAATAGATATATAATATCAATACAATAATATACGATAAATACAAAATCCATGTATAGGCAAGTTCAAGAAGCTAATATAAGACAGAAACTATTGCCCAGGGTAAATTGCAGGACATAAGAAATGTATCAGAATGAAGAATCAGGATTGGGTTGCCCTTTCTACTGGCATCCCAGCATGTATGGTGATATTTTAAATAAATCTCTAAAGGTCAGGTAGTGGGATGGAGGAGAGAATAGAGAAGCAAAGACTGAGGAGAAAAAGCTTAATTTGGGATAAACAGAATAGTCTAAAAGGTTCTGAAAAGGTTTGGAAATGGAAAGTCAGGACAGTAGCGGAACAGAAAGGATTGGGACAAGTAGAGTAAAGGGTTGCTAACCTCTCTATCCTCACTACCACTCTATGGCAAAAAGACTGAGCAGAACAAGGGGAACAGTTCATCTTAGCTGAGATGTCCATCCTACAGCAGGCAAAAAAAGGGGGGGGGGTGTTAGAGAAGCAAGGATGCCAGGTGATGAATTTATGGGAAAAGATTGTACACAGCAATCAAATACAGAGGTAAACTGGAAGAAATCTGCAGAGATAAAGATGGGGTTTTATTTTGGTCAAAGACCTGCATATATTACAATACCAGATAATAAATACAATAAAGCATCTGTACAATAAAATGAAGAAAATATAACTTGAAATAATTAACATTAAATCTACAAAATTGATAAATTATTCTAAGTTATTAAAAATGCATAAACATAAACAAAGTAACCCAATATGAATCCATTATGTTGGGAAATTTACAATAATGGACATCTTTGAACCAGTGTCGTAGGGTGTATGGACACTGGAGAAGGAATGGAGAAGCAGGAAGAGAAGGAAGAATCTGACAAAATAAACTACAATATATCCTCAAAAGGATTGGAGAAAGCCATGTGGACAAGACAAAGTTGAAATTGGGCAACCACTGGAAACAGTTGATTTTCTTAGATATGTTTGCTAATTTTTTCCTATGTATCCTTTTCTCTTTATCACAACACTTAGAATTTGAAGTAAGTACAACTGAATGTTGATATGTTTTGTCTGTACTGATGTGCACTATCTATGTGTATTGGGACAAAATTAGTTTGTTTACACTTCTTTAAGAAGTCTATTTCATCTTCACAGAATTATTTACAGATGTTTTTACTATATAATACTGCCTGTTTATCTGTATAGTTGCTTTTCTGTAGCAAACAGTAAATTTATCCTTGTCAGTTCAAAACTAACAGTTATATATTTTTTTCTTATTAGACCATCTTCTCCAAGGAGGTAGGACAACACTATTGAGAGCTGCTGCTGAATGGAAGATTATCATGAGTTGCTTCAAATAAATTGGGTTGGGTGGATCTATACCTGAATCTTGGTGAGGGAGACAATTTCACAAACTCAGGCCAGTTTGGGGAGTAAGAGTAATTATTACTTATATGCCTGGTGAACTCTCCAATAAAATTATGCAACATGGAATTTTCTATTTCAGAATGTTACAAAACTACTTAAGTATTCTTGAAAATATTTCATCCTATACATCTAATATTCTAAATCCACAAAGATGCATATTCCATAATACTATAATGCATCTTCAGTATTTCACAGATGCAGATATTTCATGGAAATTGCCTCAAAGCAATCCATAAAAATGCAGTATAGTAAGTATGATAGCTCAGTACATCTCAATGGTTAAGGTATTAGACTAAAGCTGCACAGATTAGTGAATTTGGGCTAGGACATTTCCAGCCTAACTTAATCACATGATTCTTAGGTTAATGTGAAGATTCCATGTAAATGCCTTAAGCTCAAGGAAATAAGTTACAATATAATTCCAAAAGAGAAAAAGAGAGAGAGAGAGAGAAGAGAATTATTGCAGCAATGTATCTTCCAAAATTCTGCCATAATCTGTATAGTACTAAAACTCTTGTTCCCATAAACTTTTAACTGGGTGAAACAGTTCATCATAGGGAAATGAGGAAAGGGAAGGGAAGGGAAGGAGGAGGGGAGGGGAAGGGGGCAGAGAAGATACAATATCATTATTGCCACAACCAATTCTTAGTCTTGAAAAAGAAACAAAGTTATGAGATTATAATTGTTTTTCCAGATGAAGTCACTGAGGACAAAACCAGATAGTTGTGAGAAACAAAAAAAAGGGCAGGTAGTTCAAACTGATAATGGAAACAGGAGCTGAATCAACTTATTGCTGAAATATAAAACCCAATGTTTATCAGTGCTGAAATGTATATTATTTTAATATTTTAATGATTACATAAATTGCACTGAACCTAATATACCATGAGGGCTTAATGAGAACTAGAAAGACCCAACTGGCCTACAAGAAAGATCAAGTGGAGTATAGAAAAGAGACAGGGCAAGACAAAATATTAAATGGTCAGTACATTAAAAAAATAAAGGCAGGCAAAGGACACCATAACAGGATCTCCTGGCAAAAGCTAAGAATAGGAAAATTGAAAAAAGAGATAGATGGGCTGACCAAGAAGAAAAGCAGAAATGCTCTGTGAGTTAAAAAAAAAAACGTGACAAGTAAATAAGTCAGATAACTTGATACATTAGAACTGATTATGTCTCATACAAGAGCAAATTTTGAAAGAATATTATGGCAATTGTAGCTATAGTGATTGATTTTGATAGCTCTCTCGCACATACTTTCCTCTCATTTCTCATAACAATGTAAGCAAACATAAGTTGCTCCTATAAACATCAAGAGAAAACAAGGGAAAAAAAGAGAACATTTTGGATTCATCAGAGAAATGTCAACAAGGTCTAACCCACAGCACTGATAGCTTTGCCTCTTCCAGCTGGCACCCATCAAGTTCAGTCCTTGGACTAGAATTAAATTCATGCATGGCACCGACCAGTTATGAGAACACCTACTATATATTATTCACTTCTGCTGTTTTGTATATTTGAGTTTTACTAAGAGTGAAAAGCATCCAGTAAATAAATATGCAGCTCAATTCTTTCAATTGGAGAAGGTCATTCTAATGTCTGTTCACATAGCATCTTGTATTCAGATGTTGTTAGAATTAACAAGTACAGACAACTGCATGGAGATTACTTTCAGCCCTGTCAAAACCACTTTATTCACATCATTCACATTTTGTTTCATTCTTGAGCAACAAAAACCAACAAGCTGTCCTTCCCCCTGACTACATTGTTCTTTGAACCCCCAATTTCTTACCAGGACTGCATGTGTAATTAATTCAGCTTTGGGAACCATTCACCTAATTCTGGATGCAGTTTCTCAGTGTTGTACACTCTGATCCCCACTACAGGGCCTGAGTGGATATTCCTAATTGGATCAAGCTGACTGTTGAAAAGCACATAAAATGTTAGATGATGAAAAACCATTTAAAATATTTATGCAAATGCATATCAAGAGAGAGGAGCAATCATCCTTAATTTTCAAAAGTCTATTTACAAGAAGCGTTTTGCTTCACATCTAAAAATCTATGAAGTTCTACAAATAAAATTAAGTACAGTAAGGTAAGCTGGACAATTCAGAAGAATGTTGATTTTGCCAATGCTGATTGTGAACACCATTGATTCAAGTGGTATTCTAGATATTTTGGAATTGCACACAAGGTGTGGTGGAATTTCCAACTAGACTTGGAGGGAGATGTTTAGATGGAACCAAGTATAGAATTTTTGCACTGCAAAAAGTAACATAAGACTGATCTCCCCCAGAATTCTTGAAGTTTTTTTCAGACGATTTCCAAAAGAATTTCCTCAGTCAGTTGATATTTTTGTAATATAGGTGACTAACAATAAAGCTTACATTTGGGACTATTTTTGAATAGTTCTGGTTGATTTTGCCTGACACAAGGCACCTATTGTTATTCGTACTATCTTTGCTTTCTTTTGCTACAGTTGTTCTATTTCTATTTGCAGATAATTATATTTTGTGCTACTACTAACATAGCAAAATCTGCTTCATTTTTTGTTATTCAGACAAAATTACTGATAGCAGGTAGCTAGCTTAATGATTATATTTGGATATGTATGTTCAAGCCATTTGTTATGTAGTAGAAACTTTCAAATAATGTCTTTAAGAGTAAGAGTACTTTTATGGACTGGAGTCGACTATACAGTGCATTCTCTAGAGAAAGCATACTAGATACAATGGCAAGAATTAATCAGAATTGATGCTGACATAGAGCACTGTGACATCACTTGTTTCAGGTAGTGGTAGGATACCTGAAGGTAGAAGCTGATGTCTGAATGGCCAATCACATTATAAAATAGCTGACAAAAACTGCTAGGTAAATTAAAAACTTTCCTCAGAAGAATTTAAAAAGCTAATGTGAATATACATATATGAAAATATTTGTTTGCATTGAACATGAAGACAGGCAAACCTAGTACCTGGATAGGGAATTACTGCTAAAGACTATGGCTGTAGCTAGACTGAAATATTTTAGAAGACACCAATGGCAACAACTTCAATATTGTTGTTGCAAATTGCATGGATGTGTCTCTGGATAACCACGTTTTACCACTGGCAGCTAGCAATGCTTGCAGGGATTCTTTCCCATAAGAGCTTTTAAATTAGTGCCAAACCAATGACATGGCCAATACCCAGAAAGAGGGTAAAGATTTACCAGTCTTTGAGGTGGCATAGTTCATATTTGTCTCTATTAACATAAATGGAAGAGATATTACTGGGGAGTGGGTGAAGGAATTCTCTAAGTGGCTCTTCAGGAACATTTGCTTAGAAATATGCTCCATTGATTTTAATGAAACTCATTACCAAGTGTGAGTATTTAGGAGTTGAACCTTTCCTTTCACCTGCATTTCTTTTCATCTTCTATGTAGTGAAGCAAGTTATTTAATGATTTTTCCCTCGCTGGTCTTCAGGCTACATCAACTTTTCACTAGCCTATGTGGTTCATGGATAGTTAGGTTGGTCATACAGTATTTGAATGCAGATGTCTACTAAAATCTACTTTGCTCTCTTACTTTAATGACTTTGTCAAAATCAAATAAGAAAATATACTGCAAGATTAGAATTTGCAAGTACAACAAAGCATAATTCTCAAGGTGAATGTTGATAAAGGGTGATTCAGAATATTAAAACTTAAATTTGCTAATGGCTATGCATCTAAAAAAGCAGGTTTCTATGTATTTATATATGGAAATCAGAACAGTTCCTTAACTATAAATTGGCTCATTCCAAAAATGTTTGGTAATAACAATTTTATCACAGAGTAATAGATTTAGATTATTTGCATACTTATGACTGTAACTCTACTCCCCAAGGCAAATTACTTTTTCCTTTGCATCTTTTTGTTTCATTGTAATATTTGACCTTCAAAAAAAAACATTTAATCAACTGTGAAATGATTGATGAACTACATCAGGGTTAAAAGAGAATAAATGCTGTAGTGACTCACCCATATTTTAAAAAATCATGAATTTCCATCTGTAAATACTTAAAAGATTTTTCCAAAGGGTACAGATCAGTTTAACACGGTTGCATTAAATTAACTTGCAGTATTCTTTAAAAATACAATTGACTGATTAAATATATATTATAAAGTTGTTGTTACTCTTCTTTAAAATATTTTTATTAAAGGGATTTACATATATAATAAGAAATACATTCAAAGCAAAATTAAATGTGAATAAGCACACAAAAAAAAGAAAGAAAGGAAAAGAAACAAACAAAAGGGATAGAAAAAAGAAAAGGACGAAACAGAAAACATGGAAATAAATAAATAAAAAGTGGCTTCCAATTTCCCTCTCAGTACTTATACATACAATTTTAATCAGACCTATCTCTGATTCCTTTTAATTGTCTTTTTTATATTACCTATTCTTTCTTATCATTAAAACCATGTCACAAAATCATTTTCTTTTTTATACAAAAGTCCACAAGGGGTTTCCAATCATTGATAAATGTCAATAATGAGCTTTTTCTAATCAAACAAGTAAATCTGGCCATTTCAGCAAGTTCTATCAATTTCACCAACCATTTCTCCAGGGTGGGTAATTGGAATTTTTCCATCTTTATGTATATAATATAACTTAGCCACACTAATCATGTATCGAAATAGTCTTCCATGACTGTTTTCCAACTGTATGTCATGAGTCCAAAAAGAAAAAAAATTCTGGCTTCAGACGAATATAAATCTTTAAAATCCTTTGTATGAATCAAATCATTTTTTAGTTTTTATACATGTCCACCAAGTATAAAAGTTCATGTTCACATTTCCAACAAATATTCAGAATACCTTTATATACATTCTAGATAATTTCTCTGGCATCCTGTACCAACAAGACAACATTGTATTAAAAAATTGCTTTCTCATAGCATATTTTAAATTTCAATCCTTTTGATCACATATTTGCCCATTAATCCATTTCTACTGTATATTGCAACCAAAAGTCTTAGTACACTTTACCATACATTCTTATGGCCTTGGTGGTGCAGCGGACTAAGTGCTATTAAGTGCTAGCACTTAGCTGCCAGCTGCCTGCAATTAGTGCGAGTTCAAATCTCACCAGGCTCAAGGTTGACTCAGCCTTCCATCCTTTCGAGGTAGGTAAATTGAGGACCTGGATTGTGGGGGCAATAAGCTAGCTTTGTATAGAACAACACCGCTTGGGGGACCCAAAAGCCCTAATAAGCAGGTATATACATAAAAGTATGCAGGCTATTGCTATAATATATTGTAAGCCGTCCTGAGTCTATGGAGAAGGGTGGCATATAAATTGGTCAAATAAATAAATAAATAAATAAATAAATAAATAAATAAATAAATAAATAAATAAATAAATTCTGCTTCCATTTCAAATTTCAACTAATTGTATGCATATTAACACTTACATATTCCATACCATGTCTTTTTACCCAATTTAAATCTTCCTGATAACTGTAAAAGGGAAAGTCTCCCTTTTTCTCCTGAGTCTCCGGAGAAGGGCGGCATATAAATCAAATTTAAAAAAAAAAAAAACCTTTGACAACTATACCCTTGATTTCTTGGTACTTTAACTATTTGTGTTTGCCTACTATTTTTCTTTTATAAAATACTTCTTGTGCTGGGATTCATACGTAGAGGTGTTTTTAGGCCAGTTTGGGTTTATATATATTCCCTATTCTTAATATAGCATTTCTAATAAAATGGTTTTTTAAATCCCTATTAATGCTAACTTTATTGTACCATAAATATCCTTGCAATCCAAACCTCAGGTTGTACCTCTCCTAACTCCAGAAAACTTTTGTTTCTTAGACACACCCATTCTTTCATCCAAACCAAATTAACAAACTGCAAAATTAAATTTCAAGTCTGGTAAAGTCAATCTTCCTCTTTCTTTTGAATCTTCTATTATCTTGAATTTAACTCATTTTTTACTTTGCCACACAAGCCTAGATATATATTTTTGTGATTACTTGAATGGCACATTAATTTTCAAAACAGGTGTTGTCTGAAGCAAAAAAAGTACTTCTAGACAAAACATTCATGTTGATCACAAATTTTCTCCAACAATGACAATTTTAATTTCTCCCATCGTCTTTATTTCATTCCATGTCTTAACATAATTATTATGTGCAATTCATATTTGTCATAACAATGCCCAAGTTTTCTCCATCAGTTCTATTTTTATTTTATATTTTTATATTTCTGTTAACATCTTCATCTTTGGATTATTAATGTTAAATATTAATGTTAAAATCTGCTACCATACCAAAGCCCTTTAATTTTCCCATTAATGTTTAACTTCCTCTAACAGATCTTCCAAAACTACACCAGGTCATCAACTTTAAAAAGTTTAATCTTTATTCCCAAAGATTCCTTACCTTACCTTACCTTTGTTCAATTCCTCAAGGACTAAAATGAACAAGCATGGAGACAGCAGGCATCCATGTCCCTGTTTGCATTTCACAATTTTGTTAATTTTTCACTAATAATGATATGTGCTTTGTCTGAGATATAAATCAATCTTACCTATTTAATAAAATTATATCCAAAGTTCATATCTTACATAATTCTAAGAAAGAAAATCCAGTTTAAATGATCAAAGAACTTCTCTACATGTAGCATGCTTTTCATTCTGTTCAAATGCTCCAGAATATTTAACACATTTCTAATATTTCATTATTGTCTTTGAAGTAAAAATTCATATTAATCTTCAGGAAATCCTGTAAAACGATTGTTAACCTAAAATCATTGCTCAACTTATTGCTATATGTCCATTCAAAATAATTATTTTTGCCTTCTCTGGGGACTTTTAAAACTCATCTAAAATCACTTTTACTTTATCTTATCTTTTATTAAAGGTGGTGCAGAATGCAGTATTGCAGGCTAATTCTGCCCAGAACCTGGAATTCAATCCTGATGGTGCTCAAGGTTGAATCAACCTTCCATCCTTCTGAAAAATGAAATCCCAAATTGTTAAGGACAATATGCTGACATTGTAAACTGCCCAGAGAGTGTTGTAAAGCATTATGGGGTGGTATATATGCAGAGATGGGCTTTTACCAGTTCGCACCAGTTCTCCTGAACTGGATGTTAATTTTCTGAGCAGTTCAGAGAACCAGTTGTTGGAAGAAATCTTTTCCCACTTTACAGGGCTAATCCTGCAAGGGAGGCAGGAAGGAAACATTTTGGTATGCCTGTATTTCTAGCCTAATCCTTATCTTAATTGCCCTGCTGCTTTAAGTGTTTTCAGAAACTGCCTTTGGGTTAAGCTTGTTACATTGTAAGCCTTATGCCCAGACTTTCTGTCTGTAGACTGAGCTTCTCCAGAATCCTCCCCTCCCACCCACCCACCCATCCCAGAGTTTTTTGTGGTACTTTTATTCCTGGGGCTTGACTTTCTTAAAGATTGTTAAAGGGTATAGTTCCAACATGGATGGAACAGCAATTTACAGAAGTGTTGGCATAGCCATAGAAGAAATGGCTGAGAAGCAGGATGCAAGCTTGGCATTCTGTCTGATTTTTTTACTGCCTTTCTGGGGGCATGTGATCTTTCCTTAAATCTGGATGATTACCTAAGAATATCTTGTGAGGTGAGTGAGACCAGCTGGAATCTTTAAATGGTGCAAATTCCGTCTCTACCCATTTCCCTTTCTCTGATTTAGACGGAATTTAGAAGAAATCAATATAATTAAAAACAGCACTGTCAGAGAAATGGAATCTTTAAGTGGTGCAAATGGATCTAATGATTGCTTCTTCTGGGTGGGAAATTGTGCTTTGTCAGTTCACTGAGTACAGGAATCTCTTGTCTATGGGGATTCTTCAGTCATCCAGGTTATGGTTGTCCCAAAGGTACTTTTTTCAAGAGGCAATTGGACTTTCTTGGTTTCCAGAAAGTCCAGTTGCGTCTTGAAAATGCACCTTTTGGGACAGGAGTCTCTTGCATTGCTTTGGAGTGGGCAAGGCACATGATTGCTCACTGATAATAAGTGGATCTTCCTTCCAATTTGTTTTAGTTTTCTCTCAAGGTAATATGGCATAGTAACATGGCACCAATTGTAGAAAGTTAGCACCCACCCCTCTCCTAGAAGAATGGAATATTTTGAGGAATATTAAAAACGAAGAATATATTTCCCTGAATGAGAAATGGAGAAACATGTTTTCTTAGAGGAAGAAAGCAGCCCCGACTTTCGTTAATAGCCCACAGAAGATGTCAGCACTTAAGAGATAAAGAGATAGCTATATTTATAGGCAAAAATTCCCTGCAGCAAGGTCTGAACAAAGGTAGAATAGGATTAGCCCTCATTCAAGATGTTAATTTGTTAATTTGCCTCTTTAGTTCAGCATTTTGTAGCGCAAATATGCCTGCTCAATTTCTGAGAGATTAAATGACCTCTCTGTTAAAGGGTTTCACTTTATGAGCAAGAGTAACTTGGCTGCTCAGAGTTATCCTTGTATTTTAACTATTTTAATTCCTCAATGTGCTCTGGGAACCTGCCTGATTTGTAACTCTGGGTTGCAGATATTGCTGAGGAAAAGGAAAGTATTCAGACAGAATGGTTTAGGTTTCCATGACGGCTGTGACTCATTGATCTTCAGTGTGTATTCCCCCATTTCTAATCTAATGACTGGTATTTAGGGCCGCTTCTTGCAAGCAAAGAAGCTTTTTGTATTTTTGTATAGGTAACCCTTGACTTACAACAGTTCATTTAGTGACCATTCAAAGTTACAAGGGCACTGAAAAAAGTGACTTATGACCATTTTCACACTTACGACCATTGCAACATCCGCACAGTCATGAGAGGATGGGCGAAGCGAAGTGCCCGTCAACATAAATGACATTGAGGTGGCCATGCCCACCCAGCCATGCACACTCAGCCATGCACACCCAGCCAGTCATTAGCACAGAGAACTGGTTGTTTAAAAATTTGCAGCCATCTACCATATATAAGTCTAAGTGCTGTTGCTATTGTTATTGCTAAATTCATTGTTATGTTTCATGTTTTTATGAAACCTTTGTGCACATCCCAAACCATTTTTACTTTTATTTCTTTATAAAGCTTAAACTAATTTTTTTTAAAACTTTTTGTTGTTTTCCATAACTATTTCATTTTACAGCATAATCTCATTCAATTTTTATCTGAAAGAGCTTCTAAATTCCCTGGGTTGTGACCTAAGAAAGTCTTTGGTAATATCTCCAAATTTTTATGAACATTAGTCACCAAAGTTATAATTTTTATATCTCTATACATCAACACACTCCAAAACTTCCATTAAATCAAAGAAAATCTTTGGTGCTTTGCCTGGTGCATTTTAATTTTTTTTTCCAGAGGGTCTAGCTTTTTGTGGGAAAACCACCCCATATTAGTCTTCCAGGAGATACCAATTTTCATATGGAAAATCCAATAATTTATCCTTAAGTCCTTTATAAAATGCTGTTTTATGTTCATTTGCGGCATAAATTTTCTAAAGTAGAATGAATAGCTGGGCAGAGGCTATAGCAGATATTACTTGTACAGCTAGCAGTGAACTTTATCTTGAGCTTATGGACTTAATCAGAGTTTAAAACTACAATATATTAAAATTCACATTCAAAACATGCCTGCTTATGAGTTGGCACCGAACAGTTGTCCATTTTAATTTATATCCCTCCAATGTCCATCAATGTGAGCTTATAACTGAGGAGGCTAATGAAAGCAAATGGATGCAATATGCTATATGTCTTCCAGTGGTGAAATCTAAAATTTGTTACTACCGGTTCTGTGGGCGTGGCTTGATGGTGGTGGGGTAATGTGACTGGGTGGGCGTCGCCAATTTTTTTTTTTAAAAAACAATTTTTTCTACAACCTCTTCGGTGAAGAGGTTGTTAAAAAATGCTTTCAAGAGGCTCTGATGATCCCAGCTAAGTTGCCTGATTGGCAGAGGCTTTTTTTCTTTTAAAAGCCTCTGGTGATCAGGCAACTCAGCTTGGATCATCAGAAGCATTTAAAAGAAAGAAAACCTCTGCTGATCAAGCAACTCAGCTTGGATCGTCAGAGGCATTTAAAAGGCATTTTTGCTACCAGTTCTCCAAACCACCCACCTCCATCGCTACCAGATCAGGCGATCCGGTCCAAACTGGGAGTATTTCACCCCTGATGTCTTCCCTATTTTGCAATTCTTGCTAATTTCATGTAGCTATTTGCTGTTTCTAAAAACTTTTAGATACTTTTCTCAAATGAAGACCTTTTGCCTGACTTGTTCAGATAAGTTCCCTTCTTTAGCCAGACAGTCTGTCCAAAGTGCACAGGCAGCATATTTTGAGATTTGATCTGCCCTGTCCAAATATTTTTTAATGTTGTGATGAAATATTTTTAATTATCCTGCTATCATAAAGAGTGCCACGGCAGAATCTTCATGGTCATACTAAACATCTTTCTAACTTACTCCATGAATCTGTCACTTTTGATGAGTGATAACTGAGTGCAGGAGTTGTGGGTTAAGCAGTACACTCTTTATTACTGTACATGTTTAATCTTTACAAAGTTTCCATAGGAAAAATGCTATTCTTATTTACTGAGCAGCTCTAGGTTTTGATTTAAACAAAACAGTTATGAAGAACTATTAAAAAATAGTATGTTCTACTGCTGTTGAACAAATTATTTATACATTAAATTAAACAGTAGTCAAATGTAGAGAAAGTAATTAGGGCCATGAAGATGTTTTGGCCTAAGATTCCATCAGACTCACACAACATGACTAGACATAAGGATTAAGGTAGTTGTGATCCAAAATATACTGTATAGCAGGCATTAGGTTTCATATCTGTGTTATAAACATTGCTTCTTGCTTGCTCAATTATTATCCTTTTTATGTGCAGTCAAAACAGTAGTGTGTATTTATAGATTGACTCTTGTTGTAAAATCTCTGCAAGCATTCCTTATTAAGATCAGTCCTTTGAAGCCTGCCTCTAAAACAATGTGAGAAGTGCCTCAAGCTTATTTCTTTAGTCCATGTAATCCATTTTCAATCCCATTTGTGTATGTAAACCAAAAGGTGCAAAAAGCATACATGTTTGTCATATTGAAAGATTTTTTGGACCTCTCAGCTAGTGCTGATTAACTATTAATGTTGATATCAATAAGGCACCATCACATTAAGTATTTTTTCTAAAGGCTCCTAACTTTAAGCCTTTTAAACTGAGGCCTTTTTTGAAATCCAAATTCAAATGGGCATTGCCAACAGAGCTACCTTTTACTACTCCTTTTTTGACACTCTCAAGATGTATCTCAAAAGGTTGGTGAAGCAGTATTTGCAAACAGTATGCTGATTTTCTTTAAGCAAGCTTTTATTTTGTAAAACCTTTTTTTAAAGAAATATTTTTATTACTATTTCTACCAATGGATTCACAACAGATGCTAAGCTATGGAATCTAATTTTACATATTTTGCAAAGAGATCAGCAGTTTCACATTTGTATTCTTTAGGAACTCATGGGTGAATGACATCAGGACATAAAGATCTGATGTGGTTTAGTCTCTCAGGAGCTGTGAGGGTTTATACCACTTCGCCCCGGTTCATGCGAACCAGTAGTGGCAGCGGCAGGAGACTCCATCCACCCACCCGGATGTCAGAATGTTCTGTGCATGCGCAGAAGCTCCACACACTTGCTTCACTCATGCACGCACGCTCACAGTTCCGAACTGGTTGCGAAGGTAAGTGTAATCCACTACTGCTCAGGAGGTCTTTCTGTTGCTACCTCAATTTGCTTTTCCTCTTTCATAAATTTAATACAAAAGGATTCTATATCTCTTTTGAAAATACAAATGAAAAACTTTCATTTAGTTTCTCTGTGATCCTCACCTTCTTATTAAGGATCGCTTTCATTCCTTTATTATCTAATGGCTTCCCTGGTTGGGTTTCTGCTTCAAGTATATCTAAATAAATTCTTATTATTTATTAGAAGGATTGTATATTACAGACAGAATTTTACATGTAGAATTTTTAAGCACTAGGTCTTATTGAGGCATAATTTTAGCTAGCAAGTGATTGCAGAAGCAACATATATCTACCTGGGTACTTTCCTCCCTTGTGTATGGCAAATAAGAAGTACAACCTTTGGTAGCAAGTACATTGTTTTCTAGCCTTGAAGCTGAGCATTAACAGTTTCTGTAATATGGCACATAAAATCTTTAATTTAGTTTAGACTTATATAAGTTTTTGAAGCATAACTGGATATTTGAATTATACTCTCATATTAAACTAAGGATACAGAGAGACACACAATCACTAGAATGGGAGACAGGTTGCTTTCACACTACATTATAGCTGCTAATTTCTTTAAAGCTAAAGGGCAGCTTCTTAGCAGAGTAGGGAATGGTTTCAGAAATGGGGAAATGTCTACTAAAGGCATTGAGTTCGTTTTCAGCTACTTGAATTGGGGCCATGCCCTTTATGTAATATGAATGGGAGAGCTGTAACATTAATTTTCATGCTTACTAAAAAAAGATATTGCAGGGGCAACCTGTACTGACCCATTTTTGGAATGAGCAATCAAAATCACATGTAGTAAGTGGCTTGTAGAAAGTGATCCTAGCTACTTTTGTTATACTTGATCAACATACAAAGTACAAGTGAAACAATAGCCTTTGTATCAGTGATGACTCATAAAACTCAAAAATTCAGCTCAACTTTTATTAAGCAGAAAAGCTTTGTGTGGGTGGGTGGGTGGGTTCCTTTATTCATTTATACATTAATACATTTATTCAATCATTCCTAATGGCTTAACTTTTTTTTTCTTGAACTTTGAATAAATTCTGAAAAATCACAAAATTGCAAAGTCTCTATCCTTTGGAACAACTGCAATCCATTGTACATTATCACCTGATATATAAATATAGATAATTATATGTGCATTCTATTAAAGTTTAACTTGAAGACTAGTAAGGTCTAATAATGAAGAAATATGAATATCAAATGTTTTAGGAGACATTTTTATAATTACTGTCATTTTATGAATGATATAAAATAAATTACCATGATTATTAATTATAGTAGCACTTAAATGGCATAACACTATTTTAAATCCTGAAAATAATGAACATAAGCCTATTTTGTGATATAACTCTGATAAATAGCAAATAGATTCTTGTATGATTCTTTTCACCACTAGGAAGCTTGAACATTCACATAATACGGAATATATGAATCACCATTACTTTTGATCTCCTTTTTCAAAGTATTATAATAAGCATGTGGATTCAAGTGGCATTCAAGTGGTAGTTTATTTCTTTCTATTCAGGACATAGCGCATAAGCGATACTTGAGCAGAGTCGACAGGATTGTCTGGGCACTACACATCCTCTTCACAACCTGTTTTCCTTGTCACCTTCTGGGAGGAGGCTTTGAAGCAGAACATTGAGATTCAGTCACAGTTTTGTTCATATAGCATCAACTTTGTGAGCTCTCAAATTTCCTCTTTCTGCTACGTATTCAAAATGTGTGTGTGTGTGTGTGTGTGTGTATTTGTTTTCATAGATTGTCAAGGGTAGAGGTATGCAAGTCTTGGTGTATTCGGGTCTTTTCCCGTGTAAGGTTGAGAATATCTTGGCGACGTTTCGATGAGGTTCCACTTGTCATCTTCAGGCTGGTGTCTTTGGCTTCGTGCTTGTGCGAGGAAAGCATGATCGGAGCTGCCGTCTCTCTATAAATACTGGTGGGGAGGTGTGGGCTGCTGTCTTTGTTGCTGTGAGCAGGTTGGTTGCCTGTGTTGTTACATCTTGATTAGTTGATGGAGTTGATGTTTGCAGATTAGTCAGTTGTTTCGTAACCTTCTGTGTGGGTGAGGTCCTTGATGTGTGCCCATTAGTCTTTTGTGTTTTAACGACCTGGGTAATAGGCTGTGTGTTAACATCCTGAGTTCTAGTGTTGTGATATCCTGAGTTTTTTGATGTAATGTCCTGAGCAGATGGCTGTGATGCCACATCCCGGGCTTTGGTTTGGCTCTGAGTTTGAGGTCTTGCCATGTGTTCATGGTGTGTGTCAGTTTGCTTTGGGTGGAGATTGGCGGGGGGTGCAGCAGCTGGTGATGCCACCATGGTCTGGCTTCTGGATGATACACAAAATACAACCACCATCCACACTGTTATCTTCCCACTAAAGGTGGTCCCTATTTTTCTACTTGCGTTTTTTTACATGCTTTCAAACTGCTAGGTTGGCAGAAGCTAGAACAAGTAAAGGAAGCTCACCCTGTTACGTGATACTAGAAATTCAAACCGCTGAATTGCCAACCTTTCGATCAACAAGTTCAGCATCTGAGTTACTGAGCCGCAACGTCCCTTCATACATAAATAGAATGGAATGGAATGGAATGGAATGGAATGGAATGGAATGGAATGGAATACAATAGAATAGAGTAGAGTAGAGTAGAGTAGAGTAGAGTAGAGTAGAGTACAGTACAGTACAGTACAGTAGAATAGAATAGAATAGAATAGAATAGAATAGAATAGAATAGAATAGAATTTTTTATTGTCCAAGTGTGACTGGACACACAAGGAATTTGTCTTGGTGCATATGCTCTCAGAGTACATAAAAGAAAAGATACATTCATCAAGAATCATAAGGTACAATACTTAATGATAGTCATAGGGTGCAAATAAGCAATCAGGAAACAATATCAATATAAATCATAAGGATACAAGCAACAAAATTACAGTCATATAGTGATAAGTGGAAGGAGATGGGTGGTGGGAACGATGAGAAGATTAATAGTAGTGCAGACTTAGTAAATAGTTTGACAGTGTTGACGGAATTATTTGTTTAGCAGAGTGATGGCGTTTGGGGGAAAAACTGTTCTTTTGTCTAGTTGTTCTGGTGTGCAGTGCTCTATAGTGTCGTTTTGAGAGTAGGAGTTGAAACAGTTTACGTCCAGGATGTGAGGGGTCTGTAAATATTTTCACAACCCTCTTTTTGACTCGTGCAGTATATAGGTCCTCAATGGAAGGCAGGTTGGTAGCAATTGTTTTTTCTGCAGTTCTAATTATCCTCTGAAGTCTATGTCTGTCTTGTTGGGTTGCAGAGCCAAACCAGACAGTTGTAGAGGTGCAGATGACAGACTCAATAATTCCTCTGTAGAACTGTATCAGCAGCTCCTTGGGCAGTTTGAGCTTTCTGAGTTGGCGCAGAAAGAACATTCTTTGTTGTGCTTTTTTGATGACGTTTTTGATGTTAGCTATTGTGATATGGTAGAACCTAGAAATTTGAAGGTCTCTACTGTTTATACTATGTTGTCTAGTATTGTGAGAGGTGGAAGTATGGAAGGGTTTTTCCTAAAGTCTACCACCATTTCTAGGGTTTTGAGTGTGTTCAGTTTCAGGTTGTTCCGGTCACACCATGAGGCTAGTTGTTCAACCTCCCATCTGTATGCGGATTCATCATTGTCTCGAATGAGACCAATTACTGTTGTGTCATCTGTGAACTTCAGTAATTTAACAGATGAGAGATACAGAGAGATAAGATACAGAGAGAAGAGAAGTGGGGAGAGCACACAGCCTTGGGGAGCCCCTGGGCTAATTGTACAGGTATATGATGTAATTCTGCTTAGCTTCACCTGCTGCTTCCTGTCCGTTAGGAACATTATACATACATAAGCATACATACATACACATATACATACACATATATATGCTTTTGTGTGTGTGTGTGTGTGTGTGTGTGTGTGTGTGTGTGTGTGTGTGATGTATGTGTTTGGGTAGATATATACTTTCTCCTGAGAGAATGCAACAGAATTTTATTTTTAATGTGGGCCGATGTGCTCGCAGTTAAAAAAAAAGACAATAAAGTTATCTTATCTTATCACAGAAGTTAGCAGTGAAAAACAATATTTTCTTTTAAGCATGCTGGAGCAGTACTGTAGGGAGTGGGTGTCAGACCTACAGTAGAGAAAATCATAAAAATAGCCAAATTTGGGTATTATGATTTCACAATGAAGAAAATGACATGTATATTATCTATTTTATTTTTCTGCATGAGCATACCTGAGGTATCTTGTTTTGTCTTGTTGGTGTTTATATTATGTGTAGGGGTTTGCATGTAGCACTCACATGTCTGAACTTTACTAGTGATCGTGCCGGGTGGTTCAGCGATCCAGTAGCAATGGCGGAGCAAAGCTCCACCCACCCACCTGAGTGTTGTTACTTCCTGGTTTTAACCAGGAAGTAATGTGTTCTTTACCTTTTGCACATGCGCAGAAGGTTTTGTGCATGCACAGAAGGTCTGCGCACACGTGTGATGCATGTGTGCGTACACTTCCGAAGTGGTAAGGAAGGTAAGTAGATTACACCCCTGATCTGATAATATGGGAATTTTACTGGAATAAAGTTATTTATTATTACTTCTGAATTGTTCAGCTGCTAAGAAAGCAAGAAATTAAAAAAATAAGCTTTTGGTCGTTAAAGTGAACTTGAACTGGAAAGGTGCATATCAGTAGAAAATATGAATAAAATATCATCTTCATTTTGCACTGTATACCTTCCAATTGAAATATAAATATAAATCTTTTGGAGTGTTGGTATTATCTTTGGATACAGAAAAAGTCTGTCAGCTAGTGCTTTTTCATTCCCTCTATCTTTTTTATCTACCAACCTGAATATCTTTTTCTTTCAAAGGCCTCCATTAAATAGGTAAATACTTTATTACATAGATAATAGATAGCCAGTTTGGCGTAATGATTAAGACAATGGATTACAAACTGGGTGACTAGTAGGACAGTCTTAGGCACAAGGCTAGCATCACAAGATGTAAATTGTTCCAAGTAAGTTAGCCTTTTGTAATTGACAATAGTGATTTTGTCAGTGCCAATTGTGTTGAAGTGGTTTTCCAGATGTTTTGAGATTGTACCCAATATTTTTGCTTTCTTTTGCCACAGTCCTTCCAAGTCTTTATATTTTGTGATCTTATTAAGGTATTGTTATTTATTATTATTAATTGCACAAGAGCAAGTTATTTGAACTAATACAATCTAAGCTATTTTTTTAAAAAAAATCATCAAATGATTCAAAGTGCAGATTGTGCAAAGAAGCAGAAGAAACTGTATATCATATACTCAGCTCGCACAAGAAGATTACACAAACTGATTATAAACAGTGACAAAACACATTCGCTGTAATGATTCAGTGGAACATCTGTAAAAATTACCAAGTTCTAATAATGAACATACAGTAGAGTTGAAAAAGAATTAATTGTGGGATTTTTGAACAGAGACTGATAAAGTTTTGGCTCATAAGGCAATAGATATAACTGTGGTTGAAAAGAAGAAAGTGTGGGTAATAGATGTGGCAATACCAGGGAATAGTATCTTAGTGAGGATTACAAAGTATCAAGATCTGAAAACTGAAGTTGAAATATTGTGGCATAAATAGGCCATTATGATACCAATCGTTATCAGCACATTAGATGTCACACCAAATCTTGAACACCACTTATAAAATCTACACATTGATAAAATTTCCCTTTGCCAAATACAGAAGACCACATTTCTTGGATCCACCCATATGATATGCTGATACATAATGATATCTTAGATTCTCAGGAAAAACTTGATGCATATGGAGGCCAGTACCAGCTAAAAAATGGGTAGCTGTGATTTCATATTGCTGTGTATAATAATACAGGCTGCTGCAATCCCATTGTTTGTATTTATGCACATATCTATCCCTAATTCATGAAAGACCTCAATCTTACTATAGATTTTACCACATTGTCAGGCTTGACTCCATTCAAAACCCAAGAAAAAAAAACCCAGACTCCATTGAAGTAGAGAAGAGGTACTTTTACTGAGTTTGAAATGATAGCAGCGAAAGAAAAGCAAGATCTGAGCCAAAAGGCGCAAAAGTTACATAATGAAAGTTTCCACAAATCCTTCCCCCAAGGGACCCAGGCTGAATGTCCAATCCACGTCCCACATAGTGTCATGTGGGGCACATCTTCAGGTGTTTTCATCCATCTGGAGTTCTAGGATGGTGGCCTTGACTAGGTGTAAACAACTCCATTCAGCAGCGTAGTAATTCTTGAAAGTAAACCTCCCTTTTAGTTCACATGGGCCTCCATCACACCAGCACACTTTCCAAACCCCAATGCCATGCCCCCCTCCTCCCCATAACTATGGCAGCCGATAGCAAGCAAGCATCAAAGGGGAAACTCATGCTGGAGATCCGGCTGACACATATATTTACAAAAACCATATGCTAATAATCTTGCATTGTTATTTTCTATGTTGCAAAGCAGCTGTTAAATATTATCAATGATTTAAAGATCTTCTTCTTCACAGTGAGAACAATTGAAAACCCATGAAATTTCATTTGAATTGAAGTTGATTAGCTTTAAAGAGTAGCGCTCTGAAATTTTGGCACATCATAATATACCCCATTTTTAGTATCCACTTTACAAGTGAGATTTGTATCATGTAGTTGCAGACAACCAAAGACATTGCACTTTATTTATAGCTTTAATAGAGTTTATTAAACCTGGATTTCAGAGTCATAGCACTTATTACTTTCAATGCTGCAGTCTATAGGAAACTGAATATACATTTTCCAGAAACTATTACATGCCCTATGCATTTAATTCCCCAGTTCTTATAAACATACTCATATCAACAGAACCCATTTTGAAATATTTTACAATGAAATATATCATATTCATATTTTACAAATATAAAAATACACTCACATAAATTTTTGTGTTATTTTAGTTTGGAACAGTGGAAGTGCTACATTTTCAAAAACGTGTGGTAAATAGGGAAACACCAACCCACATAAAATAAAATAAAACAGAGACCATGAACAACTGATAAGTAAATTTATATGTGTGTGTGTGTGTGTGTGTGTGTGTGTGTGTGTGTGTGTATGTATGTGTGTGTGTGTGTGTGTGTATATATATATATATATATATATTTCAAAGCTTTTGCAAAAGGGTTCTCCCATGAAAGAGAGAGAGAACGACTAATCACTTCACTTACATGGTTTATATACAATTCTCATAATACAGCAAAACAATATGAATGTCCCCTTAGGGACACATGCTAGGTCTTATATAACACAGTTGGCTCTCTACACATGTTCCGTTTTTGGAGTTCCCCTCCAAAATTCCCCTCCATAAATTGCCCAGAACAGATGTTTCCAGACCCAGGGATATTATACTTCTTGATAAACCATTAGGCCCTCTTCCTCATTCAGGGCAGAGTGACCCAGCTTAGAATGTACCCAAAACTTTCTCCAGACCAAGCATTTTAGTGTTACAAAACAAGTATCATATGAACATTACAGGTCCCCTTTTCTGTTCCAAACCTTACTGCCTACTCATGTCCTGATTGTGAGGTTACATCAGGATACATGAGATATATAAAGGTTAAATATGGCGTTATTCAGGCTATGCTTTTTACAGGAATAATCCATTTTCTCACAACATACTCATGTTTTTTATATAAATAATAATTTCTATTCTCATTATAAGAACATTCTTATCTTAGATTTCTACAAAATATTTAAAAATTTGTCAAATAATCTGTTTTGAGTATGTGCATCTAACTTGAGGCTATTCTTAGATATTTTTTTTTTACCAAATATGAACAAGAATTGCTCTCTTAATCAATATTACACATATATAGCAAATAACTTTAATTGTGTGTGTGTGTGTGTGTGTGTGACATTTTTGTTTGCATAGTCCTTTAAAAAAAGAATACTTTACAAAATGCATTGGGGCAAATAAATGTTTTTTTAATGGGCACTTGGAATTGTTTCATCTCTTCCATATTTACTTAGTGCCCATTCTCCTCCTTCATTATAAAATCATAGTAATAGATAGAAGCTTATAGTAAATTAATCAAAATAAGAACATTATTCATATGAATTGGTGTTGTAAAATATTTATTTTAAGGCAAACCAATATAACCTTTTTTGAATTCAGGACCACCAACCTGGAAACAAAAATGATAATAGGGACGTCAAGGTTCTATAAATAAACAGCCAGTCTAAACTGTGTTTTAATATAGTCAATTTACTGCATGTAAAACCTAGAAGACAATATTCCTTTTTTGTACAGGATTTTTCATTAAACTATGCATTATGAGCTTCCTTAGAGCTCTGAGGATTTGCTCTTTGGCCAGGTCAAGACTCAAAGAATTTTGCAGGGCAATTCCATAAGTTTTGGGAGAGTTAGGGAATAACAAAGATGACCAATTAGAAAACAACTGTTTATTTATTTGATTATTTATTTCTTTGAGCTGTATCCTGCCTCTTTTTCCCTACAAGTACTCAAGACGGCATATGTAGCACTTTCTCTTTCTATTTTTCACTGCAAAAAGTCCAACCTAATAAGGTAAAATGGATTGACAGTGACCAGCCTAAAAGTACCCAATGGGTTTTCATGGTAGTGGATAGATTGTGATTCACCATTAACATTCCAGGACTTTCACCAGAATTAAATAATCTAATTTAATGTTCAGTATAAAATTGCTTGCAAAAGTATACTTGGTAAAACTGGACTATACTGAATATGTTATTTTAGTTAATTAGTTATTAGATTATTCTGCTTTTATTTCTCTATAAACAACTAAAGGTAGCAAACATACTCCTTCCTCCACTTCCTCTTTTCCCCACAATAACACTGTGCAGTATGCTGGGCTGAGAGAGAGTGGTCCAAAGTTACCCAGCTGGCTTTCATGCAGGACTAGAATTCGCAGTCTCCTGCTTCCTAGGCCAGTAACACTACATCAAATTTCAATTTCAATGAATTCCTAAGAAAACATGCTGTCATGCCACTGCATGTAGAAAATTAAACACAAAATCTTCCTGTAGATGTTAATGCATACTGACCACTTATACATGTATAGTTGCTTAGAGATTCAAAATATACCAGTTAATATGGTAGATGCAAAAGTTCATAAACTTTTAGTCAGGATTTTATGATATCAGTGATGTAATCTAATATGATATTGAGCAGCCATAAGCTCCATTCCACATTATATTACTTTTAGTCACTAATACCATTTCAGAATTTATATCCATTAGTACATATGATGGGTTGCAATAATAGAAACCAAGTAATGATTTCTAATATAACAATTAATCATAATATCCAAAAGTATTGAGTTTTGCAAATACATATATTTTACTAAGCATCTTTTGTCATATTAATATTAATTTTTATTAGATTTTAAAAGTTGTAATTACACATAACCTGTCCCACTGATATTTAATGATGGGTTGTAGTAACAGATTTTGATTATATGATTCATGCATAGTTAAGCATCTTGTAAGCTAGTAATATTTATTTTGATCAGATTGCAAAAAATTGCACAGAAAGTAAGCACAGAAGTTTATATAATTAGATTCATAAAACTAGATGGCAAGGCACACAAAAAATCCAAAGATTTCAAACATTGTAAATTATCTTTACAATAATTTTGTAATTATTGTAATTACAATAATGTAAATTAATAATAGAATTCTATTATTAATTATTAGATTCCAAATAGCTAGACTTTTGGGTTTACAATGAGTATGTTTAAGACTAAAAATCTAACCAAAGATCACTAGACCATGGTGAGATGCTAAATAGCTCAATAAAGTAATAGGTGAAAGCAGGCCAAAATAGCATTGTCACAAGACAATATAATGTACCATCCATTTATAGAAAACAAATAAAAGAAAGGTGACAAAAATAATATTTAAGTCTCTGAAGTGAATGTCAACTGAAAAATAAATAAAAAACTAGTCTGAATTTCCTTGCACAGTTTTGGAGGCCTCATCCCAATCAATCATTTTTCTTTCTTTAGTGGTGGAGAACAGAGGAGAATCATCCATGTGCCAGATTTATTTCTATGCTATGTATATCAAAGAATTAGAGGAATAAACAAAAGGCACTTCCTTTGGATCTATGTCTAAAGTATTATTTCCAATACCTCTCGAAAACTATGTGCCTTTATATAACTAGAAACAGATATTGTGACTTCTACCAATATTTCATGTGTTTCATGTGGCTCGTTTGTCAGTTAAGTGTTTTTTAATCTTTGATTATATTTAATAAATACAAATCAAGATACATAGATCTCTCTCTCTCTCTCTTTCTCTCTCCATGCTGCACATGTACACATCTTTGTCAATTTTTTTTTTACTCATGATGATTGCCTGGACAAGTCCCTGCAGTTTTCTTGGAACTGGTTTACCATTGTTTCCTTCCTAGGAATGAGAAAGAATGACGGCCCAAGATCAACTAGCTGGCTTCATGCCCAAGGAAGCATTAGAACTCACAAACTCTTTCTACCTTGTATCTTTAACTACCAAAATTCGCTTTCTCTCCCTCTCCCTCTTGCCCTCTCCCTTCCCCCCTCTCTCTTCCTCTCCCTCTCGCTAGAGAGACACACATAAATATAAATATTTGTTATCTACATTGAGTGGCCTATGTGCTTACTGTGATATAGGTATACATATTGTTTGAGTTATGCTGAGTGAAAACTAAGTTCAAAATTACCCACAATAATTTTCCACCATAAAATTAGCATTATTGAAAGGTAGCTTTAATGTAAATATTGCAGCAGTTGGATATAAATACTGTAACTAAATCATAGATTGCCAGTAAATTTTTTCCCTAAAGTCATACATGTATCATTTAAATCCATTACCATTTCAATCAGAGCTTAATATATAGGGGGAAAATCAAAGTTATGTGCTGCTATTTTTGTTAGAATCTAAAATTTCATATTGAGTGCGACAGATTGTTGGTTTCAGAGTTATAATGTATCTTAAGATTGTCACATTTGATTTAGCTAAGCAAATAACAGACTCAATTATTCGGTGTATTCAAATCAAAGTAAACTAAAGAATTACAGAAACATCATTAAACTCAAAGAATGATAAAATCTGAGCATGTATCACCACATAAAATCAAAGTAAAACTCATACTTATTAAATAATGCAAATGATAAAGCTAAAACTGAAGACAGGATACTTAGGGAAGTATAAAATTTAATTTGTGAAATAGAATTTGTACCTTTCATGCCTTCCTAAAATTAATGCGCAACTTAGCTTTCATAACATAAAACAAAGTGGATTTTTTTAAAAAAATATTGTGATAATGTTCTGAGAAATCAAACAGGCTATTTTATTCTTCTGGAATATTACTACTCTCAGTGGATGCAATATTTTTTAACATATAAAATTAGCACATGAGATATTGTTCGTATCATTTGAAATCCAGCAGGATCAGCTAAATTTGTGGCTGCTGGTTACCCAATTTAAAGAAGTTATATTGAATGACATTCAGAAGATTAACATTATTCTGAAACTATTCATATTGATAAACAAGGAATGTCCCCTTATGAAGGTTTTTCAAAGATCAGGGTTAATGGGACTTTAATGTGAAGTTGCTTAAATGCTAATGGTAAACCTGGTAAATGGTAATGGTAAACTATTTCATTAATTAAGATAATATATTATGACTTTTTAAGGAAAAATGCAGAGGTTAACATGCTGTTTTACTATGTTTTGTTTATCAAAATATAAGAATGTTCATAAGGTTTAAATTTGCAGGCACCTGTAGATATGTCTTGGTGTTTCAGCCAATCAATATTTGAGTAATGTACTTTGTACTCCATAGTTTAGCAATATGTTTTTGCTTTTTCAGAAGTTGTTTTATTACCAGCAGTTTCATTTATTTACTTGAAGGGTCTCTGGGTACAATGTCAGAACCCCTACCTGTCTTGCTCAATATTCAAATGTAGGAGCTGTCCCTGAGTTGGTATGGCTCTTAAGAGTCCATGCAAAGGGATCCCTTATGGCAGTGGTCTTCAACTTTTCTGGTTCCATGGATCAGCAGTGGCAGTGGCAGGCGGTGATAGGAGGAGGGGGTGGTTTCATGTACACAACCTAATCCCATGCATGCACAAAAGGAGCTTTGCATGCTTGCCTGCCATTTCGCATGGGCCGGTTTCCAATGACCTGCAAACAAGTAGCGGTCTATGGACTGAGCGCTGGGATCCCTGTCTTATGATACTACAGAGAAAGTTTGAGGAAACTGGATACCTTTTAGCCATGAGTAAAAAGTGTATGAATCTTAAAATACCTGAACTGATTTTGCAATAAAGAAATCCCATGATATCTCTGTTCATTATAGTTTCAGTAAAATATAAGCCTAAAATAAAAGAAAAGCAGATTCTGAACAGGAAAAAAAATAATTAATAAAAGTACTTGGACAGTGGAATCAAATAACTAGTTCAGGTCCTTTTAACAGTGAGAGGCTTTATCAATATTGCTTTCATTTGGTTTCCTACAATCAATCCTAAATTTGATGGCCTAAATGACTGCTTGCAATAGTGTGAGGTAGAAGACAACAATATCATCTCTTAAATTGAGCTAGCTTAATTATGACAAGCCAAAATATGGCAAAATCAAGCAACAATCAAAGGAGAAAATATATTGATAGTGTGTAAATTGGGTTAAAGTGTGTTTTTCATGTTTGCAAAGTTGGTACAATATATCATTTTAAAAGTATGTTGAAATACATATTATTGGCAAAACATTTTTCTCTAAATATATAAATTCTGGATTGCAATTCATTAAAGTATTCTGGTCTTGATGTATTTCCACCTTGTTTTTATGAAAATATTGATTTTCACATAGGTGGATAGATCAATAGTAGGGATATTGAATTAGAGCTCCATAGTCTGATGACTAAAATTTCAATTTATGTATCGGCTTAAAAATAAAATTAGATAACTTAATAGCCATGTTGAACTAAATTATTTTTCCCTGATCCCTACTATGAAGTTGAAATTCTATCCAGTAGAAAATAGTTGAAGGGCATAAAATTCTTTTTCAGCCTATGAAATAGCAAGTTCTTATAATCTCTAAACAACTTTTTGTAATATTTACATTAGTATAATAAAAAATCTTATAAATATTTGGTATAGGTAGCAACAAAAAGGAAGGTTTTGATACATGATACACTTTCATAAATGATTTAAAAATACTTGAAAAAGAAATTTGAGAATGCTCTCTCCTGGTCTCCTTGTCCTCCATAGAATCCCACTGCTGGAGAACTGAGCCATGCATCCCTTTGGTTATTTTCCTTCCAGAATAATCACTCTGCAAGGTGTGATTCGATGCTAAGTGAAGCTTGATTTATTTCTATTAAACCTCAATTTTTTACAAACTTAATAATAGTTAAAGATGCCAATAATTAAATAAATTATTTATTAGTATCATCTGAAAATAAGTTATTTCAAATGACTGACTTGCCAATATGAAATCTGGACTGTTATCGCTTCTGAGCTGTTTTCAGTGGATTAAGATTTTAACGGACATCTTTAAGCAATGAGGACCAAGAGCAACAGAGCTCAAGTATCTCCAGAAACTGAGAATAATAACATTTTAAAGTGATTTGGAACAAACCTTTTTATCCTTATAATAATGAATTAATTTATTTACTAATCCAGTTTATCTATAGCCACACATCTCACCATTGGGGACTCAGTGAGGAGCACAATAGAAAGATAAATAAATAAATCTATAAACAGCAAATACTAATGTAAAAGCTATAGTAATAAGTATCATAAAAATATAATACAAACCATAGGTGAAAGCAGAAAAAACAATGCTCCTTCCAACAATGGAGCTATCAAGAGAAATCTCCAGTTCCATGGGAGTCCAGACTTGCTGACATAACCTGGTCTTCAGGATCTTTCAGAATATCACATTGTTTAACATTCTTTGAGCATACCTCTATATTTGTGCATGGGATATATAAAGTTATTAACTGTATGCCTAAACCATGTAATTTTATATGCCTCTGTTTAGAAAAAAATATTCACTGATTAAAGTTATGCTTAGTCTGAAGTAAGAATGTACAGTAAGAATATGGATATCAGTGGTGGTGGGTTGCTCCTAGTTCTGTCCAGTTCTTTAGAACCAGTAGTAAAAGCAGCGGGAGGCTCTGCCCACCCACCCATATGTTATAATTGCATGCACAGAAGCTTCTGTTGTGAACCGGTAGTAAAGGTAAGTAGAACCCACCCCGATGGATATGGATATGGATATGGATATGGATATGGATATGGATATGGATAGTACAGCATATGCTCCAAGGAAATGAAAAATGAAACACCAATAGCACTAGTAATAAGATGTATATAACCACTCCATAGTGCTTTACAGCAACCTCTGCAATCTGCAGATTCTGAACAACATGCCCCAGGTGTTCTGGAAACAGCAATAGCATTTCATACTGCTTCATAATGCTTTATAGTACTTGCTAGGTGGTTTATGGAGTCAGCATATTGTTCCCAACAATCTGGGTCTTCATTTTACTGACCTCAGAAGGATGGAAAGCTGAGTCAACCTTGAACTGGTCAAGTCTGAACTCCTGGCTATGGACAGAGCTAGCCTGCAGAACTGCATTCTAACCACTATGCTTCCACAGCTCTTTATTTATTACAGAAATGTGACAATAATGATGATTCTGTTGTATTGTAACAAGATAGTTTTTCCTCCAAATCAGTGCTGGGTTTCAAAATTTCTTACTACCGGTTCTGTGGCTTGGTGGGCATGACAGGAGAAGGATACTGTAAAATCTCCATTCCCTCCCCAATCCAGGGGAAGGTTATTGCAAAATCCCATTTTGTCCCAATCAGCTGGGACTTGGGAGGCAGAGAATAGATGGGGGCGTAGCCAGTCAGAATTTTTACTACCAGTTCTCTGAACTACTCAAAATTTCCGCTACCGGTTCTCCAGAACTGGTCAGAACCTGCTGAAAACCACCTCTGTTCCAAATGTCCAACATCTGCTAT
Source organism: Ptyas mucosa (assembly GCA_012654045.1). Classification (NCBI taxonomy): domain Eukaryota; kingdom Metazoa; phylum Chordata; class Lepidosauria; order Squamata; family Colubridae; genus Ptyas; species Ptyas mucosa. The sequence continues at coordinate 27,340,516 of WNWU01000016.1, read as the reverse complement.
CATCATTTTTGAAGTATGGATGACTGTCATTTCTGCTTTGAGATAAGTAAGGAAAAACCCATATATGAAATAACTTGAAGAGATGGAATACTACATATGTCTTTCCCAGTCTAATATTTGGAGTTGTACAAGAGGTAATAACAACATAACAATATTTTCATTGATGTTAAACAGAAATACAGCAAATCTATAACATCAGATGAAAAAGACCACAAACATGCATAAAATTCCAATCAAACTGATTTATTGCTGATGTGTATAATCAGGAATTTACTCAACTAATGGGTAACATATTTTGATGCTAGATAAAAATTAATGAGGGGTTTAATTCAGTCCATTTGATAATACTAAATGCTCAACCATTGTCATAGTTTTCAGAATATATTTTAGAATACCACCAATTTACTGAAAGATGCAATGTTGTGAATTAATTAATTAAAGGGGAAATTAAATTAATTAAAGGGGAAAGAGGACAAAGTAAAGTGGCCATATTACTTTGCTTTGCCTATTTTTCAAGGCCAGTTCTAGGTGGTTGTCCAATTTTTGAAAGCTAAGGGACTCTGAAAACATAAATGACTTTTGTATAGTTTATAAAAAGTTCTAACATTCTCAGTAGAAGTCAGTTAAAGAAAGTGCCAATCAAGGCTGAAAGTTAGTACCAATTTCAAATCACATGATCTCAACAATCTACTCACGCTACTCAACCTCCACTAATTGGTTATTATTGCAATATTTTACAAATTAAATGCTATAAAAACAAGATCAAATTTTTAGTGTTTTAGTTTTTATTGGATTCAAATGCATTTTTGTTGATATCTCAATCATTGATTTCGCCAAGAATACTAATGACTTTCTGATAATATGCAGCTATCAAAATTCTACAGCTTAATTACACAGAATTCAGATATCCCCAAATGAATAACACTGTAAGATAGTAACAAAAATCATTAAGAGGAATCTCCCCATCCACATGAAAAGATTTGTTGTTGAAAGAAAATTAGTTTCTGGTTCTGGGGCATGAATGAATCCTTAGAAGAATCTATATCCTTAAAATGATTCCTCAGAGTTATCTCTTAGAACACCCTAAGAATTCCAATATTCATGAATCCCAAATTATCTTTTGTGGACCAGTGAACTTTCCATGACATTTGCTACATTTGGCTCCCCCTCCAATCTCCTGACTTTCTTTTATTGGGTTAGAAAGTTTAATGATACCATTACTATTTATATTTCTTGAATTTATAGACCAAAACTCTATGGTCGTTTTATGTCAGAATTACTGACTGAAATGTTTCCCTTTTGATTTTGTAATTTCCTCCTTGCTACTTTCCTCAGTTAAGAGTCTGTCACTCTAACTGCTCATATGCCAGCTATTTCTTACAACACCTTATTTTTTATTGCCAGATGGAGGTGATGAAGCATATCAAGAAAATGACCACCTGAAGTAAGTATATTTTGGAGTTATTATTAATCAATCCTCCTTCAATTGAAGTGGCATATATCCAGATCAGTGACTATCAACTACCATAAGGGTATAACTTGACCAAAATGGCTCTTCTCGGTACAGCAATTCTTATTTGCCTGAGAGCTGAGTGAAAGATGTTACTTCAAATGTCCTCTTTTCTCAAGAAAGGAATGAATGAACCATGCTTTTGTCAGATTTAAATCTTAAATTCATTGTATCATTAATTTATTTATAGGCCATCTCTATATTCCTTTGTCACCATTAAAATGCAAATTTATAGTGTTTAATGTTAAATGCCATAAGAGTAAAAATTACAAACTGCAGCAGCTGGATTCAACACTATGTTACTTGATTGCTTAACATAGACATGGATACTTCTTAAGCTTTTGTACAGAATTTTTAAAATATTAAATATTTGGTCAAATCTTACATATCATGTTTAAATATATTAGCCCGTATGTTTATTAGACAGGGATGTGGTGGCTCAGTAGCTAAGATGCTGAGCTTGTCAATTGAAAGGTTGGCAGTTCAGTGGTTCAAATCCCTTGTGCCGCATAATGGGGTTTGCAATTTAGTCCTGCCACTTGTTTGTCCTTTAGCCATGGATTAATTGTCAGCAGGTCAGAAACCATTCACCAACATTTATCTTTCTAGAGTGCCCTGAAATGTCTGTTGTAGAACAATTTCAAAATAAACAAACAAAAAAAAAAGCCAATAACTATCCAGTCGTTGTTGCTAAGTTGTTGTTAACTTGTTGCCAAAGGAGGCAGCATATGGATGCCTATTCTTAAGGTAGTTCTACCAATGACTACTAAAACCAGATGACCTGGAAAGGCATAAAGAAGATGAAAGAAGTTGAAATGGTAGAGAAAGATATCTGTGTATTTGTGTCAGTGTGCGAGAGACAGAGAATATGAATCTGCCAGTTAGAGTACTGATAAAGCAGTAAATCTCTTCTCTTTGTGGCAATTAAAGATATTTTATTCTTTATTAAAATGCTTTTATATGAGTTCATGTTTCAGGATTAATTGAACAATAAACCAACATTCTTGGTTGGGAAACATTCCATATTCTGTGATCAAAGAGTAAAGCTCAACAAAAAAAATAGTTATGGCAGGATTATAAGACATTGTAGGCTGCTGTTAAGAGATTCTCTTTTCTCTTCAGTTCCTGCTCTGTTTTTGCTGGAGGCTATTTTAGTTATACAAAACGAAGAAGCTATTATTATATGCCAATAAATCATTTCTTCACATCCTGAACAATTTCTGTACTCCTTTATGATACATTTCTCTTTGTTTTGCTTTGTTGTAGTAGTGACTTATAATTAGATTGTTCTAAATGCCAAATATGAAGACAGTTCTTCTCTAAAGTTGTCCAAGCTTTGCTGATTATTTTTTTTTCTATCCAAAACATTTTAAAGAAATCAGCAAGGAGTATGGAAATCTTGTGCAATCTAATTTATGATGCAAGTAAATAGATTAAGAAAACTTTTTAAATGATTAGAATAGAGAATGTTTTAAAATAGAACAAGAAAGTAATGTAGTTCTCCAAGAAAGAATGTTATTCAAGTCATCTATAAATACATGGAATTATGAAATATATAGTGATTGCTTAAGGTTATGTATGACATCAAATCATTCAAAATGTTAAAATCCCAATTAGACCTATTTAAGATTATATACAATAGAAACTGTAGATGGTCACAGCTTAGGTAAGATTTAGTAATAATGCAATGAAAGTATGTGATACAAAGCCATGTAGTCTCCTCCTTCTCATCTTAATATTTGTTTAATATTCAAGTGATGTTTGCTTCATAATTTTAACTAAGCTTTTATTACAAAGAAATAGTATGCAATGTGATCAAAAGAAACCAGTCCCTTTGGAAATTTTGTAACCGTTTACATTCCTAGTGTACACTTTTCCCCCTGGATAATGGTTCTTCAAAATTTGAAAGTTTTCTCAACTTGACAAATATGTTATTTTAATATGGATTTTATTTGTTTCTTTTAAAGCCTGTATTACTAATTTTGCCTCTTATCTCATTTAGTGAATAGCAGCATTAAATTTTCAGTTATGAGATTCTACATTGGAAAAAGATTTTTTTGCTTCTTTTTGTTGTAATCTTATAAAAAATTAATGCATAATATTAAGAGAATTATGTCACATAAAACTATTATTAGAGAGGAATAGTTTGCTCCTTTTACAAAAGAATAATACTTTTAGATAGTGATTCAAATTTTAAACCAACTTGTTATTATAATACAAAATCTTGCATTGTATTTTGTATTGTATTTTGTATTGATTTTCACCAGCTAGGAAATATGTTGCTTTGTAGGCTTGATAACTGTTTTTTATATTTTCAAATCTTCAGACATAACCATTATTAGCTTCAGTTTTCATCCAATCAGCACTTGGATAACGCTGGGTATGATGTGACAAGAGATGGATAGACAGATAGACATAGACTGAGAGAGTTTGGTACAGTAGTTAAGGCATAAGAGTAAAAATTGGAAGTTCATTTCTAGTCCTGCACAAAACCAACTAGGCCAGATACTTTCTCTCAGCCCTAGAAAGAAGGCAAAGGCAAACTAGTTACAAAAATCTTGTCAAGAAAACTGCAGTGACTTATCTAGGGAGTCATCCGGAGTTGATATATCCAGTGCTATTTTACGATTGCATGGTTACCGTATATACTCGCGTATAAGCCGAGTTTTTCAGCCCGTTTTTCAGGCTGAAAAACGCCCCCTAGGCTTATATGCGGGTCACGAAAAAAATGACTTTTTCCCTGCAAGCTAGAAAACAGCGGGAGAACGGGGTTTGCTTACCCCGCCCACTCCCAATCTATTGGGACTGCCTCCTGAGTTCCAGCTGATGGCTAGAGGAAAAAGAAACTTTAAATTCTTGCGCGGGGCTTCAAAGGCCCCCCCTACAGCTGATCAGGATTAAAAGAAAACAAAAGAGAAGATCGGTGCCGGCTGCAAAAAGGTGCCTGCTGCAAAGAGCACATTTTTTTTTCTCCTATTGCTGAAACCAAAAGCGAAACTAAAACAGCTTGTTGGCTTTGCTGTTTGCTAAGGCAGATTTCTTTTCTTTTTCCTCATCAAAAAAGGTTGGTGCAAACAATGGGAAATTTTTGGCAAAAGAGGGGAGTTCAAGATTTTAAAACACAAAAGAAAAAAAAGCTCTATTTAAATAGGGAATTGTAATAATTGAGATATTATTAATTGTATATTGTGTTGAAAGCAGAAATGGTTAAGTTGTGGTTTGGAAGAATATTGGGGGAAATTATTTGGTTTATTATTATTGGTAAATATAATTGATTTGTAAGAAATTGGATTGCATGGAAATAATTGGAATATTCATGTTCATATTGATTAATATACAAAAAAGATAGTTATATAACTAATTGATTTATATTAAAATGTTGAATTTGTATTAAACAACTGTAATATTACATAATTAAGCAATGTGAGGCTTGATATAAAAATAGATGACAATGGGAAGGGGTATAATATAGAATAGAAGTGAAAAATTGAATTTGATTAAGATTAGAGATGAGGATGAAGGGTAATATTGGTTTTTTAAAAAATAGATGAGGAATAAATATGGCAAAAAGGAAATATAGAAATTGTAAATTTAAGTGAAATGACTAAACACTGTTTAAATTTGTGAACCGGCCAAATATTCTGTTCAAAGAAAATATATTGTATGTTTGTATGTGTGTTTCTAATTATTGCTATTTATTCATATTTGTTCTCTTTTATTCTTTAAAGTTTAACAATTCATTCTTTATCTTAATATCTTTATATGTGTTTGGGGTTGGTTTTCTTCCCTTTCATCTTTTTTATTGTACAGCAATCTTTCTCCTCAAACCTACCACCTCTTTTCTTTCCTTCTTACTTTCTCTTCCCCCGCCCTTCTTCTCCTCCCTACTTCCTCTTCCTTTCTTCTTCTCCTCCTCTCTTCCTCCCTCTCCTTTTATGCACATGGACTCCTTTCACATGGTCCTCACATTTTACATTTTGGCCCTATCTTGTCACCATGGTGAAGAGAAGCAGTTGTGAAAAGAGTGACACCGTTGTTAAGAATGCTACAATGGGCATAAATGTTGACCAATCATAAGTGCGAAGACCGGTCAAAAGTGCGAGGACCTGTCAGAAATCACTTTTTTCAACCCTTTGAGTAGTCCTTTTGTGCACATGGACTACTCAGAGGGCTGAAAAAGCTATTTTTGACTGGTCCTCACACTTGTGACCAGTCCTCGCACTTCTGACTGGTCCTCACACTTATGACCATCCTCACATTTATGCCCGTGCAGCATTCTTAAAACCATGTCACTCATTTCACAACTGCTTCTCCTCACCATGGTGACAAGATAGGGCAAAAACGTAAAATGTGAGGACAGTCGTAAGTTTGAGGACTGGTCACAAGTGTGAGGACCAGTCAAAAATTACTTTTTCAGCCCTCTGAGTAGTCCATGTGCACAAAAGGACTACCCAGAGGGCTGAAAAAAGTGATTTCTGACAGGTCCTCGCACTTTTGACCAGTCTTTTTTTATTTTGAAATTTACCAGTAGCCGCTGCATTTTCCACCCCCGGCTTATATGTGAGTCAACAAGTTTTCCCAGTTTTGGGGGGGGGGTAAAATTGGGGGGGTCGGCTTATATGCGGGTTGGCTTATACACGAGTATATACGGTAATTAAAGATTATATAAGAATGTATGTAATGATATATAGCCATGGCTTGAACATCTAGTTAACACTCACACACTCAACAGAATATTTTATTGTCTTACCTAATACTTGAGAATAACCTACAAGTGGGGAAAATACACACCTAATCAAACCAGTTGCACTCAGTCCAGGCATCTTCTATTTAGGAATCAACTAAGGCATCTCAAAGGCTGTTAAGTGGAGATCAGCTTTGGATTCTGGTTCAACTAAATCCTTTTTGACTTCTTCTCATTTTTATGTCTCCGTTCATTCTCCAGTTCTACACATGGGCTTCTTTTGCATTTTAGCTCTCAGTGGATTTAGAAGAATATTACTTTTGTTGATTTATGATGGCAATAACATAGATAAAGAACTGCCTTTATGAAGCCAGAACAGTTCTATCTCTGCAGGTTCTACATTTTATTAAGAATCAAGTTGCTTTCTAGTTTAATGTTCTTCACTTTCCCCCCTTCATTTTTAATTCTACATAGAAATATGTTTCTTCCTGGCAATAACTAGAATGTGAGCCTTCAGTTATCTTTAAAAAAACATTCTAAGGTCTGAATGATAATATTTGCCTGTGCTATGAAGGTTCACTTCTCATGATTAGGCTATACAACCTTTCTTTCTTTCTTTCTTTCTTTCTTTCTTTCTTTCTTTCTTTCTT
>WNWU01000016.1:27304365-27333662 GCA_012654045.1 Ptyas mucosa | reverse complement strand
CTTCCTTCCTTCCTTCCTTCCTTCCTTCCTTCCTTCCTTCCTTCCTTCCTTCTAAGAAATAGATGATTGGATGGATGGATGGATGGATGGATGGAGGATGGATAGAGCGAGCGAGCTTTACAGGTTCTCAGAACCAGTTACCAGTAAATTGCAATTTGTAAAATGCATTATGTTTTAAGAATTTGCATTATGATACCAACAATGTAGACAGCATCAGAAATGAATGAATGTATTTTCTCTAATGAAAATGTCTGGTTAAATGGAAAAGGGGAGAAATTAAATTAATTCTGTGATTTAAATGTGTAGTGAAGAAAACAGCATTTAGGAAGATAAAGCAGATCAAAATATAATGAAACACCTGACAGAAAAATTATAGTGTTCTTACAGAGATGATCTCACTTTCTAAACTTCAAACTACAGTACATTGCAAAGTAAGCTGTTTATCATGATTAAAAGAATGGATAAAATAATATAAAATATTAGAAGGAGGCAGTCTAATTAGTGGACTTCATAGATACTTATGGTACAGGGAAACAAAACTGGGCAAAAAATTAAAAGAAGATATTATAAGACAAAGCTTGACAAAATTATAGTCTTTTGTCAGAAAAACAGTAAATCCAACAAAGAATTCTAGCTTATTCTTTAAATGTTGCTGTGCAGGAGATCATTTTAGTAAGATACCTACAATTACATATGCAGTGAGTTTGTAAATTACAATTACTATGATGTAATTGTATCATAAATAAATCAAAGTCACAAAAGCTATTTGCTTAAGGTTGGAACACATCATGATTGGTATAGTTACAGATTGCTAAAGAATAAAAACACAATAACTCAAAAATGAGGGAGGGCTTTAATGAGACATGACCATTTGAAATGCTAATACAAAATCAAGACCATTTACTAAGGTGGAGACAGAAAAAATAAAAAAATATGATGAAATAAATGAAAAAGAAAGAGTCATAACATAACAAATGGGAAGAATTCTGAAATAAATCCAGTAGTGGTATAGCTTTCCTAAAGTTAAAATTGTATCACAAAGCAAGTTGTTTGTCATGGATACTGAAGTGTATAAAAATTGTGAAGAGCAAAATGTCCACTGGATTTATTTGAAGAAGCCATCTTAGTCAATGGAATTCAATATATCTATGATAGAGAAACACAAATTTTAAAAAATGTAAAAGAACATGTTATTTGACAAAGTTTGATAAAGCTATGGAATTCTAGAAATGGAATAATAAACCCAAAAATTTCATCTCTTTCAAATGCTTTCCATGTTGGAGACACTTAACAATACGAAAAATGTAATTACATATACATGCAAGATTCATTCAGTCTCCACAAATAAATTAAAAACACAGCAAGAATTACTCAGTCAAGGCTAAAATATACCATGGTTGATGTACTTAAAAACTGCAGGAAGGATAAAATCTCAACTTAAAAGTAAAGAAAGGATATTGAGAAAAAAGCATTTGAAGCACTCAAAAAACCAACACAATTTGTTAGGGCACATATATAAACTCTTACTTATATACTATGCAGAACCAATAAAAAAACTTTATGACAAAATGGATGAAAAACAGTCACAGTATAACAATAGGGAGAATTATGTACTAAAAGCTATAAAATTCTTACCAAGCTATAACTTAAGAGAAAACTGGTATAAAAACTGGCCATATAGATGGTATATAACTCTATCAATAATTGTCAAGATAAACAAATCACATAATAATTGATGGACAAGCCAGATACAGAATGAACATTTTATGCAAGCAGAAGTAGTTGCCAATTAACTGTAATAAATCCATCCAGTCTCTTATAGTCAAAGCTGTGATGATGAAGAAATGTACAGACTTAAAATTTGGAGCAATAGATTAAATCCACTTTACTGGTTCACAAGCTGTTAGACTATCTCTTTGATCTGGAACTGGGTCAAAGTCCTTTTATATACCTTTATCCAAAGATAAAGCTTCAGATCCTAACATTTTTTTTGAACAATTATTAAGGTTTGATTAAGCTTTTGAAGGAGAAATCCAGTTAGAAGCTGCATATTTCTCCACCTTCCTTTCTTAGTTTTCAGACACTCTTTAGACATTTTAATTTGTGAAACTTAGGCAGGAAACTTTGCAAATTCAAAAAATACAGAATCCAGTGTGAGAGTCTGATAGATCTTCACCACACCCAAATGGTACCATGCTTTCCAGGGACAGAGATTATCCAGGACAACATATATCAAAAGGCAAATTAAGAAAAAGTAATTAAGGTCCAACAAGGGGTTGAAATAAATCAACATTCAACTGCTAGTCAACTCTTAAAGCAAAAAGCAAAATAAAACAACAAATTAAAAATATGAAAATTAATACTCATGCTTAGAAAATGAAACTACTTGACAGGAAAATATCTGTGGAGATTCTCAGTTATCCAGGTTATGGTTGTCCTAAAGGTGCTTTTTTCAAGAGGCCACTGGACTTTCTGGTGTTTTTTTTTTTTTTTGAAGACATTTCACTTCTCATCCAAGAAGCTTCTTCAGCTCTGAAGTGAACTCCTACCGTGTAGCAGCTGTTTTGAGAGGAGGGGCCATTAACACTGACACTTTAAACCATAATTAATTGATAATATTTCTTTCTTTTATTATATCTTCAATGGTTTAAACTGTTTAAATATTAGTGTTAATACTTTTTTAAAAATAACATTGAATAAATGCACTGTGTTGGAATAATATAATGTATTATGTAAGTTTTACAACAGTAAATAAATAAATAAATTTTGACTGGAAATTTTTAATGGAAAAATATTACTGTTGTAGGCAGACTTGCCCTTCTGTAGGCAATTATTTATCATGGCTCCATCTCATCCTTGAAAATTGGCAATCTAGAATTATGTGGCCCCTACAGCAGCACCATATTGTTTTACTTAATTTTAGTGAAGCTAGGCTAACTATTTGACTGTGAATTAATTGATTAGGGACAGCAATCTTAATTGTATGATTTGTTTATGGCTATTATATTAATATGATGCCAGTCTTATCAGACTTGGCAGCAAAAAAAGAGTTATCATTGTCAAAGTAAAAGAATTAATTTTAAAAGTCTGTTAATTTTTTCCACAGTAAAAATCCTGTACCAAAAGCATATACGTCAAATATGACTTACTCTCAATTCAATATTACAGGAAGAGGATTTCAGTGAATTTATTTTAATAAATTTATGTTAATAGCATGTTTTTCTGTATGTTTGTTTCAGGACAATGTGTGATGTTTAATGTAAAAACAATGGCCCCCAGTTTCAGAATCCGAAATCAAATTATTCATTGGCCAGCTCAGGACTGAGAAGGCCCCAGGAGCTGACCCTGTTCCCGCTGAATTACTGAAGAACAATTTGGAGTGGTGGATACCAGTTCTGGCAGTGCTATTCACTTATATCGATTCCACTGGCTATGTCTCAGAAAAGTGGAGCTTGGCAATTGTTGTCCCAATTTTTAAAAAAGGAAAAAGAGATGACCCTGCCAATTATAGACCAATAAGTCTACTAAACATAATCAGCAAACTTTACACCAAACATCTCCAAGATAAACTAAAGGAGTGGCTGGATTTCGAGCATTTGATCACGGAAGAGCAAACCAGGTTTAGAGAGGGAAGAGGCACCACTGATCAGTGCTTAGTTCTTCATCACCTAATTGAAAAATGCATCTCAAATAGACCCATATCATTATATGCCGGTGTTATAGATCTCAAGGCAGCCTTTGATACAGTTACTAGGACTAAGCTATGGGAGAAGCTGGAAGCTGTCTCAATTGACCGCAGGCTTCTTCATCTATTATGTGCCCTGCATACTAAAACATTCCTTAAGGTGAGGTGTAATATGCAAGGGTCCGTCTCAAAGTCAATTAAAACTCAAAAGGGAGTTAAACAGGGGTGCATTTTGGGTCCCCTGCTTTTCAACTTTTACATAAATGACATGGTAAAATGGCTAAACAAACCAAATCACCACCCCCCAAAAATAGTCGTCCGAAGCATAGCCCTCCTGCTTTATGCAGATGACGCTATGATCCTTTCCAGAACTTCAGTAGGCCTTAAAAGAGCCTTGCAAGCCATTCTCCAGTACTGTAATAACAATAAACTGGACATAAATTATGAGAAAACAAACTTCATGGCCTTTGCAAAAAGGCCAAAATTTTATTCATGGTATCTAAATGGCCACAAAATAAAGCAGGTAACTACTGCAGCTACTTCAGCTGACTGCTAGTTCAGCAAATCAGCACATCAAATCTCACCGGCTCATGGTTGACTCAGCCTTCCATCCTTCCGAGGTGGGTAAAATGAGGACCCAGATTGTTGTGGGAAATATGCTATTAGTATACTGTCAATTGTTGTAAGCCGCCCAGAGTCCTCCGAGAGTGGATGGCATAGAAATATGATTAATAAAAATAAAAATAATAAAATATCTTCAAATACCTGGGGTGGTCATTCAGGCCAATGGTTCAAGAAAAGCACATGGAGAATATGCAGTGGCCTTGGGCCAAAGATCAATGAGTACCATTCTTATTTTTTTCCGCACAAAGGGAGGATACTATGTCCTGGCTGCTCTTAAGCTTTTTGTGGCCAAGTCGCTAGCTCGGCAACTTTATTGCTCGGACCGTCAGCTTCATGTTTTACATCATTAGAAATAGTTCAGTCCAAATTCATTAGATCAATTCTTCAGGTGCCATGTTGTGTCTCAAATGCACTTCTGCGCCTGGAGACAGGATTGATAAAAGTCAAAGCAAGAATTTGTATAGCGTCTTTAAATCTCTGGCTAAAGCTAACTTCTTTCCGCAAGGTCTTGCTCCGTTAATCCTCCAAGGCAAATTCTCTTCGTCATGGATCAAGGCTGTCGAGTCCAACCCTTGCCAAATTAGGTTTCTCCCCAGCTTTAATACTCGAGATGGACTATGATCTAGCAAGACAAACCTTGTGACAAAGGGTGGAGGACATCGAGAGGCAGGCAGACTTAGTGAAAGCTCCACTGTTTCTGGCTCCAGATGCCATTAGATGTGTTGTTGCTATCTTAGTCAGTTGGAATCAGCAAACCACTGAAAAGCATTTGCACTTGCATGGTGCTATGCGCTTCCATTGACCGTTCTGTATGGCAAGTATAAAAGAATACCATTCATGGAAAGACTCTGTCCCTGCAGCTCAGGAGAGGTGGAGACTGTGGGACACATGCTCCTTAGATGTTCCTTTTATACGAGATTAGGAAAAAACATATTCTGCCAATAACTGCAAGGTATCCTGGCCGCGCTGACACTACCTATCTTCAATGGCTCCTTAAGGATGAACAAAATTACAGCCGAGGTGCCAAATTCTATACAGCAGCATTGGGGATTCATTGCAAATACATGTCTTCTTCACTGTAGCGATGTATATAACAACTGTGGCTAACCCTTCCACTGCTTAGCCATTCCCCTTTAGCGTTGTACCCACAATGGGCACACAGTTTAGGGATTTCAATAATTGTATAGTCAGACCATGTAAAATGGACACTGGATTTTATTATAGATTTAGCTGTCATTTATTATTTTAAACTAGAAGTCTTAAGTGTATATATATACTGAATGCTCTTATTTGTTTCTGGTCTAAGACTGTAATAATAAAATTGAAATTGATGTTTAATGACCTAAATAAATAATCAAGAATACTGTCAAGATAAAGCAAAGTTTCTGAGAAGAAAAAGAAAAATGAGAATGAAACAGGAGGACTCCTTCTCCTCTTCCTAAACTAAGTTTATAACTCATATTGATATTTATATAGCATGGTTTTGGAACATTATGGTTGCAATACAGTGATACATTTTACCTGTGTTTACAAGTCAATTTTCCATCCATCCCATAGATAACTGTAGATATGTTTCAATTGATAATAATGTAAGAGCCTTGGATAGTACAATGGTCTAAAGCCCTGTTATTAACATCAGCTGCCTGCAATTATTGAAGGTTCGAATCTCACCAAGGCTCAAGGTTGACTCAGCCTTCCATCCTTTCTAAGGTAGGTAAATTGAGGACCCAGTTTGTGGGGGCAATAAGCTGACTTTGTATAAATATACAAAAGTATGAAGGCTATTGCTTAGCGCATTGTAAGCCGCCCTGAGTCTCTGGAGAAGGGCGGCATATAAATCAAATTAATAAAATAAAATAAATAAATAAATTTGGCTCCTAAATAAGGATAAGCTTTTGGATTTTTCTGCAAGAGCTAGAGGTCTCAGTTTATAACAGGACTGTTGCTATCATGTATAAGAAACAAGAATAAGAAATACAATACAGATAGGGAAAGATTCTGGGGAAACATTTTACTATCTTTGACCTGCAGAATTTTGTACAGGACTGTTTGTACAGTCTAGAATCTGATTACCTATATCAGTTGAAAGGATATCAGAAATAAGCATAAGCAAAGGATGATAACTATACACTGAAGGCCTTATCATATCTCTAGAAGTCCAGATAGTGAAAGGTTTAGTTTAAGGTGGAATGACATTAACTTTGTGTCAAAAGCAACAATTACACACAGCCAATTTGTCATTATGCAGTGGTACATTCTTCATCTGCACTTAAGAGTCCCAATTTATTGTAGCAAACTAAATAAGGGATATCTCCAATGTTAATACTAAAACAGAAAGATATTATCCAATGTTTACATTGTCCAAAGTCTGACTTAGCTTTGAGCAAAATATCAGAAACTTAACCATATAACTTACTATTGAAAAATAAGGATCTATCTAAGAGCTGTCTTACACACACAATTCTAAAATGATTCCAACTAGTAATCACAAGAGAACTTTTTTAAAGGACGACTTATTGAAATGTAATAAAGTCATTTATTGCTTCTTACCTTAAAGAACAGCGTACACTTAAATTTTTAATTAAAATCTTTTCATAAAATGGTCTCAGCGAAACCTTCAAGGCTTGTATTTAATTGAAATACTACAGCATCTTTCAGGTTCTAATGCAAATAGCCAGAAGGCATGAAAAATATAGTTTTAAAACTTAAAAATTGAAGTAGGATATTACCTTTTTGTAATTCTTTATTTTTCAAACACTTTTTAACTGTGTTTTAATATTGTTTTAAAATTGATTTTGTATATGGTGACCGCAGCTAGGTTGCTGATTGCCCAATATTGGAAGAGTGATGCCTTACCGACTGTGGACCAATGGATTCAGAAGATGGCTGGATTTGCAGAAATGGCGAAGATTTCAGCCTTTTTAAAAGATCAGACGCATGAGAAGTATATACAGGAATGGAAAAAGTGGATTGAATATATACAGAATAAATATCAGACTAGAAAATATTATGTAGCCTTCAGCTGAGGGGGATTGATGATTATGCTAGTAAATAGAGAAAAAGATATGGAAGGGATGAATAACATATATATTGTTTGGAATTATTAGTATTGCATATAGGGGAAGTCAAGGGGGAGGGGAGGGAAAGGGGTGGTGGGGGAGGGTTAGAGTGGGTTTTGTAGGGAACTATATTTCTGTAAATCTGATTTTTATAATGTTTCGGAAGGGGGGGAAGGGGGAAAATTTGTATGTGTAAAACTTTTTCAATAAAAAATAATATTGTTTTAACTATGTTTTAAATGGTTTTATTGTCACTTAGGAGAGATGGGTAGTGTAGAAATTTGATAAACAAATAAAAAAAATTTCTTTGCTTATAGGAGACTCACATATGAGGAAAAAAAGATAAAAATAAGAAGAGCCAGTGAAAGAATGTTAGATAAAATGAACTGACTATGGATCTTGTGGAGATGGCTTTGTTAACCTTCTTGATTAGAGAAAAAATAATGTCTACATTTATTGCTAACTGGAAATCTCTTACATATTTTTTGTATAAAACAGGAAAAAATACACCTATAATTGGTGGCTTTGAGAACTATGAAAAAATACTGGATAATAGGGACAAATGGACTTTATTTTATGATCATAGTGTAAAAGATAATTTTGTAATTATATTTACCTGTATATTTGCTTCAAAGAAAATTGGAAGCTTCTTTCTATTTTTTTGTATTCTTTTTTAATTTCTGTTAATTTTTTATGTTCCTTGTAAAACTTTTAATAAAAACATATATTTTGAGAATGTTTTACTTATACTCAAAAGAGGCAGTTGTCTTATGACAGACAGATGAAGTGTTTTATAGCCAGTAAGTTATTTTTTCTAATCACCCCCCCCCAAAGGAAATTCTTTTGGCATTGTTATTGAATCAAGACAGAAAACCTAATTTAATAAAATATAGTATCTGTAAAGACCCCACAAATTGAGCTCGTCTTCTATAAGGTAGCACTATAAATCAGTTATTTCAATATTTCAGGGTTTTCTGTGTTTGTATGACTACTGACTTCAGTTACTTTAAAAAAAGTAGAAAAATTGGAAAAACCTTATTTGACCATCTTCCCTCTTTCCTCTCCTATACTTTTCTACTTTTAAGATTTCTAAAAAAGTATAGGAGAGGAAAGAGGGAAGATGGTCAAATAAGGTTTTTTCTATCAGTCTTAAACATATACAAATGGTACATACTAATACAACTTGCTGAGACAGCTGTGGAACAAATGAAGATAGCTTTATAGACTCTCCTATGTCAACTCATATGTTATGGAAGAAGCACAGAAAGTAATTAAAAATGTGTTTCATGCTTAATTCCGTAGTTCTACTGCATTGGATAAAGTGGACTTTTTAGATCTAATCTGTAGTCATTTATGAAGCCTAGACAATTTTTGGATTGCAGCCAATGTGCAATAAATCACTACAAAAGCTAATCAAAAAGGCAAACAAGAAAATATTTTGTTGGACAATAAACTGCAAAGCTTATGAAGTTGTAACCTGAGTATTTAGAATCCATCATGTGGAACTTTAATTAAATAACAAAGATTTATTTTACTAATTCTACACAATAAGGTAACAGCATAAATACATTTTAGTATTAAAAAAAATCTGTAGTTTCTGCACTGAGGTGGCAGAAATACATTATGCATTATAGTTTTATTAACTTTCACTTTTTGATATTAATGGTATTTGCTTAGGTATTCCCTGAATCACTGTTGGGACTTGAATTGTGCCTTCTGCATTCATTCTGGTAATTGTTTCTGTTCTTATAATGATAGCTTCTCTAATTAAGAATAAGTTACTGCCCAAAAGTTATTACTTAGGTAAGGTTTATTATTCTGAAAAAAACAATATATAGTGTTTGATTAACAAGATAATTTGAATCCTAATCTACATAATACTAACTACAGCATTAATTTATGTCTACAAATATGTTTTGCAAATCTTTAATATGCCAATTCAACTGTATTAATGTAAGGCATGAAAAATAATTCTACAAATCAATTTATAATAAACAAATAAGATCAGGAATAAAGATTATTTCATTTTTCTCTGTAACCCATTTTACATTTTTTTCTGGAAACAGATACTTTCAATAAGAAAGGATTGGGAACTTGCTGAACATTTGGAATTTAGAATAATTGCTGGCTTATCAAAGGGTTTCCATCTCATAGAAAAACCAATTATATTTTGCTGGAAGAGTAAGAGAAAATTCTCCACAGTAATAAACTGATTTGATGTGCATGAGTTAATAACAGCATGGGAATATTTGAAATATATGTTGCATTTAAGCTGATTTAATTACGTTGAGTGAAGGGTTGATATACGATAATATAAATTATTCCTATTGGTTGTTTTCATTCATTATATCTTTACTGCCACACACGAGCAACCACATGCTTGGGAGCTAGTTAATCACTTCCCACTAAACTTTATTTTAGTCCACAAAAATGTCAAAAGCATTTGACTAAGGTCTATATTTATCATATAGAAATTTGGGATCTTGGTTTTCATTTATATATTCCATGTTAATATTACATCTTTCTCCCATAAACTGCCAGTTTCTATTTCCGATTTCAATTTACCCTACACTAGGAAAATTAAATTATTCAGATAATCCTCATACATTCAAGCATGAATGAACAATGCAGTTAGGTAACACCTGTCATGACCTTCTATTTTCATGTCCTCATGAATTTAAACTTTCCAACATTAAACGGTTGTAACATCTACAGTTGTGGCCAAAATTGTGGAAATCTTTTGGGGGAAAGTGTATTTTTGAGGTTTGATGGCTAATAACACTACTTTTTTTTGGAGTAGTATAATAAAATTATATATCAATGGAAAGATAATTTAATCAAGAATGTAATGCAACAAAGTTTGTTCAATTATCTATATTCTATGAAAAGTTATAACCAAATAACCAGAAAAAAGAAGCAAAACTTGCTCAGGTTGATATTCATCTGATTGTAGCCAATGACCACGAGTGTTTAGAGAGCCAATCAGGTGTCATCTTGTTTTGGCAATGAGATAATCAGATCACAGTAGGAGTCAGTTATTGATGTCATGTATTGAAGCTGAGAAGAGGACATTTGTCAGTGTGTTATGTGATCGCTATCAAGTTGGTTGGGGGTTTTTTGTGTTTTTTCATTTAGTGAGTTTGTAAAATGTAATAAAATTAAAGTAATGGTGCAAAAAGTTGACTGGTCTCCCAGAAAACGATGTAAAATAGTATTATTATGTGAATAAGGCTACATTTATAAAGAAATTAGAAGAAAAATTGGTGGAAACTTAACCAAAGGTGGCATTTCTAAGTTTTTGAAGAGGTATAAAGAGACTCAGTCACTACACACTGGTAAAGTGGTACACACTGGTAAAGGCAGGAAAAGGTGCATAACAGCAAGTGATTATAGAAGACTTAAGAGACTGTGCCTACGTGACAGAAGAAAATCATCTGGGTGTATACAAGATGAAATGGCGCAATGCAATGTGAAGTTGAGTACAATGACTGTTTGGTGCAGACTGCAGGAATTTGGCCTAAAATCTAGAATTCCATGACAAAAGCCACTTTTATCTCTCAAACAAAGGTTGAAAAGACTAAACTGGGTTATAAACCCATGTTACCTGGACAGAGGAACAATGGGACAGTGTTATTTAGAGTGATGAGACCAAGACCTCCCTGTTTGGTAGTGATGGCATAAAATACGTAAGGAGAAGAATCGGAGAATTTGCATCCTGATTGCATTAGATGTACTGTGAAACACCCAATCAGTGTTATGATCTGTGGTTGTAGGACATCAAAAGGTGTGGGCAGAATTTGTGTGATTAATAGGAATATAAATGGCCAAAAATACATTAATGAAATACTTGAGCCCAAACTGAAACCTTCCGCACATTATCTTTTCCAAGACAATGAAGCATTTATATTTCAACAGGATTCAGCTCCATGTCATTTTGTTGCTGTGTGCAAAAAGTGGTTTCAAGATAATCATATTCCACTGCTGGAATGGCCAAACTTTAACCCAATTGAAAACCTATGGAGCCGACTAAAGAAACTTGTTGGTCAGAAGCAAAACAGCAATAAAACTCAGTTAATAGAAGCAATCATTCAATCTTGGTTTCACATTATAACAGCTGCAGAACTAAAAGACTTGGTTCACTCCATGGAAAGATGTTGTAAGGCCATAATTCATGCTAAAGGTTACCCAACTAAGTATTAACTGACATGGTGATAATTTTTGCACATCTTGTTTTTTCTATGGTGATAAGTAAGTCCTGTATGTGAGCTGTTTATCCATATTGATGTTCAACTTAACCATACGATGAGGCTAATTACTGGGTGCATAAAATCTACACCTAGTTACTGGCTACCAGTTCTTAGTCACATACTTCCCCCGCACTTACGATGACAAGAAGCTCTCATTTGGGAGTATAGTAAGATCCTGTTAAATTCTTCTCTACCCATTCATGGCTACATTCCTGATCTCTTAAGATGCCGATTAAAGTCAAGAAACCCACCACTCTTGACATCGCTTAAGCTGCTGGCCAATCATCAGAACACCACACAAAAGTGGATGGAAGCGTGGAGTAGCTATTCCCCCCAAGATATTTCTGAGCATATTAATCCTAATAGTATACCTCCAGGATTTAATCTACCCCGACACATATGGGTGACATACAATAGAATTAGAACGACTCATGGGGTGTGTGCCGACTCCTTGTATAAATGGGGAAAGACACCTTCAGCACAATGTGATTGCGGAGCCCCTCGACAGACTATTCAACATATAGAGAGGGAATGCTCTAAGAGAAGGTATCCAGGAGATGTTAGGTTTTCTTACTGCTTTTTTAAAAATTGTTTTAACCTGTAAAAATGAAGTGTTTTAATATTGTGTGTGACCAGCCATACGCTAAATAAATAGATAGATAGATAGATAGATAGATAGATAGATAGATAGATAGATATGTATATCTCATTTTTTTCTATGTGTGTCACTTTTTTTCTTTATAACTGCTATTCTAATAGCAAATCCTTATTGCATTACATTCTTGATTAAATTATCTTTCCATTGATATATAATTTTATAATACTACTCCAAAAAAAAGTGGTGTTATTAGCCATCAAACCTCAAAACTACACTTTTCCCAAAAGGTTTCCACCATTTTGGTCACTACTGTATAGGCACATAATGTCACTTCACTAAACTGCTTTACCTGCTTTACTGCAAGTATACAGTATCTGTATATCTGTGGGTAAGCATGACCAGAGTTTACAGTGCTGATCATCAGAACCAGCCCCAAGATATTTTGTTTCTTAATTGAAGGACAAAATAGTGCCATCTCAAGAATCTTGTCACTATGTCTTTAGGATTTGTTATGGAACCTTGAGGCAATGTGCTAATTAAAGAGTGTACTATTTGTACAAGTACAATTTGCACAGCATTTTTCTCCTGCAAAATCTTGTTTTTGCCCCTCAGAATCTGTCCCCTGAGGCAACTGGGTCAGTTCATCCACACAGTTTATTTGAAGCAGGTAACTACTTCTACATTTCAAAAGAGAGAATGGTCCATGTTGATATTCTTTCACAGGGAGTTAATATAAAAGAAAATAGCAGCTGAGTATTGACAGTCCGGACAGTGTTTCATTCAGACAGCCTCATTTCTGTTGTACTAATTATGTAATATAGAAGACATAATATAACATTATGTCTTTTGTTCATAAGATCACAGAACATTTAAAATAAGAAATTAGATACGATCTTGATAAATTATTTAAATGTCTCAGCTGGGAGACTTCAATGTATCACCATCAGATTTGGTGAGTTTCATGCAGATCCTTTATTTTAGTTGCTCTGAAAATAATAAAATACATTAAAATTGTTTGTGAATTCCCAAATAATATGTATTTATGCAACCACCTAATTGCATTTTTTTTTCTTTGCAAGAAAACAAATATATTGAAATCCTCTTTGATTAATTCATTACTATTTGTGATTCAGGTAAGAAATCATTGATTGTTTTTCCTTGAATTATTATTTTAAAAGTTGATTTTGCAGATATAATACATTCCTACATTTTTTCCCCAGACATCTGAAGAGCAGACACTATTACAAATTAGGATTGTGATGGCCATTCATTGCCACATATTATCTATGTCCATGATATTAAGACAAAATTGTAAATTGTAACTAATGAAGCTGTCATATCATAATGACAAAGTGTTGTCTTTATACCATTGAAATAAATAAAATCTCCCAAGTGAGATGCAGTATATTCTTCGCTTGAATGTTTTATATCTCATAAACAACACAGAAGTAAGTTTAAAACATGTATGAATATTGTTCTTCTCCATAGACTACTGCCTTCATTATATTTATTTTGTTTATTTACTAGCTAGATACCCGTGCTTCACTACAAAATTATATGATTGGGCTTGATAAATTGAACTAACCAGTTCTGGATTAACCTGGGTAGATTCAACAACAGATGTCCCTCTCATTGTCATCATCACCAACAAAGTATATCTGGAAAAATGAAAGCTGCTGCTGAGGTCCCACCATGATACTCCCTATCCAATGCACCTTACCCCTGCACTTTGAATGTTGGCATACAATTTCCCTTCTTCACCTCTCTGACTCCAAAATGCATCATTTGGAAGCATCCATTGTACTTCCGGGCAACAGAAAGAAAGTATTCTGCCATTGGATGCTGGTAGGTGAGAAGACTGTGTAAGGGTTCAGGGTAGGGCTCAAGGGGAGGGAGCTGGACTTTACCGCCACTGCAGCACATCCCAGGAGTCTCATCCTGCCACTTCAGAGCACGGCACCAGACACAGGGTAACCAAGGTCTGAGATCAACAACCTTTTCTCTGGAGTAATCAATCTGAGGTTCATATTTAAAGCAGACAAATACTTATTAGTCCAAGGCTTTGATCTGATTTGTGATATCTTTTCATTGTATTTAGCTGTAGCTGCCTGATTAACATAGGGGTTATTAGATGTATACTTTTTTTACAGCCTCTCTATTGACTTCGGGATGACTTTGATGATATTTTTTGCAGCTTCCCTTACTTGTGTTTTCCTAATCACATCTGTAAATCTTTTCCTGCATTTTTCCTTCTTTTCCCTTTAACTGGTGTTACAGTAGAAAGAACAGAGTTATCTGAACTGAAATCAGTTTAAGAAGTGATTTGGGGCTGGGACACTATGCAGGAGAAATTCGGTTCACAATCCATTGGCTCATGGTGGTCGGTGATTGAAACTCATAATGGAATATCTCTCCTGCCGCCTTGAGTTCAGAAGTAGTTCCATAGGTGGAAGGCGTAGACATTTTGGTGAGGTAGCTATGTTTAGTACTGTAAGGAGTACCGCTCCTGAGTGAAGGAGTGGAACGTCTGCCAGTTTGAAGTGAGGTAACGGAGTGTGAGGTAACTGGCAGTTGGAATAGAGTTATTTTCAGGTGGGGAGGGAGAGTAGAATGTCTAGTTCCTTAGCATCAGAGTGTGTTAATGTAAGGCAACTGGCAATTGGGACAGAGTTCCTTTCAGGTGGGGAAAGGGAATAGAATGTCTAACTCCTTAGCATCAGAGTGTGTGAATATAATACTGTATATGAAATATTAATGATCTGATGGTCATTTCGAAAAATCCTTTCTTAGAAAGCACCTAGAAGCCAAGAGGAACATATGTGCCAAATTTCAAGTTTGTAGCCTTTACCATTCTGGAGATTTCGTGATGGGTGAGTGGTATTTGGCTTTTATATAGAGAGGTAGATATGTCAGATTTATTAACATCTATCTCCCTCATAGAGGGACTCTGAATATTTCTGAAGAGTCTGAATGTTTCTAATTCTAGTTTGAAGTATTTATGGTTTTCAATGTGGAGATTTTCAATTTAGGGAAAAAATGAAATTTCTGCAGACAATAGGGAAACAAGGGCAAAAAAACCCATAAGCTATTTTTTTTATGTTATTCTTATGTACTTCTGTCCTATAGCTTTGGTAACCTGCAAAAAAAAAATTCTGCTGCATTTTTTTTCTAGGAAATTGTGTAAAATATTGAGATAGCTGATAACAATAAAGAAAACAAAGATAATAGTGTCCTCATTCATATAGTGTACTGTCCTTGTTTTGCTCTATATTTTCACTGCCGTTCATATCAACACATTTTTAGTAAAGTGATGTACATTTTAAAAAATGACAAAATGCTTGAACCTTGTCTAAGTGTGACCAAAGCACCTTTCTGCTATTTATGAAAGCAGCTTCTCTTTCTTCAGGCAACCAAAAAAAAAAAAACCCACAAAAAAAGTGCAGCTGCTCTGGAAAGTCAATAAATTAGCATTAATGTGACCATTAAAGCATCTGCACCTTCAAATTCTTTTGATATTTTGATAAGTCACATCAGAAAGCAAATTATTTGGCTGTATACCAGATAATAGACTATAGCTGTCATTCATTCTTTGACACTAATATTAGAAATGGAATTAGAGCTCTGAGCTGAATAGATCTTGAAAATAATATCTTGTCATAAGGCAAAGACAATGCTGGTTTCCATGGCAGCCACAAGACCACAATGCTGATAACTCTAATGTCAGTATTCACCTTATTTTATTCCCCTTCCCAGAAACAAACTTTGGCATAACTGTGAAACTGTTAACATTTATAAATACTTCAGTCCATGCTAAGCAGTTTTGAAAAAGTAAATATAAATTATGAAAAACATAATATAAATTCTTACAAATTTTGGAACAAACCACAAGTTCTCCTTATGCTTGTAGAATTCACTCTTTGAACACCTACTGAGAATGGTGTGTGTGTGCGCGCCTGTATTTTAATCAATTTTGACAGGCTCAGCTCTTCACACAATTCTTTATCTTTTCTAATAAACATTGATTCCAGTGGATCTTCTACATTACCTTAAAATACCAAGTGTAAGGAACCAACACGTCTGCTCTAGTCTGACTGTGATGAAATATATTCCACAGAGCAGAAATAGTGACTGACCTTTCACTTGAATGCTATTATTTGAAGACTTTTTTTTTCATTAAAGCTGCTAATAGGAAAGGAAGTGTTGTTGGAAGCTGAAAGGTTATTTGCTAAGGCATGTGGGACCCATTCTGAACAATGCCAGAATTAGACAACTGATAGAGGAAATAAATTTCAGCTCACCCTTTATTTAGATACATATTAGTCAGAGGTGGGTTTCAGGAGGTTGTGACCAGTTCTGGAGAACTGGTAGCGGAAATTTTGAGTAGTTCGGAGAACTGGTAGTAAAAATTCTGACTGGACCCACCCCCATCTATTCTCTGCCTAGCTGATTGGGAGGAAATGGGGATTTTGCAGTATTCTTTCTCTGGATTGGGGAGGGAATGGAGATTTTACAGTATCCTTCTCCTGGAGTGGGGTGAGAATTGAGATTTTACAGTATCCTTTCCCTGCCATGCCCACCAAGCCACACACAGAACCGATAGTAAAAAATGTTGAAACTCACTACTGATATAAGTATATTTTTTATATTGTCAATATTGTGGCTTTGCTGTCTTGTGACATGCCCCTTCTTAAGGGTTTTATTTCTTTCACTTTAATCATAACAGAGCAATTAGTAGAAGTTTTGATTCAGCAATGTCAGGAGAATCTTATTTATTTTGGCAATAATGATGAAAAGAAACATTACATTGATATATGAAAGCAATAATATTATGCATACATAAAAAGGTAGGACTTGCATTATAATGGTACAAGGATGCTTTCATGGTTTTGTTTTTCTTTTCCATTTTTTCATCAAATACTTTTCACAATAGTGTTATGGATGGTTGTATATTACAATGTAGTATGGCTTGGATGAGTCCAGAATCTATAGGGTAAAATGGGTAAATGTTTGGTGCATGCTGGATCATATAAGAAGAGAACATCAAGCTGGATGCTTGTGTTCTTGTATTTTGTTTTGCTAAATACAGAAATTGGCTAGAAACTCTCTTTCATTCACAAAGAGATTTAAACATCCAGATGATGCTATGAGTCATCCTGGAGAAGTGTTCATCATCAGAAAGGTCATTCAAGATTTACAAGATGGGTGATCAGACTAAATACTATCCATTGGATAAAGAAATGACTATCTATTCTGATATTCTGCCAAGAAAACCATCTGGACATGCACAATTAGGACAGTGTCAACACGTTATTTGGAAAACAGTCGCCTAAGTTGGAGGATATCCAAGAGAGAATATTAAGAATAGAAGAAAAATGTTAGTAGCATCGGTTCTTGTAATGGTACTAGAGTAAAACTGAAAAAATGTCCAGCTGATTATTTGGCCAGAGGCAAAAGTGTTGTCCCATTTATCCTAGGATCTGTGCAATGCAGAGCCTGTTAGAAGAATTTGCCCTACTTACCTGATGTATCTCAAGGGTTCCCAGAGGGTGTTTGGGAAATTTCCAGCTGACTTGACAAACAGGTTCCAGAATACAAGTTGACTTGGACTGTCAAGAAAATTGTACCTGAGTGGCCTCTTTCTATGTAAAAATGCCAGAGTGTGACTTGTTTTAGTGAAGGGCTCCAGGAGACAAATCATCAAAAACAATCCCTAGAGCTCTGACAGAGGATGACCAGAGATACAAGCTAAAGTTTGAGGTTACATTTCAAAAATAAGGAAAGCAAATTATCACTACTGCCTTATTACAGTGGCAGGCTTATAGCTAGAGACCTGATAATTACTTCTTACAGCTTGTACTTCTACAAGCTTTTTGGAAAATCCCAGCCAGGACTCACAGTTAGTTCTTCACTTGACTTCTCCTCCTTGATGTTTCCCAACAGAAGCATAAATAAAATCACCTGCCTGGCCATTTTATTTAGTCAACAAATTTAATCTGATTAGCTGAATGCTTTAAAAATCTGTTTTGGCTGATCTTCTTTTGATCAGCGGGCTACAAGGGAATTGATAGAATATATTTAGTATGGTTCATTTCAGTTGCAAGCTTGAACCATGTCCCTTTTGGTTTTATTGAAAAAGATTATTGCATACAACCTTATGCCATTCAATCTTATGAAGTCCTGTCTAGATCCACCCATAGTGTATAGCTTTAGTCCAGTCTTACATTTTCTCAGTTTAGGGATGTTTGTCAAATATATGATGGTGCATAATTTGCAGGACATTCTAAAGGATGTGAATTATCTGGTCTTTTCAATCAAAATATGGACAGTGACAAAGTTTTATTCTAATGGATGGCCTTTGTTGGAACTCCAGTGGGAATAATAAACTAGTCTTGTGTGCCATGTTAAAGCTTTCCGCATTCTGAAGTGCAGTGACCTCTGAACTCTCTCATTGGGACTTGGTTCTCTCTCCCTTGCTTTTTTAAATATATATATGAAGCTACTGGGAGAGATCATGGCTTTGTACCAAGTATGACAAAGCATTTTCAGAAAGACATTAGAAGATTAGATTAGCAATCCCAAAAGTGCTTTTTCAAGAGGCAACTGAACTTTCTGGTTTTCCTTTGAAAACGTTTCACTTCTTTTCCAAGAAGGCTTCTTCAACTTTGATTTGATAGTGGAGAATGGAAGGATTTATACCCCTTGTAGACAACTTGCCATTTGCATTCTTTTAGAGCAGGGGTGTCAAACTCACATCATCACAGCATCGTCATGTGACATATCGGAACTTTTTCCCCCTTTTGCTAAACCAGGTGTGGGCGTGGCCAGCATGTGACGCATCCGGCCAGTGGGCCGCAAGTTTGACAACCCTGTTTTAGAGAGTTGTTGAGGCCACCTGGAGGTTTATCTGTGTGCTCAGGATCACCTGAGTAGTGCAAATGGGTGTAGAGCCTTCTTGGAACAGAGACAGAGAATTTCCATAGACATTAGATTAGCAAATTTACTGCAAAGAATTATGAAGCCATATATGAAATAAATTCTCAGCCTAATAGAACTCTAGAAGATGACATTTATGTGAATTAGTCTTTGAGATGAAATTCTGGGTTCCTTCCTCCTGCTTTTTTGCATCAGTAGCTATGTGGCTGGTTATTCTGAGGACTTCTAAGGTTTTTACCATCTGTTTACCAAATGTCTTTCTCTGACATAAGAAGCATAGGTTACAACCTCATCAGCTTTACCATTACAGATATAATTTTGTAATCTTAAGAACAGAAAGTCCCAGCTGAGCTATCCAAAAATTCTCATATATGGAACTACAATACATATCTTTAAGCAATTCAACATGATAGCTATTTTAGAATGACAAGCCTGTTGCCATTCAATATATAGATTTCTTTCAATGCCAACTGTTTAATCAAGAAATGATTATATACTAAAAGATAACTTGTATCCAGCAAATATACTAACTATATTCCAATGGAAAAATTATGAAAGTTTTAGGACAAATAAAAGGAAATATTTCTTCCTTCTTTACTTCCAGAAAATGTAATGATAGCTGCCGACTTTAAAATGTGCTTAGGCAACCAAGCCTTAGGCCTCATGTAGAGGCATAAATACTATAGAGTAAACCCATAAGATGAACTATGAAATACATTTCAAAGATATCTTATGGTATTTAACCCAAGAGAAAATCCATCAATTATTTTCAGTCCTTATAAAAGGAAACAATGATTACAATATTTAAAATACTACATAATTAACAATAAAGATGTGTCTAACTCACTGTGCTAGCACTGAGAGTTTCTAGAGCCAATATTCAATTTTTGACATTACTTTCAGAATTTAGCATCTTTTCTCTATTGTAAAATGAAATGAAAGGTGTAGAATGGAAAAAGGCAGAGAAAATGGTAACGTGAGTCCTTCCTTCCTTCCTTCCTTCCTTCCTTCCTTCCTTCCTTCCTTCCTTTTCTACAGCCAGCAAACTCAACCAGGTGACTGTCTTATAATCCTAAAACTGTAAGACAATAAAAACATTAAAATAAAAACATCTACAAAATAAATAAATACAAACAACAGCTATGATGATTAATCATCTAATAATAAAGCCAAGTAATGGGGTCCATAATACATTCTGAGACCCAGGCCTAGGTATATAGCCAGGGTTTCAAAGCTTTGCAAAAGACCAACAGGGTTAGAGCCAATCTAATCTAAGAGGGGCTTAGGGGAGAAGATACTATAAGGGGCTACAGCAAAGAAATCCCATCATCTAGTTCCTAATGCTTGTGGTGGATTGTACCAAATATTCTATATGCATTGAGATTTTTGAACCACAAGGAACATTTGCATCACCTAAGTATTATTCAGACAATGAATCAAAGCCAGGTTTAATGAAAGAGTTAGATGGACATATCTCATTTCTGAGTAGAAAATAGATTTAAAAATTTAATGCATGTGAAAAGGAAGCCTAAATGAATCTTCTCATAGACTGATTGTGAAAGTGGGAGAAGACGTAAGCCAATCTCTAGAATCGCTAACATTTTTAGCATGTTAGATGGTTCATCTCTTTTTCCATATTTCTTTTTAATTCAAGCAATCCATGGACAAAGCCATATCTGTTCAGCCTTCCCGTAGATCACCGGTATCAAACTCGCCGCGTCACATTGCCGTCATGTGACATTTCATGACATTTTTCCTATTCACGGAGCTAGGGTGAGCGTGGCCTACACGTAATGCATCCGGCCCGTGGGCTGCAAGTTTGACAACCCTGCTGTAGATTAAGCAATATCTGTCAGACAGTTTGAAGATTTGTGTAGGTTTATCAAAAGTATTTAAAATGCATATACACGTAACCTGACAAATTGTCTGAAGACTTTCAAAGTAGTATTGCTTTTTTTTTTTTTAAAGAAAAAGATAATATTCATCACCTCTACTGGGTATATTTGTGGTAAGCATCTGAGAAACATATATAACAGAAAGACTTAAATTTCACTTTAAATTTGGCCACTCATGTGAATTGTTATAGGAACATTCTGTTTAAGAAATAAAGTGCTGTATCTGTACATGCAATATAGCTGGTTTCATAAATTAAATATATTTTCCCCTTGGGTTAACTACCATTTGCTTGAATTTAATCAGTTTAATTAAATGAAATAGCATTATAATACCCTCAGGAAGAGTGTTGCACTTAAGAAGCATGTAGAAATATTCAAAATCTAAGGGAATTTTTTTCTTGAGCTATGAAGATATATTCAGGAGTAGTGTCCTTTTAGATTAAAGAATTTAGAACAATATATAAATGAATGGCTGTATTCACGAGCTCACTGATTATCTAAAAATAATTTCATTCTTAGGTAAATAGGTTATCTAAAAATATTGAAAACATGGGGTCATGGGGAAGGAGTTCTTGTGACAGATACCTTGATAAGCTCTCTGTTGTGATCTCTCAAAACATCCCTCATGAAAAATTAAGACCTACTCAGGGGTGAAATTTAAAATTTTTTGCTGCCGGTTCTGTGGGCGGGGCTTAATTAGTGGGCAGGGCTTGGTGGTAAGGTGATTGGGTGGGCGTGGCTTGTTGGTCAGGTGGGCGTGGCCAAGTCAATGTCACTTCTTTGCCCTTTTTTAACCTACATAACACAACACAACACAACTGGCTCACTCACAATGTAAAAGCAGCTGTGCTAGACCCAAAATGGCCCCTGCAACAAGCAGGAACCTCACATAGCCACAAAAAGCCCAAAAAACCAACTTTCACACTTTACACACACAAAAATC
The DNA here is from genome assembly GCA_012654045.1 of Ptyas mucosa. Taxonomy (NCBI): domain Eukaryota; kingdom Metazoa; phylum Chordata; class Lepidosauria; order Squamata; family Colubridae; genus Ptyas; species Ptyas mucosa. Next base: position 27,311,678 of record WNWU01000016.1, on the reverse strand, counting down.
CACATACAGCTTTGTGAGATTTTATGTGTTTGTGTAGTTAGAGTGAAACACTACAGAAACACACTAAATCTCAGAAATCTGTACAAATATTATTTTATTTTAATTTATTTTTATTTTTATATAAAAGCAGCTAAAAGAACAACTAAAAAAAACTCCAATTAATTATTTTTTTTAAAGCTCCCAAAGGGGAAAAAAACTTACCCAATAGAACAGGGGTCTCCAACCTTGGCAACTTTAAGACTTGTGGACTTCAACTCCCAGAATTCCTCAGCCAGCCGGCTTTCCTTGCCAAAGTTGTTGACCCCTACCAATAGAAGGTATAAGGCAGTCAGGAAGGCAGGCAGGCAGGTTGATTGCAGGCAATCAACCTTGCAGCTTGATTGCAGGCAGGGAGATTCAGTTGCTTGCTGATGCAATGGATTGCAGGGTTTACAGCAAGTGAAGCAAGGCAGGCGTTGCGACCAGCAGCTAAGGTAAGCAAGCTGGAGGGAGGGGGGAAGGATTTTTGCTACTGGTTAGCAGGCAACTCAGCTGGGATCGTCAGAGCCATTTAAAAGAATTTTTTTTTTCTTTTAAATGGGTCTGACGATCCCAGCTGAGTTGCCTGATTAGCAGGCAACTCAGCTGGGATCGTCAGAACTTGGATCGTCACAGCCATTTAAAAGAAAAAAAAGGCTCTGATGATTGCACGGCTCAGCTGGGCAGGCATCCCTGGGTATGGGGGCAGGGATTTTTGCTACCGATTCTCCAAACTGCCCGCCACCATCGCTACCTACTCGCCCAAGCCAGTCCGAACTGGGAGCATTTCACCCCTGGACCTACTCATGTATGAAATCCAAGTAATGTGATCCAACAGTTATGGAATCCTTTAACTTTCAAAAACACAGCCCATGAGCTAGATTAGTTTAATGTACAGGTAGTCCTTGACTTCTGGCCACAATTGAGCACAAAATTTCTGTTGCTAAGACATTTGTTAAGTCAGTTTTGCCTCATTTTACGATTTTTCTTGCCACAGTTGTTAAGTGAATCACTGCAATTATTAAGTTAGCAATACATTTGTTAAAATCAGTCTCCACTGACTTTGCTTTTCAGAAGATTACAAAAGGTGATCACAAGTTCCTGGGAACTCATTGACTCAAGAGTCAATTGCCAAGCATCTGAATTTTGATCACATGACCATGGGGATGTCACAAAAGTCATAAGTGTAAAAAATGGTCATAAGTCACTTTTTCAGTGCTGTTGTAACTTCGAATGATCACTAAATGAACTATTGTATGGCTTCTGGGTGATGTGTATTCACTGCAGTTGTCTGTATTGCACTATCTGTATTAATTTTTGCCTATGTTCTCTCCCTGAGAACTTTTCTTGAGATAAGCATATTGAAATATGAACAAGAGCATGTGTAGACAATAAAACTGGGATTGAACTAACATTCTAGTCAAAAGTTGCTTGCTGATTTTAAAAGTTTTATCAGCAAGCTTTTAAAAGTTGCATGCTGATATTACATATACCAGCTACGTAAAATAATTTTGTTCTATATTTTAGCTTTCAGAATAATACATAATCCACTGTAGTTGAGAGGTCAATAAATTCAAATAAATAAACAAATATACTGGGCTTTTTGATGTTACTAGCCTTTCTGGTTTGGATTCAGGTTTGATTCAGGTTTGGATTCAGGCATTTATTTTATAACATTTGCATAATTTGTCTTTAACTTAAATATTTCTCTTCTTTTGGAAAACAAATTTTCACATCAGAAGAAACTCTCCAAAGCATGTCAGTTAACATAAATGCATCTTGTATCACACTTTCATTCATCTTTTATTATTTTTCAGTGGTTTCACTGACAAAATAAATCTTGCTCAATCTATTTTTCAGTTAAAATAAAAATATGCATTTTATTGTTTACTATTTATTAGGGAATAACAATATTCATCAAATCAGAATAATTGAAAACGAAATACCGTATATACTCGAATATAAGCCGAGTTTCTCAGCATGTTTTTCAGGCTGAAAAATCCCCCCTCGGCTTATATTCGAGTCACGAAAAAAAAATGCCTTTTTAAAAGAAAACAAATGAGTAGACTCGTGTCTGCAAAAATAGAAAAAACAGCCCCTTTCAGCTTCAGTATAGGTTAATTACCATAAGCTGATTTGAACAGCCTCCCGACTCTCAGCTGATTTGCTTTCAGCTGTTTTGGGCAGGAGTCTTTTTCTAGCTGCAAAGAGTCCTGCTGGAGCACTTTTTTTTTTCTCCTTGTGCAATTCAAACTGAAAACAAAACTGAAACAAAAGCAGGTTGTTGCCTTTGCTGTTTGCTTGCCACGTTGGAAAGGCAGATTTCTTTTCTTTTTCCTCATCAAAAAAGGTACGTGCAAACTGGGAAATTTATGGCAGATGGCAAAAGAGGAGAGTTCAAGATTTTAAAACACAAAAGAAAAAAAGCTCTATTTAACTAGGGAATTGTAATAATTGAGATACTATTAATTGTATATTGTGTTGAAAGCAGAAATGGTTAAGTTGTGGTTTGGAAGAATATATGGGGGAAATTATTTGGTTTATTATTATTGGTAAATATAATTACCAGTAAGTGATTTGTAAGAAATTGGATTGTATGGAAATAATTGAAATATTAATGTTCATATTGATTAATATACAAAAAAGATAGTTATATAACTAATTGATTTATATTAAAATGTTGAATTTGTATTGAACAACTGTAATATTACATAATTAACCAATGTGAGGATGGGTATAAAAATAGATGACAATGGGAAGGGGTATAATATAGAATAGAAGGGGAAAAATGAATTTGATTAAGATTAGAGATGAGGATGAAGGGTAATATTGGTTTTTTAAAAAAATAGATGAGGAATAAATATGGCAAAAAGGAAATATAGAAATTGTAAATTTAATTGAAATGACTAAACACTGTTTAAATTTGTGAACCAGCCAAATACTCTGTTCAAAGAAAATACATTGTATGTTTGTATGTGTGTTTCTAATTATTGCTATTTATTCATATTTGTTCTCTTTTATTCTTTAAAGTTTAACAATTCATTCTTTATCTTGATATCTTTATATTTGTTTGGGGTTGGTTTTCTTCCCTTTCATCTTTTTTATTGTACAGCAATCTTTCTCCTCAAACCTACCACCCCTCTCTTTGAGAAAGGGGGGAGAAAGAGAATGAGAGAGAGAGTGGGGGAGAGAGAGAGAGAAAGAGAGGGAAGAGAGAAATGGTGATGAGATAGGGTTAGATAGCAAAAATGTAAAATGTGAGGACAGTCGTAAGTTCGAGGACTGGTCACAAGTGCGAGGACCAGTCAAAAATTACTTTTTCAGCCCTCTGAGTAGTCCATATGCACAAAAGGACTACCCAGAGGACTGAAAAAAGTGATTTCTGACAGGTCCTCGCACTTTTGACCGGTCTTCGCACTTATGACTGGTCATCATTTATGCCCATTGTAGCATTCTTAACAACCGTGTCACTCATTTCACAGCTGCTTCTCTTCACCATGGTGATAAGATAGGGCAAAAATGTAAAATGTGAGGACAGTCGTAAGTTCGAGGACTGGTCACAAGTGCGAGGACAGTCAAAAATTACTTTTTCAGCCCTCTGAGTAGTCCATATGCACAAAAGGACTACCCAGAGAGCTGAAAAAAGTGATTTCTGACAGGTCCTCGCACTTTTGACCAGTCTTTTTTTATTTTGAAATTTACCAATAGCCGCTGCATTTCCCACTCCCGGCTTATACTCGAGTCAATAAGTTTTCCCAGCTTTTTGTGGTAAAATTGGGGGTCTCGGTTTATATCCGGGTCGGCTTATACTCGAGTATATACAGTAGTTAAACTAATAGTTAAAAACTAAATTATGCAGCTATATTTAATCTGATAAAAAATAAAAACAATGATTGTAAATTATTACTACACAAAATACTACTTCCATCTTGGAAAAAGGTCAGTGAATACTTCAGAAAATTTGTAGTCTGTTGTGGATATTTTCTGTTGAAGACTTCATTGTATATTTAGTTATATTTTTGAATAAAATTTGTGATAAGGAAGATTTTAACCTAAATCAAAACAGGATTAATTATATCCCATCAAAACCAACAGGTTAAATTACTCATGATCAAAACATTTTGGATCCCAAGTAAAATAATTGGATTTAGACATATTTGTAATTAATGGCATTTAGGTAAAATCATGAGAAATAGTTTCATTTATTTCAGTGGATATTAAACTCTATTAATTTAATAAAATACCAAACACAAGGGGGAAAATTACTGTTAGCCTGAACTGTTTCTCTGAATGAAAAATAATATCATTAGTGATATAATATAAATATACAACTACTTATTATTTCTTCCAAGTTTATGCAACCAGATTTTCTCCAGAGATATGGCCAATCTTCTTAAGGGTTGCTAGTTCTAAATTTTTAGCCTAACATATTTGGATGGTGCCAGGCTGGGAAAAGACAGACTATTTCAATTGTAAGTTTTAGGGTTATCTCCAAGAATTAGCAAATTCTTATCCTTATTAATCACAGATTGCAGATTGCAGATAGAAAAGCTTCTCAAATGGAGGTTCCCTTCCCCTTATTCAACTTGTTTAATAATATGTATAGTTGCGATTTCTATCTAATATAACATTTATTAGAGAGATTTGTGCACCTTACATATGAATAATACTAAAAATGAATAAAATAAGAAAAACTGTTGTGATTGGCAGAAGATACTGAGCAATGGATGGACTCATAGGTTTAACAATCTTAACAAAACTTTAAGAAAAATTGCTAGAAACTTAGGTCCTATTGCAGGCTGGTCCAGGAAAAGCAAGAATGATTTTGATAACATACACTTTGCCTGGGAAAACCAGATTAATTTTTTTTAAAAAAATGATACATACATATACACACATATACGCACACATACATACACACCTCAAGACCCAAATCTTGAGAATATCTTTTCTAGCAAACAGAGGACTATATATAAGGCTAGAAGTTGAAAAAAAATATGCTAGAAATGTTAATAGAAAACCATTTTCATATTATTGCCAGGTAAGCTAAATGGACATGTCCATGAATCACCAGCAACTGAGTTTGATTGAAGGCAACTTTCATTTTTAAGGCTTCAAGATAACCCAATTCTCATACCCATAGATCATCAATTCAATACATCAATAATTTAAAAGTTGATGCCACTATATAAGAATATACTTGTGGCATTTTTGTAACACATCAGAGGGAGAATAACTGCTTAACCCTACTTTTTATTCAAGTACTTTACTTGTGATTTAAAAGAGCTTAGTCAACCATGCATAAAATGCAATGGTAGTCATATTTTACTGCACTGTCCCCTTTCTTGCTTGATCAGTTTGCTAAAGAAATATATAGTTCAGTAGTGTTATTTACTTCTGTCTCATAAACTACAGCTATAGCTATGTCATAAAGCATCATCCTAAGCCATGTTTTTATGTTAAATTGCCTGCCCCATAAGAACAGTGAAAAGGGGAAACCAAGTAGGCCACAGGTGCTGAGTGGTTTTTGGTGCTTAACCTAATGCCTGATCAAAGTCAACAAAATAAATCATGTTCCACATTGTCATATTATATAAAATTTATAGATATTGTTCTGGTATAGATACTAGGGATGTGTTATAAAACAGCTACTATTTCTCAATGTAGAACTATAAGCCCTATTAAATCATTGCAGATCACTGTAACAGTATATGAATATAAGCCCACTATATGATTGTAAGCCCACTAAGGCAGCTGCATGCATGGGGCAAGACTATCCTATCACAAATATCTTAAAACTTAATCTACTACCATCTTCATTAACTTTATATGGCCATCAGTTATTTCTGTAATAGCTGTCCTTGTAATAAATGCATTTGTAATTCAGGATTGCTGCTGAGTTATTATATATATAAAACTATACCCATAATTCCTGGGTTAATATCAAAACATGAGAAGAGCATTTAATAATTAAGCAAGTTGTCAGGAATTAAAGGAAAACCTACTCTTCTACTGATTGTATTTATCTAAATGATTATAAGGTAACCCAACTCACAAAAACTCAGAACTGCTAATGTAGGATTGAAAAACAAAATAAGATAAACATCCCCCCAATAAGAAAAAGGAAGGCCAACAAAGATTGGTGCAGGAAGGCCCCACGGCAAAGAAGTGGACCTTTTAGGACTCATTAGGTGACATATTTTCATAGCGTGCTGAAGCACCTTGAATTGAACTTTCCATTGCATTAGCTCTGATTGCAGTCAACTTTAGAAGGAGAATGACCATAATATTGTATTTTACTCCCAATTTCAATGCTTTGAACAACTGATATTTGATTCCTTATATCTTGAATAATATTTATCAATAAGTATATATTTATGAATTCATTAGTTTTCACTAAAATCCATTACAAAACACTGACCATTATTCAACAATAATCATGTTTTATGGCAGCATGTAAGAAATTGTCAATTTCAGAAATTAGGTCAAAACGAGTTTATTTGGTCTTCCTGAACTTACTACCCATAAAATAATAACCTCGGTTGTCAAGAGATGAATGATGGTATCGATGACAATTCTTTTTGACTGTTTCTTCTGAATCTTGCAGTTTTTGTGCTAAAAAAAGAATGTCACGTAAGTTATTTTCTACTGGTTTACTGTTACTATTAGGATTGTGCTCTTCTGCTCATGCTGATGTTTGATTCAGTTAGTAATCAGGAAAATAAATTACACCACCTAGAGTCCCACCTTGAAGGAGATCTTATTTTTCTGATTACCAGCTGAATCAAACGTCAGCATGAGAAACAGATTGTTTGTAGGTATGTAGAATATCTATTATAATAATTAATGTAATTATTTTTTTACATTATTGTTTTTAAATTAAGGCACTCAGTAGGAAGTGTCAAAGGTTGTTCCAATATTCATTTTTCGTCAAGGAGAATTTGTATTTCTTTTTCTTCATTAAAGCTTAATTCTGACATCACTTTGGAAAGTGAATTTCTTTCACTTTGCATGCCAGGTTCCTAACCATATGGTATGCTTTTCTGCATCTTTCATCAAACTAATGCTTATGTTGTTGAAAAGGTTGTGTCTTACAACTATCTTGCATATGTCCATTCTTTTTAAAAAATATTTCTGCATGTTAATAGAACATCTGGACAACCTGAATTGGCGTCAATCAGTTGGTAGTGAAAATGTAAAAGGTATTTTGAATAGAATTGCAGTGACTTTCTCCACTAAAACAATACCTCCTTCCTTCCTTCCTTCCTTCCTTCCTTCCTTCCTTCCTTCCTTCC
>WNWU01000016.1:27251614-27304355 GCA_012654045.1 Ptyas mucosa | reverse complement strand
TCCTTCCTTCCTTCCTTCCTTCCTTCCTTCCTTCCTTCCTTCCTTCCAAAAATTACTTATTACTCTTAGCTTTCTATTAGTTTTGAACCAGATATAGTGACATACACTACTATTTTATAGAGCTGTCCATGTAAGGAGTGGTACAGAATACACTTGCAATTATGTAGCAGGCCTATTCATTACCCTGAAACTCATTATTAATAAGGAAAGATCACAGTCCAGATTTATCAGAAATGTTTCCAGTTCCTGTAGCTTCCTGTTTAGCAAATAGCCAGATCTTCCCATAGAATGTGATATTTCTGCTGGAACATCCCACAGTCTTACTTTATGGGATTTTCCGCAAGCTCAAAATATCAATGAGTTTTAATAAGTTCGAAATACTCATAATTTAAGCATTTCATTTTGTTATATTCCAAACTGTTCCAAGATGAAATTTTACTGTAAGTGAAGTAAAAAGAAATAACAGAAACACATTCCAGGTTTATGTTGAATAAAATAGAAACATCTTAATTTTCACACACACACAATATTTTAAATGGTTTTTTAAAAAAATACCAAACAGTATATGTAAGTTTTAAAATCTGCCATTTGTGTCCAGCCTTTCTCATGGCCTTCAAACATCTTTAGCAATACTTAACCTATCTCATAAAATAGTTAAAGGAGTTTTCTAGTTTAAAGATATTTAAATCATGCTACTTTTTCTACTTATGGGGTGGGGGGAGGAACCTTACCACCATGAAAATGTAATAATACCACAATCTGTTAATTGTGATATTACTTTTTGCATGTTCTTTGTTGATAACATTGTTTCATTTGATGTTTCATTGTAGTTACATTCATTTGAAGATTATGGCTTTATTTCTTTCAAAGTCTTATCTGTATCAACAGTATGATTAGACACTTGGAGCTGTACAGTGTAACTGTGAATTTTTGTAATCCCAAATAAATGAATGATTTTCCAGGCAAAAAATTTTATGCAGCGTCAAAGACACATGTCCTGATTAAAGTATTAGATACATTTTCTATAGCAATATTTTTTCAGATACTCCTTTTGAGAATATGGGTATTGCAATATTGTTATATTTCATACTCACTTCTTTTTAAAAAAAAATAATTACCATAAGTATTCACAGGACGGTTCAAAATCTGCATTGTAAAGGAGGCCACATTCATGTTATACATGTATGCAATGATGCTGAATATATAAAAGGAACAAGGCTTCTTTGTATCTATTGTCGTATGGATTTTCAATTGATACCTATAAATATCAATGCTCATTGCCGCTAAATATAGACAAAAACTTTTTAATTGGATTAGGATTTTGTTCACATATTTTATTCTTGTCAGGGATCAAAGCAATATTAGCTTACTATCTGGGTTATGTCTGCAAAAACTGTCTACAGTTTTCGTATTTCCCCTTAAAGGAAAGAGAATTAAACATTGCATTGATAAAGGTAAGGAGAAATTGTCATCTTTGAAGAGGACCTATTCATACCCAGTTGGTCCTGTAGGGCACCTGGAGCAATTAATTCAAAGAAGCTTTAGAAATGTGTATGCAAATGAGATACAGCTAAGAAAAGCAGCAAGAAAATAACAGAGGGTTGTTGTTTTTACCTTAAAGGTTTGGGAGTGAACCAGGGGTGAAATCCAGCAGATTCTGACAGGTTCTGGAGAATGGGTAGCAGAAATTTTGAGTAGTTCAGAGAACTGGCAAATACCACCTCTGGCTGGCCCCAGAGTGGGGTGGGAATGGGGATTTTGCAATATCCTTTCACTGGGGTGGGGTGGGAATGGAGATTTTACAGTATCCTTCCCCTGCCACGCCCACCAAGCCACACCATGCCCACCAAGCCACACCCACAGAACCGGTAGTAAAAAAAATTGGATTTCACCACTGGGTGAACTGAGTCGCTGTTCTTGTTGGTGAATGTCCAGGGGTATTTAAATGATTGAATTTGAGTCTGATCATAATTATTTAGTTCTTCAAATGCTGCAGTGAATAGAGCATCCAGCGACACCCATTAATATTTTACAAATTTAAAACTTAAGACTCTTTTATCTAATAGTTAAAGAGACAGAGTCTTCACTAATTATATAATGGATGCCTGTGCCTTGCCTTTCTTTTGGTCTTTGATCGATGCAGGTTTTTGATAAAACTGTGACTCAATACCCACAGTAACAGTTATGTTTTCCTTCCTGAGTTAGGTGTGGTGGTGAGGTATCAGAATGGAAAGGTAATTTTCTCTCTCTGAAACACAAATTGAACGTCAACATCATTCCTTTAAAATTATTCAGAGAAGACAACTTATTTTACACACACAAACACACACACACAAAAAGCATAATGAATTTATAATATTCAATACCACTTTTTTGTTAGTGATTTTTATTGAAAGGATTGTCAGTTAGACAGTAGGTAAACAGATTAACATTGCTCAAAGAATTAATATTTACAGTTACCATAACTTGGGGTCAAGGGGAAGAACAACAAAAGAATGAAATAATCAAGTAAATGAACATATTTTTCTGCTATATATTAATAAACTTTTCAATACATTTAGATGTACATATATTCCCAGAGATTTCAACCATTATAGTTGAGATCATGCTATCAGAAAATTTTAAATCTTGTAAGCGCAAATATATCTGAACAATTCCAGATGGATCAGGCTGTTTTCACAACATTATTTTCTGTCATTTATGAATGTCCACTGACTTAATAATATTAATGTTAAACAATAACATTAGGGTAACCTAATGCTCAGTAGCATCTCTATAGTAGGGCATGTAGGAATTGGAGTACTGTGAGGAGCAGTGCTCTAGAACTCATAATGTGCATAATAACTTTTGTTTTTCAGAAAACCATTGGTATGGATAAGAACTACTGTTGGAGTAAACATTCAATATTGTGTCTGTTTTGGCTTATTAAAATGTGATAGCCCTATGGTTCAATAAAGAATTTGAGATACATTAAATGAAATGCTATTATATTTAATAGTAGTTTTTTAATGTAATGATATATTGTTTTCATAATAGTGATATATTGACACACTGAAAGAAAGGAAATTAAAATGAGCTGCAGATATGAATATGATGAAAAGCACTATGGTTTCGCAAGTCACAGTTGGCCAATACACCTGAAAGAAAGGCATAGACATAGAATCAATATTTTGATGGAGAGGTGTGATCATAGAGAAATACCTCATCCCCTATATCTTAGTGATTTTTAAAAAATGAATTTTTAGCAAAGCAAAGGGAGAAATCAAAACAGAACTGGAAAAGAAATCTTAGGAAAATGGTGAATGCCAAGGTAAGCAAGAAACTGGGGTTCTGTCTATTTTCCTAGCACCTTCAGAATTAGCCTACATATTAGAATCCCTAATACGTTCAAGCACAATTGAGACTGAGGAAGTGCCTGTTCAATAAACAGGAAACAGAGGCAAAAATGCTTAGCTAGGAATTATGATAAATTTAATATTTTATTAGGCGATGCAAAATATTTTTTTAAATTTTAAATTTTTAAAAATTTAAATTTTTAAATAATGAATTGTGTATTGATGAAATTATATCTATGGAGATTCTCAGTCAGCCAGTTCATGGTTGTCCCAAAGCTGCTTTTTTTCCCAAGAGACAACTGGACTTCCTGTTTTTTTCTTTAAAGATGTTTTGCTTCTCATCCAAGAAATTTCTTCAGCTTTGACTGGATGGTGGAATTATATTTCTGTAGATTTTTGTATTCTGAACTAATAAATTTGTTTCTGTTTAGTTTAGTTAGAACAGAGATGTCAAACCTGATCGCATCGCAGGCTGCGTTGTGACGTATTGGGATGTTTTTTGCCTTTGCGGAGCTGGGGTGGACCATATCCAGCCTGTGGGCCGCTTAGAGACAAGCTTTTGGGTTTTTGGTATTTTGTTCTAGATAAGCCCTATCTTTTGTCACATTCATTTTACCCTTAATTGATAACCTTAATCAACATAGAGGTAACTACCAACTCACTAAGACAAAGTAGAAAGTGGGACTAGAATGTGAAACTTTAAAGGGAATGTAGAAAAATAAGAATTGATTTATCCCCTCTTCCACCTTAGAGATTTAATCATTCTTCCAGAAGCACCCAGGGGTAGCAGATTCTGTATCATCTTAATCATAGTCATGCCCTTGATCATGGTACAAGTGTGAGGCAAGACTTAGACTTATAATAACTTTATTGTTACTTTGAATGTACACTAATCAGCATACATTAAAATGAAATTTCATTGCATACAGCTCTCAAAGGGTCACCACCTCCAATATACACTACATAAACACGACAAAATAAATAAATACATACAAAATTATACATATACCCACATATATTATATGTCACAGAGAAACAACACAGTCTAGTTAAGATGTATACATGTACATGGCGAGAAAAACGAATCTTGTAAGTTTACCAGATGGATGGCATAGGGAACAAAGCTGCTGCAGAATCTGGTAGTCCTCCTAGGAATACTTTGAAATCTCCTCCCAGAGGGGAGCAAAAGAAACAGACCGTAAAGTGGGTGTGGGGTCTTTAACAATGTTTTGAACTGTAAGTGTTTATAAGTAGTATCCTGAATAACAGGAAGCGAGCTTCCTATAATCTTCCAAACAGCAATGCAGTTTCTTAAAACGCTTTCAATTGTGCCTCTGTAAAAAGTGTCCAGGACAGAAGGGAAAAGATGTGTTATCCTCATCCGACGCAGGAAATGCAGAAGCTGGTTTGCATGCTTCACTAAGAATGTCATGTAGAGAAACCAATTCAGATTGTTAGTTATCTGTACTCCCACCTCTACAGCTGCATCAGTTAACTGCAACAGTTAATACTGTTGACTACCTCTACAGCTGCATCCTTGATACTGAGTGGACAATGACTGCTGACTCTTTCTAAAATCTACAATCTACAATGATCTCAGTAAATCAGTTTACTGAGTCAGCGTAAATAACACATTGGAAAAAAGATCCATCTATGTCAATGGCTGCTCTATCCACTATGGCAGTTATGGCTAACCTTTTTGCCATCGCGTGCCAAAAGCAGGGGTAGTGGGAGGAGGATTGTGCATGCGTGTGCCCACACCCATAATTCAATGCGCTCTGTCCCCCCACGTATGCATGTGTGACCCCCCCCGCTCTTCTCCCACTTTTGGCACATGATGGCACGGTGGGCCCGGTAAGCCCATTTTTTGCCCTCCCCAGGCTCCAGAGCCTTTCTAGGAGCCTGGGGGAGGTGAAAACAGCCTTCCTCACCCCCCCGGAGGCCCTCCGGAGACCTGGAAACAGCCCATTTCACGACTTCCAGTGGGTCCAGAAGGCCCGAAAATCAGCTGGTCAGCGCACGCATGTGTGCTGGACTGAGGTAGGGCAACGCTCAGGTGCCCACAAATATGGCTCCGTGTGCCACCTGTGGCACCCGTGCCATAGGTTCGCCATCACGGCCCTATGGCATTCATGTCATTAGGGTCTATAATATCATACAAAATCAATAAATATCAATATAACACCACTGCGTTGAAAGATTATTATATCGCATACTAGATAGGGGCATGTATTTCTGTAAACCCATGGCCTAGATCATTTTGGTGATGTATATAATATTTTGCATGGCTTAATTCTTTATAATATTTTGTTTAGTTTTAACAAAGCAAATTTAAATAAACTGGCTACATTACACATGGGTATGTCCCAGAGCTGGGGTTCACTTACCTTCCCTATCGGTTCGCAAATGTGAGCACATGCACCACCTCTGCGCATGCACATGGCCTTATGCGCATGCACAGTAGTCATGCATTACATCTGGGTGGGTGGGCGGAGCTTCCTGTAGTCACCGTTACCAGTTCACACGACCTGGAGAGAACCAGCTGAATCCCACCACTGGTATGTCCATCTTGGAATTTGAGATATATAGAACAAGGACAGCCCATACTTGTAGAACTATTCAGCAGAAGTGCTTTGGACTCATCGGAATGCAACATCTCTTTATACTTTTAAGTAGACTTATTTTTTTCAGTCTCCTCCATGAGTTTGGTGGGGGTGGGAAAAGGAAAATAGAACTCCTTAACACAGTAATATTTTTGCCCTGAGGTCATTTGGATGCTGAAAAAAGCTAATAAAATTTAATAAATAGCAGAGAAGTGCTATACTCAGGGGGAATCCAAAACATTTTTTCCAACTCATTTAATGGTTGCATAACCTTAATGCTCCACACTACTATATCTTATAGCACAGATTTCAGGAGTTTATGATTTCATACCAGGGTATATCACTTATCTTTGTCTTACCAAATTCTAATCATCAGTGTCCTTTGACTGTTAATTTCTGGCTCCCTGAATATGGGAAAGTTAAGAAGATAAAATAAATCCCAAGCTATGTTATATATTTTAGGTGTAAACTATCTGAAAAGAAGGCAAGATTTATTTTCACATTTAGGTCAAATTTGAAATTGGTAGGCTTTGAGAACTATCACAGTCTAACTTTTCAAAAAAGAGATGATGTTTTGTCAATATTGATTCAGCTTTCTCAGTGTCAGTGGAGTAAAAGCTAATAAACATTGGTTTCTGGGAGGACATGAAGAAAATATGTTTGATTGATTCTTCCATTATCAAATGACAGCTATTATAAAGCAGGGAATAAAAAGTACAATTAGATTCTTACATTAATAGAGTAGGAGAGGACAAGAAGAGCAAAGGAAGTAGGATAATTTAGCAAGTTGAAAATAAAAGAGCACCTAAATGTACAAAATAAAAACTGGAATGATAATTTACTAGGCATATGTTCAGAAGTGCAAAAATAGCCTTAGTTATCATTTTACCAACAATGGATAATTAGATCTGTCAACTACCAGTATTTAACACTGGTATTATGTCTAAAAGAAGTATTCTTACTGGGATGTGGTATAATTTTTTATGCATGAATGCCAAGATAATAAGAAAAGTACTTAATTAATTAATTTTATTCTTCTGTTCTATTTCTTAAGCTAGGGATAAAAGGACATTTTATACTTTTATTTGTTTTTTGCATATAGTTCGTAGCTTTAAAGAACACAAACACCTTTCTTTAATTATTCTTATAGAATTGTAAAATGGAAGAGCAGAGTAGTTAATCTACCTATTACATTTGTAGTCCTTTTACTCAAATGTCTCAAGTGAAAAATAGGGAAATAACACTGTTCTAGATCCATTACTATGCCAGATCTAGTTAGTACAACCCATTCTGCAACAGCATAATTCAAAAAATCTGCCAGATATTATCATAAAGATGTCATTTTTCACTTATGGAACTTTCTGTCACTTAGCTAGTTAATTCATCTTCAGTCTATTTTGTATCACATGGTCAGCCATTTTGTCCTTTCAGGGTTTTTTTTCTTGAACTTTTTCAAAATAGGAAATGATTCTGTTCTATCTCTATGGAGGTTCATCATTTAAGTTTCATTGCTTATTATAATTTATAACTTTTTCCCATATTATTTCTGCTTATGTATTGTATTTTTCGGTGTATAAGACACACTTTACCCTGCTCACCCTCCGGCCACCATCCTTCGGCCTCGGGCTCCCAGCAATCTGTACCTCCTTGCAGCAAACAGCAAAGAGTCTGGTCAGCTTCAGTACAGCCTGATTTAGTACTAGCAGCTGATTGTGGTTGGATCTGCCTTCCAAAATACCACCTATCAGCTGTTCCAGGCTGCGGGGATCACCACCACCCATCATCTTGTCATCTATCGCAGCCTCAGAGAACCCCATTTTCAGCCTCTGCGCACCCCATTTTTGGCACGTTCCAGGCAGCAGGGATAGGCAGTGGCAGCAATCCCTGCCTCCTGGAATGGGCTGAAAATAGGGCACGTGGAGGCCAAAACTGGGGCACATGGAGGTGGCAATAGGCGGCAGCGGTGATGGGCGGCAATGGTGGCAATGGGTGGTGGTGATTCCCACAGCCTGGAACAGCTGATAGGCAGTATTCCGGGAGGCAGATCCAACCACCAATCAGCTGATCTTGCTAAATCAGGCTGTGCTGAAGCTGACCAGGCTGTTTGATGTTTGCTGCAAGGAGGCAAATTGCTGGGAGGCAGAGACACAGACTGATTTTTTTTTCCCCTTCCCAAAAGGTAGTTGCATCTTATAGTCTGGAGCATCTTATATTCTGAAAAATACGGTATTTCTCTCATTGTTTTAATGAAAAGTTTTTTATTTTGTTTTTTCACCAAAAGTGTGTTTTTTATTCATTTCCATGTGTCCAGTTACTGTCATCCATCTAAATATGATAAAAAAAGGCTTACATGCTTTTTATTCTAATATTAGCTGATAACCTGGTGCTGCCCAGGTATTTATAGACGTCAAAGCGTTTGTCTGACAGGGAACCATTGAGAGGGCCTTTCTTCCCCCTACTCCCATGCCCATCATCCCTGTCCCCTCCCTTCCCCCTTCACCCCCTATCTGTGCCACCATCCATTTTACCATTTCCTCAAACTGGGCCTGGGCCTGGAACATACAGTAAATCCCTGAGCTGGGTCATGCTGCACCTCCTCCACCTCTGCTGAAATAGGCTGTGGCGTCCATACCTGTTTCATCTTGGTTGGTGTGGTCCTATCCTTCATGTGATAAGTTGGGGCGAAGGACAATCCTGGGAAAACAGGCCAAAGATGTGAGGAGCGAGTGGACGATCCATTAGGCCATGGCATGCTCAATCCTCTGTACCGGCCTAATCAGGCTCCCTTAGCTTCATAGGCCTGTGAGGGAGGTCTTAAAGGCCCACTGTGTGAGGGGGCACGCTCAATCAAAGGCCTCTGTATAGGCCTAATCGGGCTCCTTTCATAGGCCTACTGCTGTACAGGCCTAATCAGGCTCCCTTCATACGCCCACTATGTGAGGGAGGCCTAGGTCTTAAAGGCCCACTGTGTGAGGGAGCACGCTCAATCAAAGGCCTCTGTACTGGCCTAATCAGGATCCCTTCCTCCTCCCATGACATCATGAACAAATGTCACTCTAGGACACTACACTCGCTTTCCTTAAAGGCCCAGGATTTCCAGGGTTAGACTGGAACACACATACACATACACACACACACTAGTGGCATCTTACCCCCACAGTGCTTGTCTCCAGAAGGTAAGCCATCTGTGTACCAAGTTTGGTTGGAATTGCTCGAGGCGTTCCAGAGTTATGCTTAAACATCTATCCATCCATCCATCCATCCATCCATCTATCTATCTATCTATCTATCTAAGATTAAATATTTGTTTGAATATTTTCTATTTTGTGATTCTTAATCACATTTTCAGTAATGTATTACTTAAGTTGCAAGTAGAATAAAAATGATAGCAATGATAATTCTAATCATGATAATGATAAATAAAAATGAAAGAAAATAGGTTTCTGAATTTCTTGAGATGGAAGGAGAATTGAAATTGTCTTCATAGAAGCATGTGTGTGTGCTCAAGCATATATGCATACCCATACATACAGAATACTGCATTACAAATGGCAAAATTTTGAAACAATTTTCAAAGATTACAAATAATGTACAGAAAGAAGTTAAAAAGAAGTGGTTCCCATTTCATTATGATTGGACCTTGAAATCCACATGACAGTTATCATCACATTCCTATACTGCTACACTGTCTGTGACTCACAAACTTCTATTTCCCTGGAAGATCACTCATTATGTTGAACTGATTGCAATGAGAGAGCAGGGAGGGGGAGAGAACATGAAGATATATTTTGAATCCTATTAACTTAACTTACTTATGAAACTGGCTGGCACTTTAGATTTCTTTCATTACAGAAGAACAAAGGGAATAGTTTTAATTTTCAGCTCTGGTGGACTTACATGTCAAGAATTCATATTCTCTGTTTCTAAGGTTACCATTGTCGGCTTGTGTATTAATCAACTGTGTACTTCTGGAGCAAAATAAGATAGAAGATTACCTGCAAAGAAAGATAAAACGAACTGCAATAGTGCTGAATTACATTCTTTTGATCCCAAATGATAGCTTCATTGAAGGACACTATCAATCATTTCTGTTTCAAGAGTTGATTAAATATAGAAACTAAGGCAGTAACTTCTTTACAAAGCTAGCTGTTTTTACACTTATATTCATTTTCAGAGGTTAGGGGAGGGGAGCACATATGCTAAGAAATGTCAAAACGATATTGCATTTATATAATCTTAAACATAACCTAGAAACTTTTACTTCCTTTAGCATCAAGTGGCATTTATTATCTTAGCAGAGGTAACAAGGTGAAAGCCTGTCAAAGTGTGTGAAAATTGCTTGACCTGTGCATAGCTTTCAACTCCCAGTTACTTTATGGCATCTGACTGTGCGGGTGGCAGATAACAATTGAAGAGAAAGCAACTAAAAGTTACAACCAGGAACCCTGTTCAGTGAAAAGTGAGTACTAAAATATCACAACTTTGAACAGTTCACTAAATGAATTCTTGCAAGTTGAGGACTACCTGTATTATGTTAGGAATAACAAGCATATACTAGGCATTGTGTTCAAGTGTATACTAGGTATTGTACATTTTGTTGTATTACAATTGTATTGTTTGTTTATACTTTTTCCATTCCTAAAGGACTCTAAATGGAGAGCACCCAAAATTAATATTAAACCCCAAATGAAAATGAGTATGTTAAATCATGAAGAAATATAATAGCTATAATAATACACCAAATCAACTCTGGCTGGAGAGCCACTGAAATACTAAGAGGGTAGGAGGGCCATATTCCTCTGATAATAGAGCGTGGTGGACAATGAAGGCTAGGAGTGAGAAGACCTACCAGAAAAAGAAAGCAGATAATTTGCTACAGGAAACTCATCCTTTATAAAATGGGGGGGGGGGATCGCACATTCCTGGTAGGCAGGAATATGGAATGCCTGGTTTTAGAATCAGAAATTGCTAAGTATGATTGAAAAATCAAAAGGTACTGCAACATTTAAGTGATATGGTCAGAAAAACACAATGACATGTTACCGTGCCACTGAACCATAGACATTCCAGCACTTCTAGTTACGTTATTAAACAAATCATTGCTGGTCATTAAGTGAGGTTGTCATGTAGAGGTCATTGCAACCCCTGCGAGTTCCTCCACTGATATTGTTTAAAGGGAGAAAGCAAAAAGGGTTGCAAATGGCAATCATACGACCATGGAACTCTTCCACACCATAATTAGAAGGACAGGTCTCAAGCAGTGGTGGGATTCAGCCAGTTTGCACCTCTGTGGGAGAACCCGCTGTTAACTTTCTGAGCAGTTTGGCACCCTGGTTGTTGAAAGAAATCATTAGGACAGAGAACCGGTTGTTAAATTACTTGAATCCCACCACTGGTCACAAGTATCATTTCTTCAGTGCCAGCATAAGTTTAAACAATTGTTGAATAGACGGTTATTAAGGAAGGACCACTATGTAAGGATATTCAAGTAAATTGAGTGATTAATGTTAATCATATAAAAGGGAACAAAATGACAAAACTATGAAATAAATTAAGATATTTTTGACCTTTTTATTGGTTTTAATGTATGAACAAACAGAAAATAAACATTAAGAAAATGCAGGGGGGAAACATAAACACAAATGGGCAGAAAAGAAAGGGAAATTGAAAACAAAGAAAAGATGCACTTTGAAATAGATGAATAGAAAATGAAAACTTCAGTTCTTAAACAGCTGATTAAGCTGTTTAATAGCAAACAAAATAACATTGATCAGACTTTCTGGAATCTCAATAAAAAGCTGTGCCTTCCAATCAGAGTTTAGATAGGTGTAGCAGCATCTTTCCATCAAACAATCCTTTCAACAGTATACATGAACAATAATTTCATATTTCTATATTGTTAAATAAATAGTATCTAAAAATAGATACTAATACAAATTGACGTTCATTACTAGACTACCTCATTTAATCTTGTGTAGACTATTGAAGAAGAACCATCAAATATGTCACATAAAGTGGATATTAATATTTTTAATATCACAGTGAACATTTTTGTAAATGTTATTCTTTTCCAATACATTGCATCCCTTCAACAAATCCAATAACTTTTGCCTCTGAGATAATACATCAGGTTCAGTAGTATCCAATAAAACTGACAGTGGTAAATCTAAAAATACTGTTAAGGCTAAGGGTTTTCATCTAGCACTTGAAATGAGTAAAGTTATAGTAACAGAAACCTTGTTGAGGAAATTAATTATATATTTTTAATTCACAATAGGTTCAATTTAAAATTGCTAATTCACAGGAAATATATTTACAAAAAATATATCTTACTAACTTTCTAGTGAGTTTTCTTTCTATCAAAATTCTAGAGAAAGATAGCACAGTCACTGGCACTTATATATTCTTCTTTAACTAGAATTCTACTACTTTTTTGTGTTGTTGTATTTTATGAATAGTTCATTAAAAAAAAAACTGCTGGACACATCTTCTCCATGCCTCCAGCTTTGGAAGCCATATTAGGCCAGAAGCTCCAATGCTGCCAACTTCTCATGTGTGGGAAAGTAGGAGAGGGGGTTAGTAGACATAATAGCATTCTTCCAATCGGTCAAGGTCAGGGCGATCCCGCATCTGGAGAAGGAGTGGTCAGGGGGCTGGATCGGGATGGAACGGACATTGATTGGAGCATGTGATCGACTGGGTGGAAAAGGGGATGGTTTTGGAAGCTTTGACTTATTGAAGGAAAACCCGGGCTTTTCACATTCGGTTTCCCCAGATGTGCCAGTTTGCCTATTCTAGTTAAGAGGATTTTGGAAAATGCTTGCTTCCGCGTCTTTACTTGGAGTGGGGGGTTTTCTGGAATGCTGACATCCAGTATGTTCTCCTTAATTTGTGATACATAATTAAGATTGACTGAAACTTTTTCTAATACAGTTTAAATGAATAAGATGTAACTTCATTAATAGTTTTATAGTGATAAAATAGTTTGAAGTTTAGAAAAGGAATTATTCAGATTACACTTTATTCTTTATTTCAAATTATACTCTATTAGATTTCCTTTTGCTGTTTTAAAAAAGAGTATATTAGGAGAATGATATTCTGATTTGAATGACTTAAAAATTATGTATCTATAATATTAATATGACATAAATATTGAATAAACTTCCATTTGTGTATGTAATTAAGAATGAAAAAAATCTGCCTACGATCACCAAATTAAAAATTTATGCTTGTCCTCACAAATTACACTGAATTTACAGTTAATCCCGTGATGGCGAACCTATGGCATGCATGCCACAGGTGGCACGTGTAGCGATATCAGTGGGCACACACGTTTAGCTCTGGCGCACATGCGTGTGCCAGCCAGCTGATTTTCAGGCCTTCTGGGCCCACCAGAAGTAGGGAAACAGGCTGTTTCCTGCCTCCAGAGGGCCCGGAGGGGTGGGGAAGGCCCATTTTTCCCTCTCACCTGGCTCCAGAGTTTGTCTATGAGTTTGGAAAGAGCAAAAACAACCTTCCCCACCTCCCAGGCCCTCCAGGGGCCAGAAATGGCCTGTTACCCAACTTCCAGTTGGACAGGAAGTGACATTTTTTACTGTCCCTGCCGCCAGAGACTCTCTAGGAGCAAAAAAGTCATTTCCTGTCCAACTGGAAGTTGGGAAATGGGCCATTTCTGGCCTCCAGAGGACCTCTGGGGTGGGGGAGGCCGTTTTTGGTCTCCCCAGAATCATAGACAAGCTCTGGAGTCAGGTGAGAGAGAAAAATGGGCCTACTGGGCCATCACGTGCCGAGAGTGGGGTGGTCGCGCATGCATGCGTGGGGGTGGGGCACATAGAATTATGGGTGTGGGCACATGCGCGACATGCACGCACACACACACCACCCCTCCTGGCACGCAATGGCAAAAACGGTTAGCCATCACTACCATAGCGTTTTTTAAGAAGAAAAAAAGCTGTTTGACATTTTTCGGAAAGTGACATATTCCAGCAGGGATCTTTTGTCAATGTTTTGTCAACATTGTGCTTTAGAAAAAAATCAACATGTGTACCTATGGCAGAAAGAAACATTAGTCATCTAAAAACAATGACAGTCTCAAATTCTTTCCAAAAATGATGGAAGAATTATTCTTCCAATGAACGTGAAAGTTGTGACTGATTAGATGGAAAATATATTTTTCTTTTGCATATATTATATTATTGCCTTTAAATATTACTTTACCAATGACATCTTCTATACTTTGAGAAAAAATTTTAATGTGTTCTAATCACAGTGTCAAATGTAACAATTATATAAATAGTGTGGAATAGTGATCCTGCCAAAAATTATTTAAGAAAAGTGGGAATAAGAGCTTGACAGGTTCAAAACATTCACTTTAGTACAAAATAAGCATTAACCTCTCACCCATCTACCCACTCATCCCACCCAAGCATTTATTCTGAAAGTGACTGAGTACACTGAGTATCATTTTGCCACTTAGACACTTTACTAGCTTCATTTTCTTCCTTAATCGTGATTGTCACCAGAAGAATGTGTGAGGGTATGTATGTATTGCAGGGATGTGGTGGCTCAGTGTCTAAGACGCTGAGCTTGTCAATTAGAAAGGTCAGCAGTTCAGCGGTTCGAATCCCTAGTGCCGCATAACGGAGTGAGCTCCCATTACGTGTCCCAGCTTCTGCCAACCTAGCAGTTTGAAAGCACGTAAAAAATGCAAATAGAAAAATAGGGACCACCTTTGGTGGGAAGGTAACAGCATTCCGTGCGCCTTTGGCATTGAGTCATGCCGGCCACATGAGCACGGAGACGTCTTCGGACAGCGCTGGCTCTTCGGCTTTGAAACAGAGATGAGCACCACCTCCTAGAGTCAGGAACGACTAGCACATATGTGCGAGGGAAACCTTTACTTTACCTTTATGTATGTATCAGTGTTATCCCAGTTTGTGCCCAAGTAAACCAGATGTTTAGCCTGGATTTGGCATTTTTATCCACTTATTGATTGCATGCTGAGGATCTGGGATAGGCAGATGTTGTTGCTTAATAATATTAAGGGTATTATCACAGAATGTAAAGTTACTTACAAATAATGTTACTTTTTGCAATTGACCTATGGTGGTTTTGTCAATGCCAAGGGTGTTCTATTGGTGTTCCAGATGTTTTGTAATTGCTTCCAAGGCATATATTGTTATTTATACTACCTTTGCTCCTTTGCCATATTCATTCTACTTCTATTTGCAGATAGTACAATTTGTGTTTTTCTCCATTCTTTTATGTTCAGCTGTCTCTGGTATTACCTTGCTCACTATCCAGACGTTTTCTTCCTTCTTATCAACAATTGTTAAGTCTGGGGTGTTGTATGGCAGACACTTGTATGTTTGAATTCTAAAGTTTTAGAGCACTTTAGCATCTTCATTTTCTGTTACTTTGTCTGCTTTGTAGTCTCACCAGTTCTTGCTTTCAGGCAAAAGCTACTTCTTGCAGATATTCCAATGCACCATTGTTGCTACTTCATTATATCATTGTTTGTTGTCAGTCTGTATGATCTTTATCATTTATATAATCCCTTTGCAGCAACTAATTAGATAGTCCACTGTTTCTTCAGCTTTTGTTGCTATTGTCTCAGTTCTGTTTTTATGTGCATTTGTTCTTAAAGCTTGATTTTAGGCAGCCAGAATTAGCCTCTCTGTCTCTTTCTTCTGCTCTCCTGATCTTAGCCATTGCAAGGTCTTATGGTTATCTGCTTTGCCTGCTAGGGGATGGAGAAAGGGAGAGAGGGAGGGAGGGAGAGAGAGAGAGAGGGAGAGACGGGTGGGGGAGAGAGGGAGGGAGGGAGGGAGATGCACACATACACACACAGAATGCACACAGAATACACACACACACACACACACACAATATTGGACATGTAATACTTTAGCTTGCCATGTCTCTTTTCTTTCTTTTTTTTCTTTTTTTTTTTTGCTGTGGAAAAAAAATACAATTCTTTATTGACTGCTTATTAAATTCATATTTGGAAACAAATCTAGATAGCTTTCTCACTATCCATTTTGCTTTAATATTTCAAGTATCTATCAAATTACCTGATTTCTTTAAACCTCTTAGAAGAAATCTAGACTAAAATGCACAAGTTGATCAGGAAGGAAGGAAGGAAGGAAGGAAGGAAAGGAGGGAGGGAGGGAGAGAGGGAAGAGAAGTGGAAGAAGAGGAGAGAAGAGAAGAGGGAAGAGAAAGAAGGGAAAGTATAGGATAGGAAAATTGAAAGGAAGGGAAGGGAAGGGAAGGGTTAGGCTTGCCATGTCTCTTTTCTACTGATAATGTGGTCTTTCTTGTAGGCCAGTTTGCTCTCTTTGGTATTCAGTAAGACTTTATGTTGTACTGACTTCAGCAGATACTCTTCACATCAATATCTTCACAATAGATATTTATTTATTTTATTCATTTAACAGGTTTACATGCCACCAATCTTTTGTAAGGGCAGCTTACAGAAACATAAACCACCCATAAACCAACCCATTTGTAACTGATTTTTTTCCTATAGTTTCTCACTGCTACTTGGACATTTACATTTCTTGACTTATATTCTGAAATTTTCTTACAAACGTCTGAAATTTATTCTTAGTATACAGTGCAGCAAATGATTTCCTTCCTGTATGACTACAAATGTAGGATTCATAAGAAGTCTGTACTGAAATATTTGCACTCATTCCCAATTATGCAGTAAAATGTTCAGGGTGTATTTAACCACAGATCTCTGTCAGGCTGTTGCATTTTATATCTATTACAATGTAATTCCTTCCAAAGGATGATGATGATGATGATGATGATGATGATGATGATGATGATGATAACGACAATTTAGTAGATGACTTCTAAGACCCCCCTCTCATAAAATTATTGTGAGAGGCTTAAAACAAAACAAAAAAACGAACAAACTACAAAAGCATTACATTTAAAAGGAAGCATGGTGAGGAGAAAATTGACCTCAAACTTCCACTTCTTTGAGATTAGTGGCCAAGATTCTACTCTAGATTAACTTTCACTAATAAAAAATACTAAAAATAAGGCAATTGTGACAATCTGATTAAAACAGAATTTAAAATATATTGAATTTTACGTAGGTTTACTCTTTTTTATTTATTGCCTCTATCTTCTATTCTTCTACACAATTTGTATCATTCCTTGGAATTGAGAACTTAGTTCAGTTGTGAAATAAAGAAAATATCTATCTGATTCATATCTTCATAAGGGAGAACCTAAACAGCTTGGCTTATTGTAAAATACTTATTTGTAAAAAAACAAAGATGCAAAGTTTATCAGAATTTTCCACATCAATATGTTTCATAACATGTTGGAGAAAATCTCATTTCATGTCATTTGTAGTTCACAACTATGTCTAGTGTATCAATTGTGAACATACTTGAACCAATCAGGTCTGTCAATCTTTAGCCATTCCTCTGTTAAATTACAGTTGGACTATAGGTATTCCTCAGCTTACACCCACAATCCACATTGGAACTTCTATCACAAAGTGATATGGAGATAGTGAATTAATCTCTATTTTACAGAATTTTTGCTGTGATTATTAAGTGAATCACATGGTTGTTAAGTGAAAATAACTTCCCCCATTCATTATGCTTGTCAGAAGCTGTCTGGGAAGGTTTAGGTCTAGGAGCCTGGTTTAGCTCAGTAGACTAAAAGCATAGTGATCAACACCAGCTGTCTGTAATTACTGTAAGTTCGAGTCTCACCAGGCTCAAGGTTGACTCATCCTTCCATCCTTTCTAAGGTAGGTTAAATGAGGACCCAGTTTGTGGGGGCAATAAGCTGACTTTGTATAAATATACAAAAGTATGAAGGCTATTGCTTAACACATTGTAAGCCGCCCCGAGTCTCCCGAGAAGGGCGGCATATAAATCAAATTTTTTTTTAAAGGTTGCAAATAGTAATCACATGACTCCAGGATGCTGCAACCCTCATAAATACATGCCATTGACAAGTGCCTGAATTTTTATTATGTAATTGCAGGAATGCTTCAACTGTCATAAATGTGAGAACTGGTCATAAATCATTGTTTTCAATTCCATTGTAACTTCAAATGGTCATTAAACAAATGGTCATAAATTAAATATTACCTGTACTGTAGTGTATTCCACATAGTGATACTTTTGAAACATGTCATTAGAAAATGCAACAATTCAGCCCTTTACTGATAGACAATATTGTGTTCACAGAGTGATCTTTGACAATTGTATTCCGAATGCTGTTTAGCTTTGATTGCTAAACTCCTAGATAGATTAAAGCCGGAATATCTGAACGTCTATTTACAAGTTCCTTGGGACTTGCCTTTACTCCAGTAAAAAGCATCTTTAATTTTGTTTAGGAAAAGAAGGAGAACCGTAATGCTGAACAGAACTTTTGAACTGATGTAGTAATCATTTTCGTACTCGTTCCAATAGCTTTACTGATTTTTTTTCCTCAATTCTTTATATTAAATTTCACACCACCAGCCTTCTTGATTGCCTGGAATACAATGATTGATTATAAACTGAATGAATGAACAAACAAAAAAATAACGACTACAATCTAAAATCAAGCGAATAGTACAGCGAAAGCATGCATACATTTCTAAAGCTAAATGAACCATGTTACTTTGCATTTGTGTAGAACTGTATTCTAATAGCATAATCTGTGAATTCAGAGAAAAGTTAATGTAGCTTTTTAACTTATTTGAAGCAAGGCAGACAATCCTAATTTTATCCTTACGTCAATTCAAATTCATGCACAAAATCCTGTCTACAAAACAAAGTTTTGTTAGTTTAGCAAATAAAAGAGGTTTATTTTTTATTTATGTTTCTTTGGAGACATAGTTCCCCTTGGAGTGGAACCTTTACAATAATTTAAAAATATTGATAATGGAATAAAACATTTATTTACATCATGAAAAGCATAGTTATAATTACCATCATCTTTGGTATTTTGGATTACCATCATGAGACAACAATTTCAATCATTTTCAGAAGTCAGCACTATGGGGGCCAACAATATTTACAGTGCCAGGGTGAATATGCTATTAGGGCATGTCATTTAATGGGGTGAAAAATAATTTTTACAATCTTTTTCAATGAGGGGTTCTAAAAATATGTGGTGTTATACCAAGAGTTCAAATTTGCTATTAATTTTACAACTGCACAATGTTTAGCTTGGCATGGTAAATCCACGTCTGATCATATATCCCACAAATACTGTTAACTTTATCTTCTCAAAATCACACCTTGTGCTACAAAAATTAAAGTTTTTTTCTTCATGAATCTTATCTAGCTAAGCAAAAAATAATCCATGCAATCATAAACTAACATCAGAAAACAATTATCTGAGTTACAAAAATGTTGTGAGTTTCATCAAGTCTTATTTTGATTCGTTGTTCGACATCAGCTGCCCACTTGCTTCTTGACTTCTGATATAACCCTAACATTTCTCATGTGTATGCACTCTGCCTCTGTGACCTCTTTCACAGATCTCTCTATTGATTGGGCATGATAGGCCCACTGTGGTACTTGCATTGATTCAACAATGAACTTCTTTATTTCCGCTGTAGTCATTTTGCACATCAAAAGTGGCTCATATATACCTTCAGACCAGTCAATCAGCTCCAGCAGAGTGGATGCCCTTGACCTCTACCCAGTGCATGGCACCACCTTTACAGCCAATATTAACATTTGTAGAATCTCCTTCAATGGCCTTCAAGCTTTTGTCAATGCCTTTATTCATGAAATACAGCAGATTATCTGTGATCACTTGAGCAGGTTTTCCTGTTTTTGAGCCTTTATCTGGAGTGAAATGATAAAGATATCTTCCACCTGGCTCACTGCACACAGAATAATGTTCTTCGATGGTACTGGGGAAGTGCTGGTCTGAATTGTTTGCTGGGGAATTGCTGGTCTGAAAAGTTATGATATTTATGTAGTTACTTACCAAGCACATCTGAATTACATTAAAGTAACGGTAAATATCTGAACAATCCCCAAAGCATCTCACAACTTTTGCGCACTCCGATTGTTTGGAAATTGAAAGTTGAAAAAGCTGACACACCTTAATATGCTATTTCTAAGCCTCCATGGTATTTATCTTAAGGAAATAGATGATTGGGAATAGTTTCTTCCAGAACAAGAGCCAGACAGGTTGCTTCCAGCTAAGGAAGGCAGTTCTCCAGATACTTCAGCCTGAAGGCATGTTTACTCTCATAGAACTAGCTTGTAAAAGAAAAGGGAAATCTTAGTCTAATGTTGCTTATATAGGATCATTTTGTCCTCTTTATTTCCTTATATTTTGCTAAAAAGGACTCATTTAAGGACATTTAAGGATTCATTTAAATTCTAGGTATAATTTGAAAACACATGCATCAATATCTAACATATCTGGCATCCTTCATCTCTCTTAACTGTATAATTCCTGTCTATTCCACGCAATATGGCTAAAAGAAAAAAAAAGGTACTTTAGACACAGCATTTAAAGGTATGGTTCAAATACTTTTGTACCAATTTCTATCAAACTTAATTTGCACCTTTAAAATGTTCTAATATCCAGACAAAATTGACATAAATACTTATTTATGTTTCCCTTGATAGATCTTTGCTTTTTCTGCCCATGCTTATTATCTACTTAGAAAGAAGTTCACAGCCACTGATCAGACCAAAAGCTTGTAGGCCTATTTCAAAGCCAGTGGGGCATTAATCATATAGTACATATACTGTTTTCTGGATTATCTCTATTCCTTCTGACTGTAGTTCAATATCTAATATGTAATGGAAAATAACAATTATACTCTCATTCTTAATGCCCTCTATTTGTATTAAACCAAAACTACTGCAAGTTAATTGTAGTTAATCAATGCTCTGAGATATAAAATTAAGTTATGAGAATGAAAGAAGGAAATTGTAGTACTGTTCCTTTAAGGATTAGTAAAAAAAAAAGACCAACTTGCTTTGTAATTATAATAATGCTGGTGTTAATTTACATAAAAGGATAAACACTGGTTTTAATCTGATTCTCAGTTGAAGATAGTTAAGTGTTTTGGGGGGGGGAAAGGATGTTGTTGGTAGAAAACGGATTTTAGGACCAAGTACAGTTCATTTTATCTGATAAACTAAGTGTATTTGTTTATTTAAAAGTTCAGTTTTGAATGACATTTAACCATAGAAATTGAATTAATCCTACAGTTCTATTGTTCCAAGCACAGTACATGCCAATTAAAGCATGTTTAATTAGAAAATCTGCTTATGAGGAAGATGGTTCCTTAGGGATGTTATTCAAGCTTCATGATTTTTAATAGAAATGACTGTTTCTTAATGGAGATGGTAGCCAGCTACTAGTAATGCTTTTTTGGAAAAATCTTCAAGTAACTGAGCCTAGCTTTGACTGTGAATGTGTTTCAGATTTATTCTGACCATCTGCTTTGATAACAACAGAACGGGTGAAAATATGCATAATGTTTATTAATGTTAAAGTGGTTCCTGTGTTTTTGAAACAAAACTGGAAAATCATTAAAAGATAGTTATAATTCATCCAAGGAAACTAACCACTAACAGCATTCTATGTATAAAAATATATCAGGATTTTCAAAAATTCTGACAACTCAAGCCATGGCCTTAGTATGTTGTGGATAAGGTGATCACTGAAATGTGGTTAGGTAAGTATAGAAGATCCATCCGTCTGAGATCTTCCTGATTGAGATATTTAAGTGCCTCATAAGCCATTATTACAAAAGCTTCAATAGCACTCATTCTTTGGCTGAAATTGTCCTGCAAGAGAGCTAGTTTGGTGTTGTGGTTGAGGCATCAGGCTAGAAACCAAATGCTGGAGCATTCACAATTTCTGGAGACAAATTGTTCCACTTATTAATTGTTCTAATTGTCAGGAAATTTCTCCTTAGTTCTAAATTGCTTCTCTCCTTGATTAGTTTCCACCCATTGCTTCTTGTTCTACCCTCAAGTGCTTTGGAGAATAGTTTGACTCCCTCTTCTTTGTGGCAGCCCCTGAGATATTGAAACACTGCTATCATGTCTCCCCTAGTCCTTCTTTTCATTAAACTAGACATACCCAGTTCCTGCAACTGTTCTTCATATGTTTTAGCCTCCAGTCCCCTAATCATCTTTGTTGGTCTTCTCTGCACTCTTTCTAGAGTCTCAACATCTTTTTTACATCGTGGTGACCAAAACTGAATGCAGTATTCCAAATATGGCTTTACCAAGGCATTATAAAGTAGTATCAACACTTAATGTGATCTTGAGTCTATCCATCTGCTTATGCAGTTTAGAACTGTGTTGGCTTTTTTGGCAGCTGCTGCACACTACTGGGTCATATTTAAATGGTTGTCCACTAGGACTCCAAGATCCCTCTGATAGTTACTACTATTGAGCAAGGTACCACATATACTGTACCTGTGCATTTTGTTTTTCTTACCTAAATGTAGAACCTTACTTTTTTCACCATTGAATTTCATTTTGTTATATAGCACCCAATGTTCAAGTTTGTCAAGATTCTTCTGTATCTTAAGCCTATCTTCTGGAGTGTTAGCTATTCCTGCCAGCTTGGTGTCATCTACAAATTTGATGAATTCAGAAGATTATTCTTGGTATCGTATGAAATCATCCATTTTACAGAAAGCAATTTGGAAAAAAAACTGTGTCAACTGTAGAGAAAATATTGTAAGACAAGGTAATGAAAGTGTTGACAAGATTTCTTCTTAAAAACTTAAGTCTATATATCAATCCATGGGAATTCCTTGAAACATCATTTCTTACAAGGGAAACAATGAGTTAGAAGGCATCCAAGGTCACATAAGCAATTCTGTATGACCACATTAAATAATCACCATAAATCCAAACAACTGTATCATTTTGCTGTTTGACAAAAAAAAAAGTTTTAGTTAAAACATATTTTTTTAAAAAAATAAAATTGCAAACAAATCACTTTATGCTACAGTATCACTGCATATATGAAGAGAGAGAAAGAGAAAGATGGTTCATAAAAATATTGTAAACCTGCTACAATATTTTGTCCATCATGATTAATGAGCTATGGACATGGAAAATGCAGGCGCTAACAAGTAGCCTTGTGTGAACTTGTGTCACTTTGTCTTCCAAAAGCACACTGAAGTTGATTGAAGGAGCGATTCAGTTCCAAAGCAGGTCCTTGAATGGAATAAATAAGGCGGTCCATTTCAGTTCCATTAGTTAAAAAAAAGTCATGTTCTTTTCAGTCAGAAACTTTACCAGAATTCTGTCAAATGACTATATCCAAGTGACTTTGTCCTGCCAAACTTTGGTAAGAATCAAGCACGTCTTTGTTTTATAGAGGAATATTTAAACGGATTGAGTTTTCAGTCAAAGTGTCCCACTACACTTCATTCAGCCCACTGGTTACAAAGATGGTTTCACATGAACCAAATCTCTTTAGTATTTCTTGAAATAATGAATTTAAATTATTGATGACTAACTGTCCCAGTGATGTTAATGGGTCAATTTTATGATTATAGAAACTGAAGATGTATGTTACACAGAAGAGTGAACACTACAAATAAAAAATGCTACCAAAATGAAAATGTTGATGAATTTCTAGTCATTGCTTTACTTATTATTGTTGATTGAATAAATATGTAAATTCAAAACTCTAGAATGTTGCAAGTATCACATTAACATTTATAATAATAATTGAAGAATGAATAGTTAATGAAAAATTACATATTCTGTGTCCTCACATAATTAATCTACAGAAATGTATAGTTATAGTTGAAATTAATTAATTAATTCTCAGAGCATTTCTTAAGGAACAGTATAATTTTGGGGCAAGACAGCTAAAATAATTGATTTCCAAAAATCAATGACTGATTTGGGTTGTTTGTCAACACAGTATTTATTTTTTTTAGAAACTAAATGGGGAACAAAGAAAAGGTTCAAACAATGTAGTTACAATTTTTGCTTATTGTTTACTTTGTCGCATCTTTTCACAGTCTTTTTTTCTTATTTCTTTGTTGCATTTTAATTTTTAATTGTTTTTTATTCTTTACAGTTTTTGTACATATTACTTTTTCTTCTGTTAAATAGTTAATGTAATAATACTTATTATTTGTGGTTGAAGAATCTATTTCCTATTACTAGCAGTTATTTCACCTTGACTTTTTCAAAACATTGTTTAGCTTCATCAATGCAATAGCTATTTTAATTGCTAATTATATATAAATTATGGAAAGTAGAGATGGCAGTTGTGACCATAAATCTTTCTTCTGTATTACACTAATTATACTTTTAGCTCATGATAATAGAATATAAATTATGTTCAGGATTAATGTGTAGCATTTAATATGTTTAGTTAGGTTAACCCATTTTTCAAAGGCAAAGAACTGTTCAAAATCATTTACCTGAGCTGTGCCCAAATGTTTGTGATACATACATTCAGTTATTTCATTCTGAGAAGAATAGGATTCTTTTTTCAGACACCTTAAGAAGTTAATATGCTTTCACATTCTGTCACTGTAGCCCTTTTGAGCGTATTGTTATGATTCTTGTCTATTCTTAATGTGCCATTGCAAGTCAACACTGCAAAGTTTTGAAAAATATATTTCATAATGTATAGAAATATGGGAATCTTGTAATTTCTGTTTAACTGTCTTTTCATAAGAACAAAACTGAAACCTGGCCATTTTGAGCTATAGGGACTTGTTGTGGAATTTCCTTTCTTCCCCTCCCTACAATTGTAAACTACATTTAAAAAAAAAATCTTCTAAATATAGTCCAACAAATAATTATCATATATATATTTAAAGGTAATATAGCCTGGGTTTAAATAACATATTGTACTTTAAGCAAGTAGAACTTTTTTCCAATACTTCCATTGCATCAAAAATTATTCATACATATATTCCAAATTTAGGGAATATAATGTCTTTAAATCTAATCTTTCTTGCTAAACCATATCTCTTTGGACAAGCAAATAGGAACTCTAAATCAAGTGTATATTTATTGCATTTTCAGCATAGAACCATAACCTAACCAGCCTTTTTAAAACATCAGTTTCCCAATGAAAGTGCACACTTTTGGTCCTATTTGATCTCTCTGTGGCTTTAGATCTCTTAAACTGTTGATTATGTATTTTTCTGGATTAACTGTGGACCGACCAAGAACTTATGAATATACAGTAACAAAAAACCTTGGTTCACAGCTAAACTTAAGCAGCTACATCATACCAAAGAGGAAGCCTACAGAAAAGGTGATAGAATGCTGTACAATCAGGCCAGAAATGTATTAACAAGGGAGATCAGAGCAGCAAAAAGAAGGTACTCTGAAAAGGTAAGAAATCAGTTTTCAACAAACAAACCAGCAAAAATGTTGAAAACTCTTAAAAATATCACTGGTTACAGCAAACATCCTTCCCAGGCTGAAAGAAATCAGCAACCGGCAGAGGACCTGAATGTGTTTTACTGCAGGTTTGAAAGGAAACTACAGCCACCTATCTCCACAACTCCCATCTCAGACATACCAATAACAGCCAAACCCCTGCAACTGACCCCATCTCAGACATGCCAACAACAGCCAAACCTCCTACAACTCATCCCATCCCATTGGGTTCACAACCCCTGGTGATCACAGAAAAGGAAGTGCAAAACCCATTTCACAGACAAAAGCAGGAAAAGCACCAGGCCCAGACAAGATAACTCCTTCTTGCTTAAAAGTCTGTGCTGGCCAATTGGCCCCCATCTTCACCCAAATCTTCAATAAATCACTAGAGATATGCCATGTTCCTTTTTGCTTCAAATGCTCTACTATCATCCCAGTGCCGAACAAGCCCTCCAGAAAGGAATTGAATGACTACAGACCAGTTACTCTAACATCTGTAGTTAAGAAAAACTTTGAAAGGCTAGTGATGTCCTACCTGAAAACCATCACAGATCCACTGTTAGACCTCCTGCAATTTACATACCAAGCAAATAGATTGACAGATGATGCTATTAATATGCCTCTGCACTACATCCTACAACATCTTGAATCTCCAAAGACCTACGCAAGTGTCCTCTTTGTAGACTTTAGTTCAGCACTCAATACCATCATACCGGACATTCTTCTAACTAAAGTAAATCAGCTAGCGGTACCTAAACACTTGTAAGTGGATCACAAGCTTCCTAACAGACAGGAAGCAGCAGGTGAAGCTAAACAAAATCACATCAAATACCTGCACAATTAGCACAGCCCCCCCCCAAAGATATGTGCTTTCTCCTCTTCTCTTTATATACCAATGACTGCATCTCAAATGATCCATCTGTTAAACTACTGAAGTTTGCAGATGATACAACATTGATTGGTCTCATTCGAGACAATGATGAATCCGCTTGCAGACGGGAGGTTGAACAACTAGCCTCATGGTGCGACCGGAACAATCTGGAACTGAATACACTCAAAACCATAGAAATGGTGGTAGACTTTAGGAGAAACCCTCCTCTAACAATACTAGACAACACAGTATCAACAATAGAGACCTTCAAATTTCTAGATTCTATCATATCTCAAGGCCTAAAATGGACACCTAACATCAAAAACATCATCAAAAAAGCACAACAAAGAATGTTCTTTCTGCACCAACTCAGGAAGCTCAAAACTGCCCAAGGAGCTGCTGATTCAGTTCTACAGAAGAACTATTGAGTCTGTCACCTGCAGACTCTATAACTGTCTGGTTTGGTTCATCAACCCAACAAGACAGACACAGACTTCAGAGGATAATTAGAACTGCAGAAAACACAATTATTACCAACCTGCCTTCCATTGAGAACCTGTATACTGCACGAGTCAAAAAGAGGGCTGTGAAAATATTTACAGAGCCCTCACATCCTCAACATAAATTGTTTCAACTCCTATCCTCAAAACGTTGCTATAGAGCACTGTACACCAAGACAGCTAGATACAAGAATAGTTTTTCCCGAATAATTCCCTCAAACTGTCAAACTATTCACTAAGGCTGCATTCTATTGCTATTGGTCTTCTCATCGTTCCTGCACCCATCTCCTCCCACTTGTGACTGCATGACTGTAACTTGTTGCTTATATCCTTGTGATTTATATTGATGTTGATTGTTTCCTAGTATGATTTGATTGCTTATTGTACCATATTACTGTCACCGGATGTTGTGCCTTGTGATTCTTGATGAGTGTATCTTGTCTTTTTATGTACACTGAGAGCATATGCGCCAAAGACAAATCTGTGTGTCCAATCACACTTGGCCAATAAAGAAATCTATTCTATTCTATTCTAACTGCAAGGTTTGGAAATCAGAGGCACTATTTTACAGTGGTCCCTTTCATATTTGAGCTAGTGCGTCTATCACTGATCATAAGAGAACAGTACTCAAATTCATTTCTCCAGTCTATATTATTAAATATCACTATGAATAAATATCCCTACCACATAATTTATCTTTTTCATATTCTGAAAAGGTTCTTCACATGAGAAAAAGAAGATCAGAGACTGAACAAAATGCAAGCCTGTTCAAACTCTGATATAATGGGTGCTGGTACTAGAATTATGCAAAACAAATCCCCTTAGATCCTGCCTCTGCACATGTATTCTGATTCCAGGGTAGAAATTTGACTACTCAAGCCAAAGAACTTAAAGTCAGAGAAATGGTATTGAAATAGTATGGATATACATTGTATCTTTCTTACTCAGTTTCACTGACATTAGAGTCAAGAGGAGCCAACCATTTGAAAATTGAGCAAAGTCCAACTGCATCAGTGGTGGGTTACCCTGGTTCGGACCGGTTCACAAGAACCAGTAGTAAAACCAGTGGGAGGCCCTGCCCACCACCCCAGATGTCATCATCGGCGATCTGTGCATGCGCAGAAGCTTCTGCACATGTGCAGAAGGTGCGTGCACGCACAAAGCATGTGCATGCATGCGATCCCACTGCAAACTGGAAGTAAAGGCAAGTAGAACCCACCCCTGAACTTAGTTATAACTTGATAAATAATAATAATGATAATAATAATAATTTTATTTCTATATTGCCCTTCTCCCGAAGGACTCAGGGCGGTGTACAGCCTATTAAAAGCACAAGACAAACATCAATTAAAATAATTAAAATTAATAAATAATTTGGCTCAGTTTAAGACCCCAAAAATTTAAAACACCCGATTTAAAATTATTACATTGATAACCCGGCCTGGGTTCTGGGTTTCTTTCTAAAGAAGAAATGGTTTTGGTTTGATTTAATCTTCCTCATTTGGGAGCTTCCAGATGTGTCAAATATAATTCATGCACTTGTTGGTAAGTATAGGAGAAGATCCTTCAGTTATTGGTGATCATTCAGAATTAATGACATGATTGTCTATATTGTGTTTAACAGTAAGCAAAAACGTGTGCAAATATTGATGGGGATAAGTACAATAATAAAATTATAATTCATAATCAAACAAGGAATCCTTTCACACTCATTACTCCGATAATATTAATAACAATACAAGCCTAATCCAAAATAATATTGATAATACATATTGACTCAGTTATGTAGGAGTTAACATAAGAACAAATAGGAAGCTGATGCTGATTCTCTGGCTTTGCTGAAGATTGATAATCATCATTGTGTGATAGATGCAAGTATGTTTTACTGATGTAAAAATCTTCTATGTTAATAAGTTTTGTACTTTTTAATCGGTTAAAAGATTTATTCTTGGGCATTTTTGAAGGCAGTGTATCTGTTTTATAAAGTAACAGAATAAAAATACAAATACTTCATGCAATTCTTGAATGGTTTGTCTTTTATTTATTTATTTATTTATTTTTAGATTTCTATACCACCCTTCTCCCTGGGGACTCAGGGCGGTGTACAGCCAAGTAAGAAACACATAATATAAACAATTAAAAACCAATTAAAAAGAATATCTAAATTTGGCCCAGAAATTTAAAAACACCCCACTTTAAAATCATTTAAAAGGCTTCGCTTAGGCCAGCCCGGCTTGTTGGAAGAAAAATGTTTTAAGGGCCCGGCGGAAGGCACAGAGGTCATGGATTTTTCTTATCTCAGGGGGAAGCTGATTCCAGAGGGTAGGAGCTCCCACAGAGAAGGCCCTCCCCTTGGGGGTCACCAGCCTACATTGCTTGGCTGATGGCACCCCGAGGAGACCCTCTCTGTAGGAGCGCACGGGTCGATGGGAGGTTGTCAGTGGCAGAAGGCGGTCTCGTAGATAACTGGGCCCTATGCCATGGAGCGCTTTAAAGGTGGTAACCAACACCTTGAAGCGCACCCGGAAGACCACTGGGAGCCAGTGCAGCTCGCGCAGGAACGGTGTTATGTGGGAGCTTTATTTCTTTATTTCCTATTTCTTTAAGGAAATAGGAAATAATATACTGTAATATATATGCTAATCTTCCTTCTTTATCATTTGAAAAGTGAATATTTTGTGACTATATGACATATGTATGTTCAGTGACCCATGGATAATAAGAAAAATTGTGAAGGAAGCTTATGTAACTCTTGCCTGAGCTAAAGTTTTCTTTTAAAAAATAAGAGAATCTGGTTTGCTGTCATTCGAATATCTTTCATGAGCCCAGCTGCAAAAAATCCATTTAAACTTTTTTAGCTATAAATCATGTTTTGTCTCATGGGAACATACAGGAATATTATCTTTTTTATAAAGTTAGACGCTTAAAAAATGCAATTTGTCTATGTAAAATTAGCTCTCTTATTATTAATTCTAGCCCAGTATATCTTCCATTCACTATTGATTCAGCTGAGCGCCAGTTTGTTGATGTAATTTCACTGCTCTTGATATTTTAGGTAAATTTCAAACATTTATAGGATTTTCCAGTGATCAGTCAACACAATAAACTGCCTGTTTTCCAGGAAACTGGAAAAAGAATTGATTTTTAAAAAAAAATGTTTTGCAAAGTCTGGTACTTTACCTAGGAGAAACTCCAATGAATTCAATGTAATTTCAGTATATATAATAGAAATATATCTTCTTCAATTAGATAATAGAGAAGAAGTTTGTTTTTTGCAGATCTGCTTCTGATTGAGGAACTCATCCAGACCACAGTATCTCAAGAATAATCTATGATAGTTTATCTTTAAGTTCAAGATATGCTCTTCAAAACAGTTCAAGCTTTCTTTCTATAGGTTACATCTTTTTCTTGAAAACATTCTGTACAAATGTGGATATTCAATATATTTTATTTCAAGATGATTATAGTTTTTTATTCCAATATATTCTCAGGTTAGAATCATCCTATTGACATGGCTTTCTGACAGAACTTTTTCAAATAGAATCACTTTATTTAAATTAACAATTCACACCCATTTTATATTGAATAATTAGCAGAAATTCTCTGTTAATCCACAGTCAGTAACTCCCATCTATGATGGTTGTAGCATCCCAGGGTCACATGGTTGCTAATTGCAACTTCAGCTTCCCACAAACAAAATCAGAGAGGAAGCCTGCAGAAATGGTCACAAGTTACTCAAATAACTCTTAGTTACTCTTAGCCTGGCAACAGCTGCCCAAAACCTTGCTGCACTTCCACAGTTCAGCACTGTACTATCACACACCCTTCATTCATGTACCATCACATATCTTCTCTCTCCTGCAGCAGCCACTCCAAGCTTTGCTGCACATGCAGTACATTACAGAAGGCTCTGCATGTATATATGTATATATAGGTACAGTATATGTATATACACATACATACACACATAAAGCTGGAGGCTATACTTCATGAGATATTCCAATATTTCTTAGCACTTAAGGCACTTGGCTGTCACCCCAAGTTATTTCTACAAGCATATCATTGATAGAGCATGCCACTGATAAGTCATGAATTACTGATGTATTATCTTAATGTTAAAGTGATGTGAACTATCTTAACTGGTATGTGATTGCACCGATTGCACTGATTGCAAAAAAAAAGAGTTATTTTAGAAAGCTGGGACATTAAAAAGCAACAGAAATGTCTTTTGTTTTTTGTTTTGTTTTGTCTAATCATCCTGAACACAAATAACCAAACATCAGGATAGAAGACAACTCCTACTGTCTTCAAAAAGTAAATAAGATTGAAAGAACTATTTATTTCTGCAAAAAGTAAAGGAGAAAAAATATTTTCAATTGATGCAGTGTAAAAGGTCACTAATTTGCATATTTTGTGAATGATGTTCTGATTCCTTTAATTGGAATAAGCATTAGTTCTTGAAACATAATAAAGATGGAAATAACAAAAGCAGAAGAGAATAAACAAGCAAGGAACTGAACTAAAAGAACTGGATTATTATTATTATTACATTATTGAATTGTTTTCTGACGACTGGAGAATTACAGCTAATTTTGCTTCCAATTGTATTCTGAATGGAACAAATTTGAACAGGAAGTGGAATTACAGCAGCTTCTATTTTGTACTTTCAATCAGTGGTGGGTTGCTCCCGATTCTGTCTGGTTTTATAGAACCGGTAGTAAAACCCGCAGGCGGCTCCACCCACCTGCCACAACATCATCCTGAGTGATCTGTGCATGCACAGAAGTGCATGCGCTCCCTCTGCAAACCGATAGTAAAGGTAAGCGGAACCCACTCCTGCTTTCAATGTAGTAGAAACTTACCTCAGAATCATAGATGTTAAAAGATGGAAGGAACTTTAGAAATAATATTCTGTATATATAATATTCTGTATAGAAATCATTACAACAGATCTAACATATGTCCATCAAGACTCTAATTAAAGTGCTTTACTAGCAGGAGAAATTACCTTCCTGTAGGAGCTTGTTTCACTGACTGACAGCTCATAAATAATCATAAATAACAAGGAGGTGGAGTTGCATTATATATAAAAGATCACTATATCTCTACAGAAATATACCAAACCAAGGATGAAAACCTCCTAGAATCCATATAGGTCAATATAAAAGTTTTTTTAAAAAAAGATATTGCTATAGGCATATACTAAAGACCACCCAACCAAGCAGCAAAAATTGATGAACTCTTTGCTAATCAATTAACAAGTGTATGTAGGAAACATACCACAGTAGTACTAGAAAACTCTAACAACTATGTTATGAACTGGGAGACAAAC
This sequence comes from Ptyas mucosa, assembly GCA_012654045.1. Classification (NCBI taxonomy): domain Eukaryota; kingdom Metazoa; phylum Chordata; class Lepidosauria; order Squamata; family Colubridae; genus Ptyas; species Ptyas mucosa. Next base: position 27,272,329 of record WNWU01000016.1, on the reverse strand, counting down.
TCTGCAGTAAGTGGGAGATCAAACAGATGCCTAACCAATTTAGCTACAACTTTGACATTCAAAAGGTAAAGAAGGAAACTAGAGGAAAAGCTATATTGGACCTAATTCTTACTAATAGAGAAGAAGTGATAGAGGAAGTTGAATTTGCCAGAACTTTGGGCGAGAGTGACTGGAATTCAATATAATGCAAACACAAGCAATAGAATATAATCCAACCACTGTCTTAAATTTTAAAAGGTCTGATTTTAACAAATTCAGAAAGAGTCTAAAACAAATCCCATGAATTAAAAATCCTAAATGGGAAAAACAACTCAAGAAGCATGGGAAACACTGAAAATATGATCATAAAAATCCAGGCCAACAAAATACCACTGAAAAAGAAAAACAAGAAATCCAAGAAGAAAGCAGCATAAAGATCTCTCTGATAAACAAAAGGATAAGTACAAAAAATGGAAAGAGGGACAAATAACTAAGTCAGAATATTAGCAGATAGCTCGAATTTGCAAAGATGAAGTCAGGAAAGCAAAGGCTCAGAATGAACAAAAGCTTGCAACAAAAGTCAAACATAATTTTAAAAAGTTTCTTTGAACATATAAATAACAAGAAAAAAAATCAAGGAAACAATTGGTCCACTAAAGAGAGAAGATAGCAAGGAAGTAAGGCAATACAGGGAAAGCAGAACTGCTTAACTCGGGGTCGGCAACCCACGGCTCCAGAGCTGCAAGCAGCTCTTTGGGCCCTCTGCTGTGGCTCCCTGTTCCATCACTGGTTGACCCTGCCCCTCACCCCTCTTATTTCTTTTTTGGACTCCAGCCCAAAATAGCAGGAAGCGAAGGCTGCCTTACACACAAATGTGGCTCAAAGGCAGATACAGTATGGGTCAGCAGCCAAAAAAATTAAACCAATCCTTAGTTGTATAAGTTGTATATACCAATTTTCTCAGGTTTATTCAGTGCATTATTTTATTTTGATTTAGTTTATCATACAATCTGTCACTGAAAGAAGCCCAAGTGAACTCACCATTTAGCAAAGTACTTGCTGTGTTTTAATGTTCATCTATGTTTGTGTGTTTACCGGTATTGTGTGCAAACCAGTATTGAAAACCAAATTAGTAGACAGTATTTGGTAAATCATAAATCCCTCATATTTGTGATTATTATACTAAATAATAAATATAAATACTGAAAGTAAGAGCTGTGTAATTCGATTGGTTTGTTTTGTGAGAAGTAAAATAAGATCCTATATTTTTGTTTAAAATAGGCATTCATCTACACATTAAATTATGGAGAATATAAATCCCCAAACAATGCTGATAACATTGTCTCTATCTTGGTGATAGGAAAAAGGAAAAAAAGATACTGGGCTGTTGAAGTGATCTTGAATCTTTGTTTAAAAGAGATAAGTTTTAATCCACCACAGAACAGAAAAACAGACAAAAATAAAAGCCAAAGAATCATGTGTGTGATAAGGAAGATAGGGCCATGGTGTGAAAGTCAGATAACAGCTCAGAAAGCTGCCTATGGAGCTAATGTACTTCCAAGACACCCACAAATATGTTGAAGTATTTGAAGTGTGTTCCTTAATTAATAGAACAATTCTTCCTGGAAGATAAATTTCAAATTTTTTAACTGAGAAATGAACCAAAAGGCATGCTTCCAAGTGCTGAAAAGAAAGGATAAAATGATTTCAGAGGGAATTGTTGTGAAGATTAAAATGATTCAAGCTTCAGTCTTTTCATCTCACAAATTCAAAGTGAATAATAAACATTTTTACAGCATACTGATATCAAAACTACCACTGAGATAACAAAAAGCTGTTGACAATGCATTCATTAAATCTTTTTTTAAATAAAAGTCATTGTTTCACAACCATTTTTTTCATTTCCTTATATCCATGCATTTTGACCAGTGCAGACAATGGTCGGGGTTACTTATGTTAAGTAAACAGATATTCTACTGAATGTAATAGTTTATCAGAATTATTGCATCTCTAGTCAAATTTCTTCTAAAATTAAGCTTTTCCTTTGTTCTAATCTAGATCTTAAAATTATTTTGGAATTGCTATGCTTCAGAAAATAAATCTTATTTGCATCTTTCCTCACATATAAGAACTTACAACATGAACAGAAACTTGTAAAGACCTGTTCTATACATTGTGCAAAAGAACTTGTCAAAAGAAAGCACAGAAAAAAATCTCATTTGAAAACAAAACTTAATATAGTTGTTTAGAAAACAAAAGCAGAGTTATGAATAAGTCAACTTTCTACAAGGACTGTTTTAATTATGGTTTCCTGTTTCAAACATCCATAATTTACAAAGTAACTATATGGTATTTTTAACTAACAAAATTAAGCAATACACTTGTTCCTAAGCAAACATGTTATCTCTAATTTGGATCTCAAGTATATCAATTTGCAAAATGTCTATGATAACAAGAAAGGGTAAGCCTGAAACACTTTCCAGGAGTTTTATTTTCAGTAGCCATAGGAGACATGGATAGATAGATAGATAGATAGATAGATAGATAGATAGATAGATAGATGAGAGATAGATAGATAGATAGATAGATAGATAGATAGATAGATAGATAATCTAAATCTTTGATTTAGTAGACTCCATTTCACTGATCTTTTTATAATGAGAATTACAAAATTACTCTTACAATTTCAAAACTATATATGGTATTTTTTTAAAAAAGTAAACCTCAAATCCATTTCATTTGTTCCCTTCAGGGCTATAGTTTCTTCATATATCTGAGAACAAGTCTTCTTTTTTTTGTAAAAAGTTTTTATTTATTTTTTAAATACACAAACAGCACAACTTTTCTGAATAGAGTATTGACCGAGCTAACCTTTATACAGCTTATTTTTCCTAAATTTAATTTATATATTTCCATTTCTGCCATCCTGTTCCTTTTCTACTTTTTTATTTTTCATCTCTATTTAATATTTAATATATAGTCAATGTTGCCATCTGCCCTAACCCCTAATCTTAATCTTATTTGATTTCATTCTCTTATTTCTCCGTTTATCACATATATTTCTCAATGTCTCCTTTTTTCTATTGAAACTCTTTAATGTAAACACAATCATTTCCATCCTTAATTTCTAATTTTTAACTTGATATTTCACATTTATTTCTTAATAGCAATTATTTTCTAAAGTGGACCAATTTATCGTTTCTTACTTCCTTATTAATCATTTTACCATTTCCCCAAAAACAACATATTTCTTCAAATTTATTTTTCACACCACTCTTTTTTTTATCTGAGAAAAAGTCTTGATTCTTCTAAAATCTTGTTTATTTAATAAAGTCTTGTTTATTTTATTCTTTAGTGGGTCGTGTTGTGAACTTATCCAGTAGAAACAATGATCAACTTGCCTGGCCAACTTCTCTAATCAATTTGTTATCCACAAGGTGTCGTTGCTATTGCTATATACTGTATAATTGATTGTTAAGGGAAATAGAGCTTCAAACTGGCTAGCTACATTTATCTTGACAAGCCCCTTAAGAAAATGAGTCCTTCACAATTTGCCCCTTTATTGCTTCTTCACTGGCAGCTGAAATTCAATACTACCTAGTATGGTGATTTGGGCCAATCAATTTCTATAGTAGTTATATTTTCCATTTTTGCTTCCCAGCTATCTGCTGTTGTCATCAACATTGGTTTCTGTTCATGAACTTTGAAAGAAATTTATTCAAGGGGTTAAAGTGATTTAAACTTCACAGCAAGCAAATATTATTATTAAAGGTGACTTAATTAAACCATGTGAAATTCAAAAGGGCACAAGACAAGGATGTCCTTTATCTCCTTTCCTGTCTATATTGGTGCTGGAGGTTTTGAACAGACATATTAGACATGTTGAGAAAATAACAGATCTAAGTTATTTAAAAGGAAGTTTGTAAATTGAAAGCATTGCTGTGGATTTAGTTATATTTCTACATGATCCAAAACTACTACAGAATACTTGATGAAGTTAAATGACTTTGGAGCTTTAACTGGCTACAAAATAAACAAATAGAAAACAACAATGCTTGTTAAGACTATGGCTTTTCAAGATTATGAACTACTGACAACCAGGTTGGGTTTCAAAGTAGAAAAATGGTTAAATATCTTGGGGTTACCTTGACAAATGCAAACTCTGAATTGTTTCAAAACAATTTTGTATCTGTGTGGAATTATATTTAAAAAGATGTGATAATTTGCAATTATATTTACTGGGTAGAATTTCTGTAATTAAGATGAATGTTTTACCACAGATGTTATTTTTATTTCAGAATTTACCAATATTGACAACTAACATTTCACTTAAACAATGGCAAAATAACATTTCTAAATTTATATGGAGGAAAAAACCAAGAATTGGATACAAAATATTCCAAGATGCTAAATAAAGACAAGGTTTGTGTTTATCAGATTTGAAATTGTATTTTTATGCCTGTTTGGTTTGGATGAAAGACCAAAGACCAAAACAAGAGATTACTTGAATTAGAGGCCCATGAACTAAGATTTGGATAGCACTCCAATCTTTTGTCATTTATGGTATGACAAAATTAAAATAAATGTTGATTTTAAGAATCACTTAAAATCTAAGGCCATTCTAAGGATATAAAACAAGACATAAGTATCTCTTGAAATGTCTCCTCAGGAAGAATTTTTTAGAAAAGAAATGATAGCAAGGACAGAATGGTGGACTTATGGTCAAATAATATGCTTTAATTGAAGTGAACCTACCCTCAAGTCCAAAGAAGAATTAGAGTCAGAAAGATTGGTTTACATATTTACAATTCAAAAGGAGGTTAAATTAGAGGAAAATAGGAAACATGTTTGATTCTGTAAAAAATTAATCTGAAACTGCAATGTGTGGTAATAAGGAATACCACATAATGGTATGGCCAATGTTTATAAATTATTATTAAAATTTAATTTGAAGAGTTAATATGTGGAAGTTTTGCATAATTCAATGGGCAAAGAATTTTGGGTATAATACAATGCTTGGTTAATGGGGAAATATGGATGAAGGGTTTAAAATTTACATTAAATTATAATTTAAAATATTTTTAAATAAATTATGTACCTTTTGTAATTAATAACCAATAAATTGTCAAAGATGTACTATTTTTAGACTGACCCATACATTTCTAATCTGGATAAGCCATGATGGCACAGTGGTTAGAAATATTGCAGGCTAACTCTGCCCACAGCCAAGAGTTTGATCCTGACCAGCTCAAGGTTGATTCAACCTTCCATCTTTCCGAGGTTGGTAAAATGAGGACCCAGATTGTTGGGGGCAATAGACTGACTTTGTAAACCATTCAGAGAGTACTGTAAAACACTATCAAGTGGTATATAAGCTTAAGTGTTATTGTTATTGCTATAAAATAGTGAAGAAATGTGTGAGTTCCATCTAAGAACAAACTTCTATTTGCTTCCAAAATGTGAATGTTGTAGTATAGTCCCTTCTAATCTGTGCCCTCCAGCGATAGTGATCTTCTTATAAGCACTGCTAAACACTGAGTTTTTAGTATAGCACATATGAAATCACATAGCATGATAGCCAAAAAAATTAAAAAGGAATACCAACCCATTTAGAGCAGCATAGCAATCCAACTTTTCATCAGCATATTTTCACTATATACTAGAATAACATCAAACACATTATGTGATACTTCTCATCATATGAATAAAAAGCTGTGTTAGATAATCATCATCATTCTAGTATGACACTAACTTGACATGGTTGTGGAGTTGTATGTTCTGAGGAAGATGAGATCTCTACGCTAGAGATTAAACCTAATGAACAAGACTCATCAGAAGAGCCAGATGAAGAGTGCATTTCCCATAAATATATTGTGAGATGTAGAAACCTATACCAAATTGGTTGTTGCCATAGTCAACAGTGACTGTATTAGATATCTGGTGACAAGTAGGTTACATGACTCAGGACTGTTGGCAGAGGAACCAGGACCACCAGCTTCAGAAATATTACTCATCACATATATACAAAGACAAATAAATAATGATCTATTGTTACAAATCAAGCTGAGCAGGATATCTCAAAAGAATATATCCGTTCTGGAAAGAACAACATTCAGAATGAGAAACAATAGAACAAAGGCTCAGGTCAATGTCAATTTATAATATGAAATAAAGTACTCAGAGAAGGAGAATTGGAGAAACTGCAAAGGTCTATCCAGAACAAAGAAATCGAAGCCTTACAGAAGTAGCTCAGACAATAGAAACATAGCAGGGGGGAATCGGTAGTAGAAAAAGCCAGTGTCACTATTGAACCATTTTCATTCCCAAGCCAGGCACTTTCTCCACAATTTTTTCTCTCAAAAGAATGAATTCCTCTAACTAGAAAACAAGAAGAATTGGAACAAAAAATAAGTATCCAGAACAACACAAAAATAAGGTTCCCTGTATTGAAGCTTGTTACAAAGAAACAGCTAGCACAAGTATTAAAACTTGCATATAATATTAACTAAAACAATAAATAGCAGAAGACAGTTACTATAAGAGATGGAGATGACATTAAAGTTTTTAAATGATTTTTTAAAAAAATATTCATTTAAATGTACTGATAAATAATATTCTTTTGACATAGTAGTTAAGAAGACCTTTTTCACACTGCTTTTAGTCAGTGTGACAAAAGAAAGTATCTTTTTCTTCTGCAACTAAGAATAATGTGGGAGGGGAGCCTGTGAACTGAACTTTGCAGATTTTTGTTGTAACATCCTGGATATTTCAACAATGACTGTGCTTCAGCTAATGTAGCATGAAAATCATGAAAATCCTTTCCCTCTTATTGTTAGTACTGTGGGGCTTTTTATTTATTTTTTGTACTATGGTTACCTGGTTCTTGCAGCAAAGCTATGAATGCTGGTTTATGGCTTTTGCTTATCAGTTGGCTTAACACTGACCTTTCTGTTTCTTTGGGCTAACATCATATTACTAGCCCAAAGTTACACTTCTCACCTCCATGTCTGAAAGAGAGCTCATTCTGAGTGTCCTTGAACCACTGCAGCGTCTCAACCATTTTTCCATTCTGGTTTTCATTAATCTTCTCTATTTGAATATCTATGATAGGTCAATATTCTGTTCTAGTGCATTTGCTAACAGTTATTCTTTTAAACTATACAATTTCACAAACATTTATTCTCTGCATTCATCAGCATCTAAATTACAGGAAAAAGTCTATGAAAATTGAGGTCATTTTTATAATATAAATATAAGAGCCCTGGTGGCGCAGCAGACTAAAACACTGTTATTAACATCAGCTGCCTGCAATTACTGCAAGTTCAAATCTCACCAGGCTCAAGGTTGACTCAGCCTTCCATCCTTTCAAAGGTAGGTAAAATGAGGACCCAGATTGTGGGGGCAATAAGCCGACTTTGTATAAATATATACAAAAGTATGAAGGCTATTGCTTAACGCATTGTAAGCCGCCCTGAGTCTCTGGAGAAGGGCAGCATATAAATCAAATTTTTTAAAAAAATGTTGCGAAAAAACATATGAATCATCCAATCAAATACCTATGGTCTATCTGTTGTTTGTAAAGCATTTGTATACATTAATACAGTTTTAAAATTTGATCAACAAAAAGAAAAGGGATGATGCTTTTATACGGCATTGGTCGTGTTGGTTGATGATCTCTGGAGGGCTCGGGACAGGGGGTGCTCCTCTGTCCTGGTCCTGTTAGACCTCTCAGTGGCTTTTGATACCATCGACCATGGTATCATGCTGCACCGGTTGGAAGGGTTGGGGGTGGGAGGCACTGTGTTGCAGTGGTTCTCCTCCTTTCTCTCCGACCGGTCGCAGTCGGTGTTGACAGGGGGGCAGAGGTCGACCCCAAGGCCCCTTATATGTGGGGTGCCACAGGGATCGGTCCTCTCGCCCCTCCTGTTCAACATTTATGTGAAGCCGCTGGGTGAGATCATCCGTGGTTTTGGGGTGAGATACCATCAGTACGCTGATGACACCCACTGTACATCTCCACCCCAGACCACCCCAACGATGCCTTTGAAGTGATGTCCTGGTGCCTGGAGGCCATGCGGATCTGGATGGGGAGGAACAGGCTCAGATTCAATCCATCCAAGACCGAGTGGCTGTGGTTTCCGACGTCCCGATATAGTCAGCTGGTGCCATCGCTGACTATCGGGGGTGAATCATTGGCCCCCGCGGAGAGGGCACACAACTTGGGCATCCTCCTGGACTCACGGCTGTCTTTAGAAGAGCACTTAACGGCCGTGACCGGGAGGATTTTTCATCAGGTTCACCTGATTCGTCAGTTGCGTCCCTTTCTGGATCAGGACTCCTTACTCACGGTCACTCATGCCCTCGTTACCTCCCGCCTGGACTACTGCAATGCTCTCTACCTGGGACTCCCCCTGAGGAGCACCCGGAGGCTCCAGCTGGCGCAGAGTGCGGCCACGCGGGTGGTGATGGGAGTGACTTGGCGCACTCATGTGACACCTCTGCTGCACTGGCTCCCGGTGGTCTTCCGGGTGCACTTCAAGGTATTGATTACCATCTTTAAAGCGCTCCATGGCTTAGGTACTTGCGGGACCGCCTACTACCACCAATAGCCTCCCACTGACCAGTACGCTCTCATAGAGAGGGGCTCCTCCGGGTGCCATCGGCCAAACAATGGTGACTGGCGGCCCCCAGGGGGAGAGCCTTCTCTGTGGGGGCACCCACTATCTGGAACGAGCTCCCCCCGGAGATTAGGAGGATCCCGGATCTTCGTGCTTTCTGCCGTGAGTTAAAAACCTTTCTGTTCCACCAGGCGGGCCTGGCCTAATTTTCTCCCTTTTCGTAAAAACAATTTTATAATTTTTAATATCTAAATTTGGGGGTTGAATTTTTAAAACTGGGATTTTAAAGAGTTGTGGCTATTGTTTAATCTGATTTTATTTGCTTTTAAATTTTGTATACATGTTTTTATTTTTGCCTGTTCACTGCCCCGAGTCCCTTCGGGGAGAAGGGCGGTATATAAATATAATAAATAAATAAATAAATATGGTACTTTCTTTGAACTCACACACCTATAATGAATTATAATTTAACTATACAAATTATATAATTTTGCAAAATAATCATCTGGTTTAACATATGTTTTAATCTTCTCCTTACTTTTGTGTGAAGATCACAGTATTTCTTTTCTTCTGTGCTACATGTGAGTTCACCAATATTGGAAGTATCCAAGGCAACATTATATTCAGTGACTAGGTACTTTGGGCTTTGATTCCGGAATATTAAATTTAACTCACTGTTTTGCTGAATTCCATGTTTATTGGGTAATCTTGTTTTGCCCTTTTGCAACTTGATAGCCATTTGTCGTATAAAATTTCAATTTTATTGAAGACAATCTGTATTATTTGTCACGTTGACATTATGTTTACTTTCAGACACCAAAAATATGAGGTAAAAAATGAGGTAAACCAAGGTAATAAGCTATTACCAGTGTTTCTTGGGTCAAATACATACTTTTTAAGATGATACCCTAACTTCTTAGGGACAGATGGAAAACATAAAGCTTTATGAACTTTCTGGGTTAAATCATAGAGACCAGTTTGATTAACATTCAACCCTCATAGGGAGCAACAACTTCTCTTTTATTTTTATGATGTGTGGTTACTATTTGCTCCAGGGCAAAACAACAGGTGCAGCCTTAGCCTACTAATATTTTTTCCTCTTATTATTTTTTCTGGATATGCATTTGGCAGGTAACTGATGCGGCAATGTTATCTCTTGTGCCAATGTATTACAATAAAATGATACAATGTTCTACTCCAACTGCCCCTCCTGTGTTTTTTAAAAAACTGCTTTATCTAGCATATTTATTCTTCAGATTATCCTTGACCCTGAAATTTTTTACTTCTGAGTAAACATATATTTAGAAACAATGTAAAAGGCTGTTTATGGAAGTCAATCTCTAGTAGCTGCACTGTAATTTCTCTCATCAAGCAAGGAAGCACATATGTGTAGGAAGATTCAAAAGAACATAAAAATACTATGCCAATTTTGGAAAACATTTGTTTTTATTGATTCATTCTTTTATAAATGCTTGGAGGTAGGAAATGGGAAGCAATCCTTCTGTTCCAAACATTATGTACCCCCAATAGCATAATTTCAATATTGTATTGACACAACAATAGGAAGTTTACATTCTTAATAATGCTTATAAAATGCACCATATACTTTGCTTGAGCAATTTTGAAAATCCATGCAGTAAGAAGGCTAGAAGCTCATTATTTCAATTGACCTAAAAGCTATGAAACTGTGAAATTAGTACAGGATGAAGAGAAGGAAAATCTCTGCAAAATGAATTAAAAATACATTTATGTTGTCATAGCATGTATTGTTTAGCATCCTCTAACTCTAGAATAGCGTCACTGTACTGTATCTTAGAAGCATAGAAATATAGAAAATTGATAACAGAAAAAAAAAACCCTAATGGTCCATTGAGTCTGCCTTTCGAATCTTTTGCTTTGTTTTTGTTTCTTGTTTTCTTTTTAATTAATTAATTTATTTACTGGTTTGTCACACAGTCAGCCAGATGTTCAGACTGAGTTTGTCTACCTATTGAGGACTTGGGATAGGCAGGTATGGATGTTTGATGGTATTACAAATATCATCGCAGGATGTAAACTGTTCCAAGTAAAGCTGCCTTTTGCAATTGACTAATTGTGAATTTGTCAATTGTATTTATTTATTGTATTATCATTATTTTCATTATTCTTTTTCTTTTTTTCTTTTTTTCTTTTTTGTTGGCTGATGGACATGTGTTTATCCCAATCATGTTTAAACTCAGGTACTGATGAATGACCCACTACCCCTGCTGGAAGTTGGTTCCAAGCTTCCACTATTCTTTCTATGAAATAATCTTATTACAACCAGATTTCTATCTCTTATAGAAATCCCTGTAGAAATGCAAAGAAATCAATATTAAAAACAGAATGTCCTTTCCGGGGACTACTGTTGTTTCATCTAGTTTCCATGGCTTTATGCATAAATTCATAAAAGTTATACATCTGTGTGAAATCTCAAAAGCTAGAAAGATTGTAAAATAAAGTGTCTAGGTGTATGTCTAGTCCCTTGCTCAGTCCAAAACTGTATATTTTACTGATTTTGCATTACTGACACATTTCTATTGGTATCACAGTAGTGTTTCTAAACCTCAGATTTGAAATTTAAATTATATGTTTACCAAGTTTAAATTATATGTTTAATGCTTCAACCTATTGACTCTTGGAGCAAGGAAGCCTTTGATATTAACCAAATTAAGTTGCAGCTTGCCTAATTAGATTGGATTGAAAGTGTTCTAAGGTACAAATTAAACATATCCATTCAGATATATTGAGGATGAATAACTAAAATAGATAAATAATGAATAAATGTAATTTCCCTTTCATTGCTATTCTGGTAGATTTCAATACTGTTTGTAGATAGTCACTGAATCATCTAATTACTATTATTAATAAACCAATATATATGGCCATCCATCTCATAAACAAGTGACTCTGGGCAATGTACAATGGATAATGCTGCTTTATTATGCTTGAAGAAGTAGCTAAGTAATTTGCATCATCCATTCATGATATTAAGATGTTGTAATTATATTGGAGAAACTTTGATTCAAGACAACATCACCCTTGAAGACTCACTGGATGATATTGGCTATCCCAAACAAATATAGAGTTATTGTTGCATAAAGAAATGAGAAGAAGTAACACAATTTCTGACATTTTGAGCTCAGAAGGGACAAAAAGAGGAGGGACTAAAATCAAGGAAATGAATAAATCCTTTCCCCCCCCCTAGCTTGGATGAAAACGACCTATAAAGATGTCATCATTTCGACCTATAAAGATGTCATCATATCTCCCTCACTCTCAACCCTCCATCACACAACCCCACAATAAAAACTTCTTCGCAATACAAAAATACTTAATCTAACACAGGATAGTCCTGAAGCAGATTCATAAGAGGTTGGCAGGATGAAGTGGCCATGCAAAGTCTTCAGTAGACAAAAAGCCAAACACCATTCACAATACACTGCTGGAGTCACTGGCAAGTTACCACATGGTATATATTCACCATTTTCACTATCTCCATCACCTACAAGAATCCAGGGCTTCCAAACCTCAGGAACAAATAAAAAATCCAAACAGCAGCCTACCATTCTCCACACCAATAGGTCCAGCTGCCATTCTTGGAGGTCAGGGGAACTCAATGTTTATGCCACCTCTCTTGCCATCATGTGATTAGGGCTATTTTAATCACACTGCCCTTTCACTCCTCTTGGGACTCAGAATAAATTCCTGGCGGGTTTGTAGAACTGAAATTGGACAATATTTAGATAAATATGCAAATGAGGACAAGGGATATGTTTATAATATCATAATAGCAATGACGATAATTAAGAATTGTATTTGTTGTTATGTCAAAATATGTATGGAAATGACTAAGCTAGGAGATCACACTGTGTCCAATGTTTTTAATGTTTAATTAATAAAAAGTTTTTTATTAAAAAAAAGAATAAATTCCTGGCTAGTATAAAATAATCCATATTTAGCCAGGTGAAAATGAAGAGATTGGTGTTGCAGCTGCAGGAGTTCTCAGCTAAACTAAATTATCTTGATCCTTTTCAGTCAAGATTTAGAACTGGATTTTGCATAGTCTTGACCAATGATTGAATATCAAGGAAGAGATGGCATAGAGTGATCATATGATTTTCTTGTATCTGTGTGAAGTTTTTGAGATCATTGAGCACAATGGCAGCTTATTAGAGTTTATAATGAAGCTGGAGATTAAAGGTGCCTCTTTGTGATAATGATGAAAGTAACACAGCCTAGATCTATCCTTTTTGGTATTATGAAAAACCTTCAAATTTTGGTTATGTTGTTAGGCTTCAGGTTTCTACACCTGTTTAGATATATCCAGGTTGAAGTGGCCATTTTATATCGTTCCCTTTCTGTGGTTTGTATCTTTGCTTTTATGATATTTATTAAGAAGGTTTTTACACTGTACATGTTTTGATTTTATTTTTTTGTTTTTATTTATTCACTCTCCAGAGTCAGCTTTGATGAAATAAGGGGCTATATAAATGTGATTAATAAAGTACTAAATTCTGGCACTTATTTTGGTTATGAGATGAGAGTGCCTTGCTTTTTAATTAGAAGTATCTTCTCAAGTACTTTCCAGCAAAAATCTTTAGGTTTCAAATCTCCAAGGAGAGGTTTAGTATTAGAAAGGAAAAGCTGTCAGAGAGGCTCTAGTGATGGAGAAGGGAAGCAGGCAAACAAAAGTAAAGATGGAGGTGGGAGGATCTGAAATGTGGGGGAGAAAAGCAAAACTTTAGTATTTCTTCCAATGTACATCCATAATGTTAGCTCAAAAATCACAATCTAGGGAAATTCAATGAAATGCTAAACCTTTTAGAGTAAGGGGGAAAAAAAACAAAGTTTCTTTGTTCTGAAAACCAAAGAGCATATGCAGACACATTGGTAATAAAGAAAATCAGAGCTTAAAGGATAGAAAAGGAAACAAAAAGAATCAGCTTTGTTCAGATTTATTTTAACATTGTTTTTGAGAGCTACAAGCATGTTCCCTCCTTTTATCTCATTCTAAAGAACTCATTCCAATTCAAGGTTAAAAATTTATAAGTGCAAAGTTTATTGCTTTTCTGCCTTGTTGCTAACATTACAAACTACCTCACTGACATGACTATTCTATGTTACCAGATTGTACTGAAGAAAGCTCGGTAAATAGAACTCGGTAAAATAAATACAGAAACTGTCAGTTTACGACTTCTCTTTTTTAAAAGAAATAAAAAATTCATACCTTGCCAACATTCTATGAAAGTTTGTATAATAACCTGATAATATAAACACAATATTGCAAACGAAAAAGAAACATTTCTGAATGTCGAGCTTCCATGTATGCATTTAAATCTATCTCAATATATATTCTGATTTAAAGGAAAGATTTAATTTTGCTAAAATCCATAGTTGTAAAAAATAAAAAGGTTTAAAATAAAGAAAGCAATATTAATTTACATTGCATTGTGTGTGTGTGTGTGCATGTATGTGTGTGTGTCAGTGGTGAAATCTAAAAATTTTCCCTACTGGTTCTGTGGGCGTGGCTTGGTGGGCGTGGCTTGGTGGTCATGTCACTGGGTAGGCATGGCCAACTCAATGTCACTCAGGTCAAGGGGTGCATCATCTGGCACCTCCCCTCCCAGCCATTCCTTGTCACACCCAGCATCAACATATCTATAGTTCTGTAAAAATGTTGTTCACTTTTTTTCAACTTTATTATCTACATACTATAGATGTACTTTCATGGACCACTGAAAGGAGGAAATGGATCACATGCTTTGCCCAAGCGTGTGATAGGCAACAGGCTTTTAAGGGGCTGCCAGAAAGAGGGGGGGGGGGGGCAATGTATTTTCGAAAGCACCAGAAAGAAAAACAAGACACAATAGATGGAACCTGAAGAAATAGAGAAGCAACCTAAAACTAAGAAGAAACTTCCTGACAATGAGAACAATTAACCAATGGAACTGCTTCACTAGAAAGGGCTTTCTTTTGCTCCAGGAGAAAATCAGAATAAAGAACTGGAAAAACCTTCACAGGAAGCGGCTTTTTTGTTCTGCTGTGGAAGAAAAATAGAAGACACAGAGAAATCTACCCTGGAAGAGGTGCTCTGCTTTTGCTCCACAGGAAGCAAAAGGCAGTTTCTTTTGAGGCAGTTTCTTAATTCAGGCAAGGTGGTTTGCAGTTTCGCAACATTTTAAGGATTGCTCTTGGCTGAACGTCCAGACATCTCATTAAAGCTAGTATTCCTTTCCCTGCTTTGGGGAGGGGCGGGGGGGGAGGAAAAAAAGCGCAGAAAGTGTCCCTTTATTATTCTAGTTGAGGGCAAATGAGACTAAGACTCATTTGCTGTTTCTTAGCTCAGCTGAGGCGGCAATTGTTCTGCCGCATGAATCAGCTGAGCTAATAAACAACAGAATATAGGAGAGGTGACAGGAGGGGGAGGGCAGGTGGGCAGAGCCAATCAAAATTATCCTTACTGGTTCTCCGAACCAGTCAAAATTTTCCCTACTCAGACGGCAGAATTGGTAGCATTTCACCCCTGGTGTGTGTGTGTGCGTTTGTGTGTTGGTATGTATTTATGTATGTATTTGTTTGTTTGTTTGCTGAATGGTATTTCCTCTGATAAATGAATATCTTAAACTATGATGAAGTTTAGCTTAATGCATATTTCTATGGAGGCATTGTGATATAAATTACCCTGAAATTGGCCTATACATTTTATAAAGAAACAAATAAATTTTTAGTTAGGATTTGGTATAAGAGATTTGGTTCCCAGTCATAACTGACTACTATATATTTCAAGTAGCTATCTCTTTTATTACATATTCTTTCCTACATCATATCTGCATTTTTTTTGTTTTTGTTTATTTGTTTTTTGTTTGTTGTTGTTTTTTACATTGTCCCATGTAAAAAATAAATTCTATTGAATAAAAAAATGTGTATCCCATTAAACGTTATGCTTGCCAATATTATCAAGCAGCCTCTCCAAAAATGCCCTGGAAACTAAATACTTCTATAATGGTGACTACCTGCTGACCACCTGGACACTTCCTTCAATTTTCCTGGCAATATTTCAGAAGGGATTTGCTATTGCCTACTTTCTAGGAATGTGAGAGAGAAACTGGCCTAAGATCATCCAGTTGACTTCATGCCTAAAGTGGCACTAGAACTTAAGAGTTTTCAGGTGTCTAGCCTGATTCCTTTAATCACTACACCAAATCAGCGGTGAGTTTCTACCGGTTCGCCCTGGTTTGCCTACCCACCCGGATGTCATCAGGGATGCTCTGCGCATGCGTAGAAGGTTCTGCATATGCACAGAAGACTGCACACATGCACGCACTCACAGTTCCAAACCGGTAGCGAAGATAAGTAAAACCCACTACTGCACAAAATGGTTCTCATATCTATTTTAGTAATGCCTAATACTTGATCTAAAATATTGTCCAGTGTTAAGAAATATAATTCAGCCAACTTTTCTGCCATTCCTTCTTTTCTTTTAGCTGTAGGTCTCTGCATATACTTTGTACATTTCAAAATCAGAGTGACAGATGAGGGTTAAGTAGGGTAAGTATTAAACCTCAAGAGAAACATTTCATATCAAGGAATTCACTTCATTCCCCAAATGTAGTTTAGTATGCCTAGTGATCAAAAGTGCAAAGCAACACACAAATTCAAGCTGAGAAGAAACAAGAGATTTTAACTAGAATATCCCTATCTGTAGGATCATTTGTATACTGTAGCAATTAAAATATTGAACTTGGACTAAGAAGGTTAAAAATCAAATCCATTCAAAAATCAAACTCTCTTTTTATCCTCAACTTGAATTCAGGAAATAAAATTAAGGGACGCTCCTGAGTATATCACCAGAGCTCCTAAATAAAATGCAGATTATAAAATCCATCCATCCATCCATCCATCCATCCATCCATAATGCAATTATATAATTGAGAAAAGAAACTTTAACAACTGTTTCTCTTTTACTAACTGATTTCTTCTCAATATCAAGTCCCACTTATCAGATATGATTTTGTTCTCCATTTCTTTCTAGAAGTCAGTTGCAGAAGAACTTTTACCTTGACAAACAGTTCATCTGGTCCAGCTGCCTGATAATATTATATACACAGAATAAGGTATGAAAGTAACACACATACAATAAGAATCATTGTGACATTTTATTTTATAAATTATAAATAAAATAAAAATTGGACAAATATCCTACCTCTTTTGAAATGATTTTTTTTCTGAATAATGTAGAAGCCAGAAATCATCAATTTTATGCACTTATTAAATTCAAAGATGCAAAACATTGTTGATGTATTGAGTTTATATCTCCTTCTTGACTCATTCCCTAGAATGTAATAAAGGTCATGATATGTAAACAGAAAATAGAGCCCTGAAGCTTATCTGTAATCCCATGTAAAAAATAAATTCTATTGAATAAAAAAAAGTGTATCCCATTAAATGTTATGGTTGCCGATGTTATCAAACAGCCTCTCCAAAAATGCCCTGGAAACTAAATCCTTCTATAATCAACCTTTTCATTCAGTTCACTGAAATGCTTATATTGAAAGCCACCTTTATAATTTGTTGTTGTTTTTTAGCACCACCTAGTGAATGTACCACTTGCCATTTATTCAAGGACTTCAATGTTATTCTAAATTATTCAGCAATGTCATGTTATTTTTGCTATTCATGAACAAGATTGGAAAAAATCTTGGTTTGTTATCATTTCTGATGTATAAATAATTATTGAAACAGAATAAGGAAGCATAGAAATTAAAGTTATTTTTCTCCTAAGAAACAAGATCTAGAATGAATTTAAATCAGGAAAAAAATATTTGAGATGAAACTTACTTAAACCCTGACTGTTGTAATTTTAAAAAAAAAACTATTTTAAAATGCACCCCTCCATTGTATTTTTCTAGGTGACCCTTTTCAGTGATCTGTGATGTATTGTGCCAGCTACTAGGTGGATGCTTGAAGAATTCAATACGCTGGGATATAAAACATAATTTTAGTTGATCAGTTTAAGAGACTGAAACTATTCAGAAAAAGTGCCAGTTGTTTTATACTTGAAAGTAAGTCATACTTGCAATGTCTTACCTTGAACATCTCTTGCTTTCTCTTATTTTTCATAATTGTTTCCCATAGTGGTTTCTGAATTATTATGAAATTTAAATGCATTCTGGTGTAAATTTAATCCTTTCCTGTAGATCCACTGTTTCTAAAACATATGCCGTATATTTTCCCACACCCACCCACATTCAAACAAAGGAGAAAAATTATAAATCTATTATACTGTTTTAACATCCTCTGTAGTTTTACAGGAAGATCAATTTTCATATGAAAGGAGGTCTTAAAATCAGGATTACATTTCGTCTCCTTTACATTTTTTTCCAGTGCATGTTAGGTCATCATACATTTCCTGAACAGTAAAGAATATATATAATAAGGTTAAGTATGAATAGATTCATTTATTTAATTCTAAGGGAACATGTCCACAAAAAGCTAGTGAGAACAGAAAAAGACCTTTTTTTTTTTTGTCAGAAATGATTTCTGAGAATTTATTTTTTTTTTTCACCCTCCTTCAGAGGATGGAGAAAGAGGTGAGAGAAATAGTTAACTTGTTGTTATAATGCTGGAAGTATCATAAATTTAGGGAAAATGAAGAAATAATGTTGGAGTTCTTGATTTTAAAAATTAAATGTAATGTAATGACTGAATGTAAACAAACAATTGTATTTGCTTTTTTTAAAATTAATAAAGTCAGAATATGATGTAATATTCTGTAGAAGGACAAGATAATGGAACCAATTTCTCAGAGAAGTGGTGGTATTCCCTTGTTAAGTTATATTCAAGTGGAATCTAGAGAGTAATCACACCACATTTTAATTTCTTCATAGACTAAAAGACTGTGAATTAATCTCCTATGTGGAAGACAGCATGCTGAACAAGAAGGACAAAGTGGAACATGATAATGGGTAAAGCAATTAACGCTGTTGTATCTAAAAGTAAACTGACTTGAACAGAAGAAATAATCATGTCAACAGCATCTTAAAAGTAAATGAGTAAAAATTGCCTTATTTCAAACTTCTTAGAATCTTTTTGGCATGTTTTTTTAAAAAAAAAGAAAGAAGAGGAGCATTGGTATATAAAAAACCTCGAGAATTAGTAATAAATGTCCTTTCTAAGAAATAAACGCATTCAACAAGAGCTATTTGTTTATTTTTAAAATAGCTAACATAGTACACTGTTGCTTTGCCCATTGAATGTTCATCTTCTGAGTGAAATTAAAGGTGCTAGTTATTGTTCATGGCACAAATCAGGGACATTGGCAGGGCAGCCCATCTCCTATTATTTCTGCCCATGCCACAGGATCCAAAAATCAGGTATGCTCAAGATTTCTTCTATGAAATAATGGCATCTGATGGGAACCTGGAGATATGCTTTCTCTGTCATGATAAAACAGTTGACTCTCAAAATTTGAAAGACGGATCCTCCTGCTCTTTCTTAAGGTGTTTAAAATGTGTTTTTCTTCTCAGTTATTGGACCAAGGTGCTAGATAAAACTGTCTTATGGATTTATTTAAGAACTGCCTCAAATGAATAATATTTTGTTCTTTTGTTCTTTTAGAATGTGCCCATTTTATGTTACTATTATTGTTTAATCCAATATTAGCTGCCCTAGCTCATATTTTGTGACTGAATGGTGACTATAAACAATAATTCGACTGCCTACTTGTATATCTTTTTAGCTCTCTATCTATCTGTTCTTATTTTGTTTTTCTTGTCATAGTATACATACACTAACACCGGGAGAGGGGGGGAATCTGGCAAAAAAATATATTGTTCTGTCTCTCTTTTGTTTTACCCTGATGAATATGTCCCGTCTGTGTTTCTCTGTTTGTCATGAATTATCTCATT
This sequence comes from Ptyas mucosa, assembly GCA_012654045.1. Classification (NCBI taxonomy): domain Eukaryota; kingdom Metazoa; phylum Chordata; class Lepidosauria; order Squamata; family Colubridae; genus Ptyas; species Ptyas mucosa. The sequence goes on along the minus strand of WNWU01000016.1, from coordinate 27,252,804 downwards.
ATCTGAATTCAACACTTAATGGAGAGGAGAAATTAAAAACCAAGCTTGTAGCAAGACGCTAGCTAGAAAATATTTTGATTTCTTTCATCTCAGTGATTATATTTGCCATAATAATTTATAGGATAAAGTCTAGTTTCCTGCAGTGAAAATAAGAAAAACCTGTGCAGTTAGTAAAATAATACATATGTAGTAAGGAAATGTTTTTGAGGGTATCTGCCTGCATTTAGTAATATGAGAATCAATGTGCATACATACAATTTCAGTTTAGCAATAGCAATAGTATTTAGTCTTATATACCACCCTGTAGTATATACAGAGAGGGCTTGCAACTTAGGTGTTCTCCTGGACTCACAGCTGTCTTTAGAAGAACACCTGACGGCTGTGGCCAGGAGCGCTTTTTATCAGGTTCGCCTGATACGCCAGTTGCATCCCTTTCTGGATCGGGTCTCATTAAATACAGTCACTCATGCCATCATCACTTCCCACATGGACTACTGCAACACTCTCTACATGGGGCTCCCCTTGAAGAGCACCCGGAGGCTCCAGTTGGTCCAGAATGCGACCGCACAGGTCGTTATGGGAGCAACATGGCACTCCCATGTGGCTCCCCTCCTGCGCAAGCTGCACTGTCTCCCTGTGATCTTCCGGGTGCGCTTCAAGGTTTCGATTACCATCTTTAAAGCGCTCCATGGCTTAGGACCGTATCTATGAGACCACCTTCTGCCACCAATAGCCTCCCACTGACCAGTACGGTCCCATAGAGAGGGACTTCTCAGGGTGCCATCGGTTAAACAGTGTCGACTGGTGGCCCCCAGGGGGAGAGCCTTCTCTGTGGGAGCACCCACCATCTGGAACGAGCTGCCCTCGGAGATAAGGATAATCCAGGATCTTTGTGCTTTCCGCCGTGCCCTCAGAACATTTCTATTCAAGCAGGCCGGCCTGACCTAACCTCGTTTAAAACTAAGTTTAAATTTTTAAATTTTGAATCTGCCCTATAAATTTGAGATGTTTAATTTAATTCTATTTCCGAACTAAACCATTTAATTGTATTTTAATCGGTTATTGAACATCTGTATCACATGTATTTATCGTTTAACTGTTCACCGCCCTGCGTCCTTTGGGAGTAGGGCGGTATATAAATTTAATAAATAAATAAATAAATAAATAAATAAATAAATAAATAAATAAAT
>WNWU01000016.1:27166313-27251604 GCA_012654045.1 Ptyas mucosa | reverse complement strand
AATAAATAAATAAATAAATAAATAAATAAATAAATAAATAAATAAATAAAATAGTGCTTTACAGCCCTCTCTTGGTAGTTTACAATGTAGAAGCATTATTTGCATATTGCCCCTCTCCCTCAACATTCTGGTCCTCATTTCACTGACCACAGAAGGATGGAAGGCTGAGTCAACTTTCAGACTCTTCAGGATCAAAATCCAGGCTGTGGGTTGAGTTTGCCTGCAATACTGCACTTTAACCACTGTGCAACCAGTTCTATATATATATATATATATATATATATATTTTAAAATTATATACCGCCCTTCTCCTGCTGGACTCAGGGCGGTGCACAGCCAGAAATAAAAAACATTCCAATACAAAAATTAAAAATTTAAAAATAATTATAAACTTTGGCCGAAAATTTAAAAATCTCCCAACTAAAACCCATTAGACAATTAAAAATCTATCATCTCATATTTAACTGGGAATGTTTCATTTTCATGTCTTTTGTGAATTATCTACTCTTTGCACACAATAAGATCTTTTTTATGTAAATGAAGCATTTTCTGTAATAGAAGATATGGGTTGTATTTTTTCTAGAACTGAGTAAATCTCTGGAATATGTTCCCTGTATAGTTAAGGAAACTAATCTCTTTGTTAAAGTTCCAAAAGGCATCACCCAACTACCAATGATTCTGGACAGTTTCAGCAACCCTAAGCAGTTAATTTGGATTTGGTTCTTAGTGGGAAAGAAGAATTTTGATCCATATTGGGACCTCATGTCTGTCATTATTGATTATTTAAAAACTAACCATGCTGTTCTCCTTAATAGTATAAAGATAAATATTGGATTTTACCATCTATAGCAGGGGTGTCAAACTCATGTCGGCCCGGCTGTGTCACGTAACATATCAGGATTTTTTCCCCCTTCGCTAAACCAGACATTGGCATGGCCAGTGTGTGATGCATCCAGCCCGAAAGCCCTGATCTATTGGATTTCCATATCTCAATCTTGTCCTCCACAAGACTTTTATACATTTGGCATATCTCATCTGAACAATCTGCATCAACAAGTTGATTACAGTTAGTAGTGGGTTCCACTTACCTTCGCTACCTCTTCAGGACTGTGAGCATGCGCGGCAGTTCTGTGCATGCACAGAACCTTCTGCACATGCACAAAGCATCTGTGATGACATCCTGGTGGGTGGGCAGAGCCTCACGCCACCACCACTACCGGTTTGCTCAAACCGGGGTGAACCGGTAGAAACCCACCACTGATTACAATGCTAGCCTTCCATAGACTAAACAAAACCCACATATGTATTGCAAAGCATTGTTCACCTATCCCTGTTCCTTTGATTCATTTTCGTTGAGTATACATTTTCACCAACAAATGACATGAGAGCCTTGGATAGTACAGTGGTCTAAAGCCCTGTTATTAACATCAGCTGCCTGCAATTATTTCAGGTTCGAATCTCACCAAGGCTCAAGGTTGACTCAGCCTTCTATCCTTTCTAAGGTAGGTAAATTGAGGACCCAGTTTGTGGGGGCAATAAGCTGACTTTGTATAAATATACAAAAGTATGAAGGCTACTGCTTAGCGCATTGTAAGCCGCCCTGAGTCTCTGGAGAAGGGCGGCATATAAATCAAATTTTTTAAAAAATGCTGATTTTAATTATTTGAAGTTATTATGTCATTGTAACATTGTAACAGGTACAAAATAAATCCTTTTTGTTCACATAGCTGTTGCAGCAAAATAGAGAAATGTTATAGTCATTCTTTAGAGTTATGATAGCACAGATATCTTCTTTCAGCATTATATCAAAAATTCTGATTCAAATCATACTTCTTAATTAATATAAATTATGCAATTGATGTGAAACATTTTGTCATCCCTGCCCTCAAAAAACATGGTAGCCCTAAAATGCCCAATTGCTTTCTCTGCTGAATTTCTTTAAACCCACCCAGGGATGTTTTGGGTATCAAATCTGTTCTAAAAAGCTGCCATTCATCTGTTCAGTTTAATGTAGGCTCAGTGGGGAGTTGCTGTTATTGGCTAAAGGCAATGCCACTGTCACTTAAAAAATGAGAAAAGAAAGGCAGCCCGGCCCAGGCTAACTGTGTCATTAACATTCTGTCCATCTACAATATATCAATAGTATGCCAGACTTAATCATGTTTTATATACCTGGCTGACCACAGCAAATAGCAATCAGTGATATTTATTCAAAAAGGAACAGTGTTTAGCCTTTGTGTGTTTGCTATTCTTCTCAACTCCCAATACATAATATGCCAAGAATACCTATTAATCTTTTCCCCCACACACCACTTTAAAACTCTCTATTTTAAAAATGGTATTGGGGGAGAAAATTGAGAAGTCTTGGCATTTTGTCCAGAAATTAGAAAATTTAAGGTTCAATAGCATAATGTATATTTTGGGAAACATTAATTCAGTGGGTCTTTTCTTCAGTAAAAGGGCATACACTTGCTTGAAAGGAATTAGCTCTGTCAAGAGGGCATAAAGTAATTTGGGCTATCAGAGTGATTTAATTTCAATCCAATTTTTAAAGAGAAAACAGCAATTTGGTTGCCTAGCTTTTCCCCTACTCTCTGACAATCATAGCTAATTAAAATATATTTGTCTAACTTTGTTTAATTTCTCACTTTTTCCTCCAAATTCATTGTCACTGAGGATTAAGATTTTTTAATAATCTAAACACCTATTATCATTAATATAATTCTTCCCTAATCTGATGCTTAGAGACATTGGACTTCAATATATTTATTCCAGAGGTGGTATTCAGCAGGTTCTGACCAGTTCTGGAGAACCGTTAGCAGAAATTTTGAGTAGTCCGGAGAACTGGTAAATATCACCTCTGACTGGCCCCGCCCCATCTATTCTCTGCCTCCCAAATTCTAGCTGATCGGGAGGAAATAGGGATTTTGCAGTAACCTTCCCCTGGAATGGGGTGGGAATGGAGATTTTACAGTATCCTTCCCCCGTCATGTCCATCAAGCCATGCCACGGCCACCAAGCCACGCCCACAGAACCGGTAGTAAAAAATTTGAATCCCACCACTGATTTATTCCCCAGAGATATTATTTTTGAGAAACTGGATGTTTGGAAATTAAAGAATTTGACACCAATAAATTGTAAATATTGTAAATATACTCTCATAGAAACAAATTAGAGTCATAATTATACTACAAATGATTCAATAATGTATTGTTCACCTTACCCTAAAATAGTTTCATAACTGTAGATATATATCTGAAACTAAAGCAGAAATACTTCAAATCATTGCTAAAACAAAATAACATCACTGCAGTGAAAGTCTCCACCCCTTAAAACTCTAAAAGTAAAATTCCAGAAGCGTTTGTGCTTCATGAAACTGTTTTTCAATGTGATCATTATTATTTTTTTACTTAAACTTTAACACATCAGGTTTTGGACCTTTTCTTCTAGTTCAGTGCCACTTGAACTATTAGCATGTTTATTTAAATATGAAGACAATGTTTCAAACATTACTACTTTTTGTACTCATTATATAGATATAAAATCATGCTGTGCAACAGAGATTAGCAAGACAAAATATTTTGTTCTATTTTTTGTGCTGAGAACTGTGACATGGATTTTTTTCCTTCAAATGAGTACTATACTTTTTTAAAAATGACCAAAAAAGTTGATCTTATTAACTGCCAGATGGAATTTTTTATTCTACAGAAAGGTCCCTGAGGATTTTGCTCTGTGTCGTATTATCTTCTAATGGAAGTGGAATCTGTATAGTGTGTGTAAACTGTATCTTATCTGGCACAGTAGCAGAGAGTAAAAGATATTGATTTGAAGCTACACTTGAGGGACTGACATTTGCAGTACAATGGATTAAATTTAATGACAGAGTTAGCTATTTCTCAGCAGAAGATTTAGACATATCCCCCTGTTGATTGGGCATCATTCTGCAAAATAAACTCAGATATATTAAATGATTTTCTGACCATCTACATTGTATTTTCCCCAAATACAAAAATTGATGTCAACATTCAACATAAATGTTCTATGTATCCTATAAAATAAGATGCATAAAACATTGTTTTGCAAAAGAGATGGTTTAAGGAAGAAAATCTTGACTTAAAGTATCAAGTGGTACTCTAGGATTTAAACAGACAAACACTTGCCACATAGCACCCTAGATTTAACAATTGTTGATAAGAGGTCTGGACAGTAGACTCTGCAGTATCTGGAGACAGCAGAAGAGAAGAGAAAGAACTCGAGAAAAATAACAAATTATAAAGATCACTACATAGAAGTAGAATAATTGTGGCAAAAGAAAGCAAAGATAGTACCAATCATAATAGGCTCTTGGGAGCAATCTCAAAACAACTGGAGTACCACTTGAACGTCATTGGCATCAACAAAATCACTCTCAGTCAATTGCAAAAGGCAGCTGTACTTGGAACAGCTTACATCCTGTAAAGATATCTTTAAAACTATCAAATAACAACATCTGCCTATCCCCCCCAGGTCCTTGGGAAGAATTCAATAGGTGAATAAACATGTCATATCCAGTATGGCCAACCATAATAAATAAAGTTATATCAAGACGTTTGTATAAGGAGAGGCTTTATTCTTTTTAAAACATACTAGCTCTATATTACAGAGAAAAATGGCTCTTTTAAACTGCTATCTGCTATGAATTCATGTACAAATCATCTATAATTTGTATCATTCAGAAATTATTAAATTATGGTATTTTTTTCTCTTCAGAATAACTGTTTTACCCACTTGCATAATTAGGCAGGTTCATCTAATATGGGACCATTTTTGTTCCTCTGCTACTCCTACAACAAAGCCAAGAAAGCTGTAATGGAGATGAGGGAAAGGCAATTATAACTTCTTACATTTTCCCTAATAAAGTAAATAGTGCAGTATTTTAATGCCTAAAATTATTACACTGAACATAGATATGCTGAAACATTTAAAAATTTCCAAATATTAGGACTTAGTAGAAAGAACTGCAATCGGTCATCATGGAAATCTGCATGGCTTTAACTGTACTGTACCTTAGTTAAAATAGTTGGAAGATTCTAGAACAGAGGTCTTCAAACTTGTCAGCTTTAAGACTTGTGGACTTCAACTCCCAGAATTCTCCAGCGGCTGGCTGGAGAATTCTGGGAGTTAAAGTCCACAAGTCTTAAAGCTGACAAGTTTGAAGACCCCTGCCCTAGAAGGCAGCCAGGATGGATAAGATGAAATAACCTTGGATTTGGCAGATCAAAAACATCTCAAGTCAATAAAGAGGTATAACAGAGTAACAGAGTTGGAAGGGACCTTGGATATCTCTAGTCCAACTCCCTGTTCAAGTAGGAAACTCTATACCATTCCCGATAAATGATTATCCAATCTCTTCTTAAAAATTTCTAGTGATGAAGCACCCATAACTTCTGGAGGTAAAGTTAATTGTTCTCATCCGAAAATTTGTCCTTAATTCTAGGTTAGTTGTCTCCTTGATTAGTATTCATCCAGTGCTTCTTGTTCTGCCTTCAGGTGCTTTGGAGAACAGAGCTACATTCTCAGGGTGGTGTAAAGCTTTAACTTGGTGATTTGATTTGAAACAAGTTTTTTCTGACTCAAGATGATCTTACAAAATGGATCTTCATTTAGGTCATTTGGAATTGGCATACAAATGCCCTCTTAAATAGCAAACTAAAGCTCCTTCCCCCAAAAGCCTTTATTGACCGAGGAAAAATATAAATAAGAATACCTGCTGTTTTGTTGAGAGAATATAGTGGATTATCTACATTGACCCTTCCCATCACTTGCTTTTCAACATAATCAGCATAATTATGCCTTTCAGCATAATCCCTTAATTAAAGGAATTTTAATATATTTTCATGCAATAAATATTGTCTCAAATCACCCAATAATATATTTGGATCAAAATGTGATGAAAACACATCTCAAAGTAGCTTCTTCTGTTGCAGTCTCAGCAGTGAGCAGCAGTTCCTATGGTTATGTATAAATTATGCAGATCGCAATCATCCAGTATGATTCAGCTGATAAATTGTATTATTCCCTGCCACTTTAATTATATCTTTTTACATAAAGGAGTTGGCTGAACACTTTGCTAATTAATCTTGTAACATATGACCTAATAGCCCTTTCCAAAGAGCTTGCACAATTGCTGCAGTCCAAAATAGCATTCATTTAATTAAACAGTAGGTTGAAAATAATACAAATATAGTCTATTCTTGCATCAAATATTTCATTTAAAGCCAATATGTAGGGAAATATTTTCATACATTTGTTAATGGTATCTGATCAATTCTTTGAACCTTATTGCAATACTAGTATGAGAACATGCCTTATATAATATTTCTGTAACACCAATTATCCGGCCTGTCCTATATATACCAAACACTTTATATATATATATATATATATATATATATATATATATATATATATATATACACAAAAATACGACATAATGTCAGAACAATAAGCTAATTTAATCAGTAGCCATGTGCAAAGATCAAGCCTAAAATAAATAGTTTCCTTTTTTCCCCTCATCCTTTTTATCCTTATTTCACTCTAAAGCATGAGGTCACAGCACTGCAACAATTTGAACACCATAAAACCTGGATGTCTTTCCCAATGAGCTATGCCAAACTACTGTCTCACAATGCCAGGTCATTATCTGCATCATGCCAAGGCTTGTCAATAAATAGTTTTTGCCAGTCAATCCCAATAAGGGTTTCCCTTCTCAGTCAGCTGCTCCAAGGAGTCTGCCAGCCTGAGAAGCCAATAACCTCACAGTAATCACCTTGCTACGTTGCTAAGCACTTTACAAAGTGCTGTGCCACACTCTCCTCATCTCTGCTTTCCCCACCCCTTTTGAAAGAAATACAAGGAATAGTTCAAAATGCATTGTAGCCTGAAACTATCTACTGATAAAAGGACATACTTTTCTCCTTGTTCTCAGGGATCTGAGGTTAGTAGAAGTGAAGAGCATTATGAATCATGTTGAAATGTTTGAAGGAATAGGGGGGGAAGCAGTCACAGTGTGAAGTACTCTTACAGAGTTTCTCTGATTTCCCCCATGTATGTATTTGTTTTTCATTACATTAATTTCTTACTGAATCAAATGATAGCCTGTGGTTAATACAATGTTGGATATAAAAACCACAGGTTGAAATATTATAGTAGGAATAAGTTCACCTTAAATTAAAAATAATGTAACAATAAAATTAGAACTCAAGAAGAAAAATCTTTTAAAAGATAAATAGAGATGGCACTATCTAATTTGAAAGCCTGTAGAACCCTTCCCTTTTCAATATTTTTTCAAAGCAGCCAGAGAAGGACTCTTCCATATAGCAAGGGTGCCATACTTGATCATGTCACAGGCCTAATTGTGACATATCACAATGTTTTTTGCCTTTGTCATGCGTGGCCTACACATGACATAGGGATGTCAGTTTGACAGGCCTGCAGAGAGACAAATCTAGTACTAATGTGCTGAAAAACAATGGTTCCTGGTCTCCGCTTCTTTTACTTCACAATACGTGGGCACTAGTATCACTTTCCCCCTAATAAATCAAAATACATTGAGGGATTTAACAAAAGAAGGGAATTATGTTCCCTAAACAGGTCATCAATGAAAACAACTAATTCCTTCTTATTCTATATTTTATCTTTAATAGTGATTGAAAGGGGTCCAAATAATAGATGCTCTGTAGTCGATCTGCCACCACTATCTCAACAACCTTTCCAGAAATAAAGATTGGACTCAAATGATTTCTTCTAACAGGCTGGACCACAATTTTTTTTAAAGAAGAACAGAAAAGAAACATTCACAATTTCTTGGATACAAATATTACCATATCGCTAGATTAGGCATTTATCAACCACACAAGTTGTAAAAGATTGAAATCAGTATATTCATTTATTTGGCATATAAAGGCCAGAATGACTCACAAGTAATATAATAAGATGATACTTTTGTCACAAACAGAATCTGTCTATTAGGAATCAAGGTTTTGGTGAATCTGAGTAAATTTATTGGGTAAATGCCATGCAAAGGTATTGACTTTTCCATAAAAGAAAATTAGTTACCTAAACAAGACGTTATCACTAATGCAATGAGGGAACAAAACCAAAGTTGCTATTCCTTTCTTATCAGCCAAGTATACCCAGTGCTCAGTCCAAATCACTTATAATATATCTTCACTAGCACTTTAGGCACAATTGCTATTGCTTCATTTCCAAAGATCTTCAATAAACCAAGGACACAATCAGAATTGGCTTGCAGCAAAAAGCTTCTTGAGAATGATCTCATGTAGCACTTGGCAAGATGATGCACAGATTTGTTTAGGTAATACAAGCAAGTTAAAGTTACCATCTGGACTGCAATATTTTAATATTTCTGACACATTATATCAACAAGGCTACCTATCAAGCCACCAAGAATTTGGGAGAATCATCTCTTATACTATAACTTAACAATTCCGTATGTCAGTTCAGAAAAACTGTACAGAGTAGGATCTTCTGAGTTATGCCCTTGCATGTAGGAAGAACATTTCACCCTTTTCCTATGTTGTTCTTTTATAACAATGATTGTTGCAAGGGCATCACTTAAAAGTGACATACTTCCATATTCTACGTATTTTTAATTGATTTTGGACATACAATAAATGTTTCCTATGAAATGACAATCTACCTGCTTATACAACTTATCTTCCCTATATAAATCACGAAGTAAAATATGTTATTTTTTTATAATAAAAGCAAGATAAGCTACCATTTGCATTAAGAGTTTATTGCAGGGTATTTCAATTATTTTGAAGTGCATAGAAAGTAATATATCATATTTTTAGGCATATAAGATGCACCTTTTTCCCCCCAAAAAGAGGTGAAAATCTGGGTTGAATGTAGCCCCGTCCAACTTCTCAAATGGAGGTTTCAGAGGCTGAAAAAAGTATTAGAAAAGAAGCTTCAGAAAAGAAGCCCCCAAACAGAGCTTCAGAGGCTTTTTCCTGAAGCTGTTTTGGAGACTTTCAGAGGCAGAAAAGAAAGTTTTTTCTGAAACAGAGTTTCAGAAGTTTCAGAGGCAGAAAAAAAAAGCCAAAAAAAAGCAAGGCACAGAGCTCACAACCAAGGAACCTGTTGCTAAAATTCACCTCTGGGAACAGCTATGGGGGGATATTCTGGGAGGCCAATCTACCTGCCAATCAGTTTTCTTCTTATTTTCTTCCCCAGAAACTAAGGTGCATCTTATTCTCTGGTGCGTCTTATACTCCGAAAAATACGGTAATCATTAGATTCATAAAAAGGTGTAGTAATATATTCATGGAACTGTTTAACAGTTATGTCCAACAAATGTAAGCTATTGCAATGTTAATAAGCTGATCACAATCCATTCTTTATCCATGCTTACCTCTTTATTATTCACTCTCATTATGGAGAACGGACACCAGCCATGATTTCTGAACTTATTATTTGAAAGATAATGCAGGACATCGAACTGAAATGAATATGGCAAGTAGTCAAATAAGCAAATTCTCTTGAGACTTGAATATACTTTAGAGCAAGATATTATATAGATCCTAAAATCCTATAGGACTTCCTGATTTAAGTGGACAGGAAACCAGATATCAACCAGATAGTAGCTGACATGGACCAGGAGTCAGTGGTTGTGATAAATGTAGTAGTGCCAAGCAGGGGTGGGTTCTAAAATTTTTTACTACCTGTTCTGTGGGCATGGCTTATTTTGTGGGTGTGACTTGGAGGTCATGTGACCGGGTGGCCATGGCTATGTGTATAGGGACTACTCAGAAGGCTGAAAAATGTCATTTCTGACAGGTCCTCGTACTTTTGACTTATGACCATCCTCACATTTATGCCCGTGCAGCATTCTTAACAACCATGTCACTCATTTCACAACTGCTTCTCTTTACCATGGTGACAAGATAGGGCAAAAAACCTAAAGTGTGAGGACAGTCATAAGTTCAAGAACTGGTCACAAGTGTGAGGACCAGTCAAAAATAACTTTTTCAGCCCTCTGAGTAGTCCATATGCACAAAAGATTACCCAGAGGGCTGAAAAAAGTGATTTGTGACAGGTCCTCGCACTTTTGACCGGTCTTCGCACTTATGACTGGTCATCATTTATGCCCATTGTAGCATTCTTAACAATTGTGTCACTCATTTCACAACTGCTTCTCTTCACCATGGTGACAAGATAGGGCGAAAAACGTAAAATGTGAGGACAGTCGTAAGTTTGAGGACTGGTCAAAAGTGTGAAGACCAGTCAAAAATAACTTTTACAGCCCTTTGAGTAGTCCATATGCACAAAAGGATTCAATTATTTCTTCAAAGTGCTGATGATTGCACCCTGGCTGGAAGAACTCCAACAGGGGAGTATTTCCTCCCAACAGTGGTGTAAAAAGCTTAAAGCAACCCTTCCCCTTTAAGAAAGTCAAGAAAAAAATAGCCTCCAGAACCGGAATGACAGTAAGTCTAGGCATACTGCTGGAGAGGCAGTTTCTGTAATAAAGATTAGTCTAGGAAACAACACCAAATGTAGTAATTAATCCTTACAAGATTAACCCTGCAAAGTGGAAAGAAACAAAAGGAGATTTCTTTTAACAACCGGTTCTCTGAACTGCTTAACTGCTTAACTACTTAACAACCGGTTCTACTGAAGTAGAATCCCACCACTGGGTCTACCCATTTATTTTTGCAGGCACCGGTCTACTCATTTGTTTTCTTTTAACACTGATCAGCTGTAGGGTGGCCCTTTGAAGCCCCGCAGCAAGAGTTTAAACAGTTTTTTTCCCTTTAGCCATCAGCTGGGACTCAGGAGGCAGCAATAGATTGGGGGTGGGGCCAAATAAAAGGTAAGAATAACCCGGGGGGGCGGGGGGAGAACCGGTTCAGTGACATCATATTGTCACCGCTACCAGCTCGGCCGAACCAGGCTGAACCGGGAGGAACCCACCACTGGTGCCAAGTAATAACGTCAGGAAGAAGTATGAGAAACTGGAGAAGTACCAAGACCTGAAGGAAGAACTAGAAAGGATTCCAAAGTGGTCCTACTAGTGGTTGCATGGCTTTAATTCCTAAGTTTAACTAAGAGAGTGCTCCAACAGATTACAGGAACAATGTCCTAGCACAAATGCAGTGCTAGAAATAGTTAAGATACTGAGTAGAACCAGGGGTGGGTTCTACTTATCTTTACTACCGGTTTTCAGCGGGGCTGTGCGTGCACTCTTCTGCGCAAGCACAGAAGTTTCTGCGCATGCCCAGAAGCTTTTTGATGATGTCAGGGTTGGTGGGCGGAGCCTCCCGCCAGTTTTACTATCAGTTGTATAGAACCGGTGTGAACCGGGGGCAATCCACCACTGAGTAGAACCCTCAAACTCCAGGCCTCTGATAGAGGTCCCAAGATTGAGGAAGACATATACCACCCATAGAAATAAGAAGTAACATGGTTTCTTCCTTTAATTTGTTTACATTTTTTCCTTCATTTATTGTTGCATTCATTTGAATGTTTGTGGAAATATTTGTTGTTTTGAAAGAAGAACTTTATTATGGGCCTTCTTGCTTTGAATCCAGAAGATTTAATTTCTTATTACAGCTATTTCCTATTCATCAACCAAAAATGGGGAAACTGTAACTAAAAAGAAATGCTACCAGCAATACACTTACAACAAAATTTAGTTGATTTCATAGCTCACAGTTGACAATGTGTAATTTTATGGTCTCTTCTCTGAGCTATTATATTTAAGAATACAAAATTTTGACATGATATTTTGAACTTAAATGTTAGTTCAATCAATGATGTTGAAAAATATGGTTTCTTTGCTCTTTTGCTTTTATTTATTTGTTATATGTAACACCATGGTTCTTGAAAGAATATAGAACTGCAGATACATTTCTCTAGAGCCCTTATGATTTTTGTATAAATATAGCTAAGCTAAAATGACCCAAGTATTCTAAGTAGTTTTATTTTAGCTTTGTTTTCTTTTTCAACATATATTTGTGTTCTATTTTTCTATACTCCATAGTAATAGCCAATATACCAAGCTATTGGGATATATCCAATAAACTGGTCAAAACCCCATAACTGCCACAACTGAAGAGTACCAGTAAAGAGAAAACATGTTTCTCTTGATGAATCTGGTTAATTAAAATTGTTTTTGTCCAGTTTCAACTAAGAGTTATGAATAAGGAATTATTTAATCCATAATTGCAAAAACTAGATTAAAAAAAAGTTATTCTGTGTGATGATTTAAGCTCTGATGACTTGGATGTTCTGATACTATATGTTTCTTACCATGGTAATTGTTCCATTCCAATTTATAATCCTGAGTTAAATCTGAATCATTGCCTAATAATCACTGCCTCACTGAAGACATACTCGCACATTAGCTATTGTATGGTTCTTTTAGTATAATCATGAATGCAGAGAAATTTGGTTATACATGAGAATTTAGGAAGGACAAAGAGCTCTTTAAACAAAGCTGCAATTGGAATAGCTCTTTCTAAGTTACTGTCTGAGACCCTCTCATTTCAACCATTCCCCAGTCTTTAATGGACTACCTATTCACTATGAATCATCATGAAACCACAGAGTTGCTAGCAGAAAGCTTTTAGCTTAATGGCTAGTTCAAAATATTGTTAAGGTATAATGAGATTTTTTACATTTACATTAGGTCAGTTTAGTTTAATGTTAATTCCTAGAGATGATTAGTTCCAAATTGCAGTGGAAGCTTTGGAACAACCAATAATCCAGATAACCAAATAGAGCAGTTTCTGACTTACACTACAGGATTGGATATTAGCTGTATGTCAGTTATGTTTAATAATATTGAAGGCTTACTTTACTTTTGGCTATTCTGGTAATAATTCAAAGACTTCTTGCAGTTACTTGATATTAAGGCGAATGAACTTAAACTTCCTATATGTACCAAATGTTAATAGGCAGTAGAATGTGTTAAGATATAAGTACCTCTTGTATGCTGTTGAATTTCTGAATAATTAAAAGTTGAGCAGACTATATTTGTAATTAGCAATATGCTCACATTTGGATTTCAATATTTTTGCTTATTAAGAACAAGAGGGTTCATAGTGTTTTATTAAGAAAAATACATGCAGTCTAGTTTTACATACAGTTCAATGGACTTTAAGTATTAGTTCCCCAATTTCATCAGAATGGCCAATTTACATTGATGGCTGTGTAACTCTAGATGGTTACCAGTTGTCTTTGGAAATAATTGCTATTTAGGTTTATAAAGCATTCATTAAATGTCTACTTAAATTACATAAAGATCATAATAGGCATTTAATGGATGCTTTTTAAAGTGAACTACAAATTACTTTGGATTATAAGTAACAGTAGGTTTATAAAGCTATCATTATGTGTCTATTAAGATCATTTAACTTAAGTGTTCTATAATTAGACAAGAGCTAGAATTTTAATTGCACATTTGCAAACTGTTAGCTGGGGTTTCTAAATTGAGCCCTCATTTTGCTCACTATAGAAAGGTCTTTTTTGTACAGTCATGTCCTGCTACATTGAATGTAGTTATGTGAATTTTTTGGGGGGGTATAAAACAGAGAGAGGGAGAGGGAGAAAGAGAGGGAGGGAGGGAGGGGGAGGGAGGGAGGGGGGAGGGAGAGAGAGCGAGAGCGAGCACACATGTATTTGTATTTTAATTTGACAACATTGACAATTGAATATATAATGTGCCTCATCTTATCTGGAAAATATTAATAATATTTAGGATGGATAATCATTGACCTATGGAAATAAGATTTGATCCAATATAGAGCTTGGATAACACCTGAAAGTCATAGTTTAATGAACATTTGGCTTAGTTCCAACTTTTATACAGATGTCCATGCAATGATAATATGAAATTAATTGGTTCTTTTATAGACAGTCTCAGAAGACATGCTAAAGACATTATCATCAAGGAGACACTAACCTATTCACTGATCCCAAAGTGTTCATACATTTACCAATGATGTAGCATGTTCATGAAACCACATGGAGATACTCACATCTGTGCTATATTTCTCTTTTCTCTATGTTATGGACATAATTTTAAAAGGTTCCTCACCACTGCTATAATTTACTGTAAGAAATATTTTTTGTCAGAAATTTATATCTATAAATTCTGGATTTCTTCTAAAAAACTGTCTGGTGATGTAATTCATGTTGTTCTTTTTTATGGTTGACCTTCAGATATAGCTATTAGACATTGGTGCTTGTAAAATGTTTTAAAATGGGGTTTTACTCCAATTTATTTATTTGGTTGGTTGCTTACTTATTTACTTATTTACATTATTTCTGCATTGCCATCTCATATTAACTCTTAGTGGTATACAATAAATAAAATACAATACATTGTATACATCATTAGCAGAACGAAAAAAATGATATACATTAAATAGCGATATACATTAAAAAACTAGAATCAAAACAAATATACATAGATAAGGAGGGAAGAATTTTAATGATTGAAATAAAAACAGAACAAAAAACATTATTGATTTCAATTTATGCATCAAATAACAACCAAAATGAATTTTATAGAAAGATACACAATAAAGCAAAAGAATTAGAATATGAAAACATATGCCTAATTGGAGACTTCAACATGATTATGAATGTGAAAAAAGACTATTGAAGCAATAAGAAAAATAAAACAAAGAAAAAGACACTACCTGACACATTTCACAAGATGACACACGAATTATGCCTACAAGATACATGGATGAAAATAAACAAAGAAAAAAAACAATATACATTCTATTCTACTCCACATCAATCGTGGTCTAGGTTAGATATGGTATGGATGAGGACAGAACTCAGAAAGGAAATAGATAGAAGTGGAAACAATGACTAATATATGGGCGGATCATAATCCATTAAGAGTAACATAGAAAGGCCAGAAGAAAAGAAAAAGGTGGATGTTGAACAAAGAAATATTAAAAGATAAAGAATATATTCAAATGATTGAAAAAGAAATGAATATATTTTTTTAGGATAAATACAAAAGAAGAAACATTCCTCCAAAACCTATGGGAAACCGCAAAAGCATGTATAAGAGGTCTAACAATTGCTTACACAGTGAAGAAAAACAAAAATAAAAAACAAGAACGAGATAATTTGTTAAAAGAACTTAAAAAATGGGAGCTTTACAGAAGAAGCCCCAGAATAAAAGAATTAACAAAAAAAAAATAGATTTGATAAAACACAAGATTAATCTGACCACACAAACAGAGATGGCACAGAAAATTAAATCAGCAAAGCAAAACTACTTTGAACATGCCAAGAAAACGGGACAATGTCCTGCATACAAATTGAAAAAAGAAAAAGAGAAAAAAATGATACACCAGTTACAAGATGAGAAAGGAGAGATATATTACAGAAAAGAAAAATATAGCAAAAAACTTTTTCCAAAACCTATACACACAAGAGAATATACCTGAAGAAGATATTAAACGATATTTAGATAAGATGAATATAATCAAATTGGAGGAGGCACAGAAGGAAATATTAAATGGACAATTAGTATGACAGAATTAATGGAGGCAAGGAAAAAACAGAAAAACAACAAAACACCAGGCCCAGACAAACTTCCGGCAGAATTATATAAGACATGTCAACAACCATTAGATGAAATACTGCTAGAAATTTTTAATGAAGCACTCCTGAAGGCCAGAATACATAACTCATGGATGGAAGCCACTGTAACACTTATCCCAAAAGAAAATACAGACCAACAACAAATCAAAAACTATAGACCCATTTCACTGTCAAATACAGATTACAAACTATTTACATTGATAATTTTGGAAAGATTAAAAAAAGTAATAAATGAATTTATCTCCCCTGACCAAAACGGCTTTCTGCCAAAAAGGCAAATAAAAAACAATATGAGAATTATAATAGATGTATTAGAACAGCGGTTCCCAACCTGGGGGTCGCGACCCCTTTGGGGGTCGAACGGCCATTTCACAGGGATCACCAAAGCCCTCTTCCCCCCGCTTTCACTCACCCTTACCCTCTGCCTCTGTTGGATCGCCTTTGCTGGTCGCTTACTCCGCCCACTCCCAATCTATTGCTGCCTCCTGAGTCCCAGTTGATGGCTAGAGGGAAAAAAGCTGTTTAAATTCTTGCCGCGGGGCTTCAAAGGGCCACCCTACAACTGATCAGTGTTAAAAGAAAACAAATGAGAAGATCGGTGCCTGCAAAAATAGAAAAAACAGCCTCTTTCAGCTTCAGCATAGGTTAATTACCATAAAATAAATCCGCCTCCCGACTCTCAGCTGATTTGCTCTCAGCTGTTTTGTGCAGGCTCTTTTGCAAGTTCTTGTTTTGCAAGCACTTTGCCTGCTGCAATTTTTGCAGCAAACTTTGCCTGCTGGAGCAAATTTTTTTCCCTAGCTAAAAGGAAACTGAAAGTAAAGCAGGGTCTTTGCTGCAACGTGACAAAATGAAACAGGGAGAGAGATTTCTTTTTCCTCACCAAAAAAGTAGGTGCAAAACTGCAAACAATGGGAAATTTAGGGCAAAAGAGGAGAGTTCAAGATTTTTAAACACAAAAGAAAAAAAGCTCTATTTAACTAGGGAACTGTAATAATTGAGATTAAGTGTATATTGTGTTGAAAGCAGAAATGGTTAAGTATGGTTAAGAATATATGGGGGAAATTATTTGGTTTATTATTATTGGTAAATATAATTAATTGATTTGTAAGAAATTGGATTGCATGGAAATAATTGGAATATTCATGTTCATATTGATTAATATACAAAAAAGATAGTTATATAACTAATTGATTTATATTAAAATGTTGAATTTGTATGAAACAACTGTATTACATAATTACATAAATAACCAATGTGAGGATATAAAAATAGATGACAATGCGAAGGGGTATAATATAGAATAGAAGGGAAAAATTGAATTTGATTAAGATTAGAGATAAGGATGAAGGGTAATATTGGTTTTTTAAAAAAATATTTGAGGAATAAATATGGCAAAAAAGAAATATAGAAATTGTAAATTTAAGTGAAATGACTAAACACTGTTTAAATTTGTGAACTGGCAAATACTCTGTTCAAAGAAAATACATTGTATGTTTGTATGTGTGTTTCTAATTATTGCTATTTATTCATCTTTGTTCTCTTTTATTCTTTAAAGTTTAACAATTCATTCTTTATCTTAATATCTTTATATTTGTTTGGGGTTGGTTTTTTTCCCTTTCATCTTTTTTATTGTACAGCAATCTTTCTCCTCAAACCCCTTTTCTTTCCTTCTTACTTTCTCTTTCCCCCCCCCCTTCTTCTCCTCCCTACTTCCTCTTCCTTTCTCCTTCTCCTCCTCTCTTCCTCCCTCTCTTACCCTCATTCCTACTCTAATTTCCCTTCCTTCATTCCTATCTATTGCTGTATCCTTTTATGCATATGGACTAGTCAGAGGGCTGAAAAAGTTATTTTTGACTGGTCCTCCCGCTTTTGACCAGTCCTCGAACTTACGACTGTCCTCACATTTTACATTTTTGCCCTATCTTGTCACCATGGTGAAGAGAAGCAGTTGTGAAATGAGTGACATGGTTGTTAAGAATGCTGCACGGGCATAAATGTGAGGATGGTCATAAGTGTGAGGACCAGTCAAAAGTGCGAGGATCTCTCAGAAATGACTTTTTTTTTTATTGAAAAAGTTTTTTATTAAAATTTTTACATACATTTTCTCCCCCCTCCCCCACCACCCCCCGGACTTCCCAGAGCAAATACAAGTACATGATAAAATACAGCTCAAATTCTCTAAGTTAAACTCCATTTCACACTTATCATAATCCTAATCATTAAACAAGTAAATTAAAGGAAAGCAAGTCTTCTTTTCTTCTTATTCCATCTAATTCGACAAAATCCATCTCCATGTCTCCATTTATAGTTACAGCAATAATCACAACTATCATTACTCAGTATAACTAATTAATACTTAGCAAATTATTAAGTCTACACAATCTAACAAAATATTTTGTAACTTCTTTCATTTAAAACAGAAAAAGAAAACACAACAAGAGAGAAAAATAAAAAACCCTCAATCAAAAAAAAACAACAAACCCCCCCCCCAAATTTAAAATAGAATACTATATAAAATCTTCCGTCCTCCATTTTTGAACCATCAAGGTCCATTTATAGTTAAAACACTTAAAACAATAATAATAAAGTTTTTAGTCAAAAAAGGAGTATAACAATCAAACCTCTTATAAATTTATCAATACAGATAAAACATCATTCAATAACTATATCAAACATTTTAATTCTTCATACTAGATTAAACCAGTTGCTAATCTTCTTATCTTCACATCTTCCAACAGCATATAGAATATCTTCATCATTTGCGTCTACCCACCTAAATAGTAATTTGCTTCTTTATAAAAAAAACCCCCCCGAGTGACTTTATAATTATAATTGTAGTAATATCCATCAAATCCAGTCAAAACTAGATTAGTAGATCCATCAAACGTATTAAGGAAACCACCAGATCAACTGCAATTGCTCTAGATCCATAGTCCTTTTGCCTTATATTTATTACCATCAAACAGAAAGCTCCGATTTAGTATATTCAATGAGACTTCT
This sequence comes from Ptyas mucosa, assembly GCA_012654045.1. Taxonomy (NCBI): domain Eukaryota; kingdom Metazoa; phylum Chordata; class Lepidosauria; order Squamata; family Colubridae; genus Ptyas; species Ptyas mucosa. Next base: position 27,232,962 of record WNWU01000016.1, on the reverse strand, counting down.
ACGTTTACAGTTAAATCCAGATTTATCACAGTCCTTAATAAAATGTTCCAATTCCTTCAAGTCAGGGCATATTTCACAACCCAACACACCAGCATTGCTGTGATCTGTTTATTCTTCTCAAAATATTCCAGTACAACTATAAATTGCCTCCTCATCGTCCATCACTTGGTTAACTGGCATTGAATTGCTGTGTAGTATTTTTTTTTTCTTCCCCCCCAAAAGTTCAAAGTCTTTAAACATTTAAACAATGCTTTTTAAGGACCATCATCTCGTCAAGCAGGGTTATTTTCCTTTTCTCCAGGCTTTCTTCTTTTCCTTTTTACGAACTTTCTTCTTAACTTTGATCCCTCTGCCTTTTTTAACTCCAGCAGGGATTTGCGGTTTTTGGGATTGGATATTATAAACTTTTTGCAGAAATATGGGTTCTTCTGGAAACAAGTCATCAGCTTGCAGAGCTTCTTGCTCCTGCAAAACCATCATCTTTCTCTCTTCTGTAAGATCTGCTATGGTCTTTTGTTGTTTTTTTTCCTTTCCCAGCTCTTGACTCAATCCCCCACTGCTTGATTGTAACTCAGTATTCCCATGTATTTCATTGTTTCCAGCTTGAGAAGCTTGAAATATAGTATCAATTCTTTTCAATAAAGCAGAGGTAATTGAACTCAAAGCTTCCTCAAATTCAGACCATTGAGAATTAAATAACCCTCCTTTCCTTTCTTTGTTTTCGAGAAGCCCAGCCATCCTGCCCCCCTTCTTCCTTCCCCTCCAGAAGGACGGGGAAAAAGAAAAGAAAAGAAAAAAAAGAATTTCAAGAAGAAAAAAGAAAAAAAAGACTTTTTAATTTATATTGCTGCTTGAGTTATTATTATTACATCCTTTCTTATTCCATCCACTTTTCAAAAAGGAGTTTTACGTTTCAAACAGGGGCTTTTCAATAATTATTTTTAACTTTCACTTCTTCACGCCCTGTTGAAACTCAAACGCCATCTTACTTTCACTTTCCACTTAAGAGAAATCTTTTAAGAAAGTAAGTCCCTGGAGTTAGAAAAAGAGAAAAAAAAATACTTGCTGTTTCCTTCGTGCAACTTGTGCTCTGCCAACTTGATTCAAAAGGTATTTGTTTAAAGTTGTTTGATGGGGTGGCCGCGGCATCTAGTTCTGACAGGGAAAGACTTCCCAGTCAGAGGCATCCCAGGTCCGGAGCTTTTGACAGGCTTCACGGGGAGCTCTCATCTTCGAGCACCAGATTATTAGGTAAATCTGGTGCCCTCAGGGAGCTCTACCCCACCCGTCTGCTCTCCTTCCCCCCTTCTTCCTGGGGGGAAGGATTCCAAACCGCAAGACAGCCGATTTTCGCTGTTCTTGCGGTTCTACGGAATCTGGGGCTGGCGCTTCAAAAGAAGCGTCTGGCGATGCCGCTGGCTCAACCGGAAGTCAGAAATGACCTTTTTTTAGCCCTCTGAGTAGTCCCTATACACATAGCCATGGCCACCTGGTCACATGCCCAGCTAGCCACGCCCACCCAGTCACATGACCTCCAAGCCACACCCACAAAATAACCCACGCCCACAGAACTGGTAGTAAAAAAATTTAGAACCCACCCCTGGTTGGGGGTCACCACAACATGAGGAACTGTATTAAAGGGTCGCGGCATTAGGAAAGTTGAGAACCACTGTATTAGAATATTATGAAGCAAATCCAGACAAACAAATGGCATTAATATTTTTGGATGCACAAAAAGCCTTCGATAATTTAAATTGGAGAGTCCTTATTTTACAATTTAGAAAATAAGAAATTCAGAGATAAATTTGTAAAGATGGTAGAAAAAATATACTCAACCCAAACGCAAAGATAGCAATAAATGGAGATACTACTGAACAATTCACAATAGCAAAAGAAGTGAGACAGGGATGTCATCTATCCCCCTTATTATTTATCTTAACATTAGAGATATTGTTAAATAAAATCAGAAGTGAAAACGAAATAAAAGGACTGAAAATAAAAAAGGAGGAATATAAAGTCCAAGCCTTTGCTGATGACCTGGTCTTCATTTTAGAACAACCAATACTGTCAAGACCCAAATTTACAATGCAAATAGAGGAATATGGAAAAGTAGCGGGACTTAAAATTAATAAACTCAAAACAAAGGCATTAATGAAAAACCTCACCAAGCAGCAGGAGAAAGAATTAGAAGACAAAATGGGTATCCAAACGACAAAACAAATAAAATATTTAGGAATATGGCTAACAAATAAAGGTTCATCGATCAAAGAAGACAACTATAATAAATTAATACTACAAATAAAGAAAGATTTGGAAATTTGGAGCAAACTACAACTATCCTTTTTTGGAAAAATAGCATCAATTAAAATGAACGTGTTACCATGAATACTATTCTTATTCCAAGTAAGTCTTTTTTAAAGACTTAAATAAATTAATAGTGAACTATATTTGGCAGGGGAAAAAATCAAGAATCAAAATACAATCACCGCAAGACAGTAGAGAAAGAGGAGGATTTGGACTCCCAGATTGGGAAACTTACTATAAAGCAACATCACTTATATGGATCAAAGACTGGATGGAATTATGAAACAAAGGAATTTTAACATTAGAAAGATACGATTTTCAGAGAGAGTGGCATGCCTTTTTATGGTAGGAAAATAATAGACAACATAACTATTTTCAATGACATTTAATCAGAATGTGGTTCCAGAACATGCTGGAAATGCAAACTACTACAAACATGGCAAGGGATAAAAAAGAATCACTATGATAAAATTGCAGAATAGTTATCCACAATGGAGGCACAAATTTACCCAAATGCATTAGACATTGAGAAAATGAAAAGATATAAAGATTTGTTAAATAGTCAAGGGGAATTGAAAACAAGGCACGATAAAGACATTGATTGGTGGCCTTACATGCAAATAAAATCTAGATATAAGACAGATTTGATACAATATGGATTCCAAAGAGAAGTACACAAATTAGATAAAATCCTTCAAGGCACAGAAGATAAATTGATTTAAAAAAAATATAACTATCTATTAAGGTACAAATTGGAAGAGGAGGTAATTAAGGAAAATATGATAATTTGGGTGAAAAATTTTGGATATAACATTGAATTGGATAAATGGGAAAAATTATGAAACAAAAATTATAAACTGACAATGTCTGTATCCTATAAAGAAAACATGTAGAAAATGTTTTACAGGTGGCACTTGCCACCAGCCAGATTGGCAAAGATGTTTCCAATACTTCACCAACGTGCTGGAAATGCAAACAGCAAAAGGGAACATATTATCACATGTTGTGGTCCTGTCATAAAGCGAAACAATATTGGAGTAAAATCAGAACACAATTAGAAGAAATAATCAAACAACGTATAGAGATGAGGCCAGAAATATTCTTACTAGGAATACTCCCAGGGTCATATGAAAAATAAATACAATATTTAATTATTCATATTATCACAGAAGCAAGAATAATCTACGCTCAGAATTGGAAAAACAATAATATACCAACCAAAGATAATTTGATCAGAAAAGTTTTGGAATGTGTGGAAATGGATAAACTTACAAAGGAGATACACGAAAAAGAGGAAACAGAATATTACTTAGTGTGGAAGAAATGGTATGAATGGTTGGAGGAGAGAGATAAAAGGCAAGGAAAAATTAAATAATGGTTGAAATAGGAGTTGAAGTACAGTAACAAATATGAGGAAACAAAAACTGTAGAAATGAAATTGTGTACATGGGTATTTATATGTATATATGTAAATAACTAAATTAATATTATAAGTATTTGTACAAAAGATACATTAGAATAAGGGAGAAAAGTATGAGTACGAAATTTTTTACTGATACAAAACTGCTGAAAAGGAAAAATTGTTAAAGTTCTCTTTTTGTCTTTTAAAAAAAGTTTAATATTTTTTTTAAGTTTAATATTTTTTTAAAAAAATACAATAAAATAGTTATTAACAGTTCATTTTACTAGTATCATTGAATGGTAAAGTCTTCTACTGACATTGCAGATGACAATAACAGTCAATGCCATGATTTCAATGAATATGATAAATCCTTATGGTTAATTACATGGTTAAGAACAAAGAATGAACCCTAAAGTTTTTTCCAGTTTTGTGAGTTTTTGTTCCAGTTAGAACACCAACAGAAATATCCTTTCCATAGGTATTTGCAAAAATTGGGGTTTCTCTTATTTGAATTCTTTGATGCCCTTGTAAATAATTATTTTAAAGAAAGGTTATTTATGTAAATTAACATAATATATTTTCACTTAACTGACTTTATCATTCCGGATGTATTTTTACTTCAATTTCTTTATGGAACACAAGTGATCAAGTTAAAAAATATAAGCATATTTGTCTATTAAAGTTTGTTTTAACTATTTAAAAAAACCCTAAACATATCTTTTCTCACAGTGGCATACTTTGCTCTATTAATAATCTTCAGTCATTGACTTTATTTTTTCCATGGGCTTACATTAATGTAAATTATTATTGTGTAATTTCTCACATATTACTATTAGATATGTGAAACATTGTCATCCTGATATAAAATACTCCATGCATAATACTAGAAGCACTGGGAGAAATATCTAAAAAATAATTGTACCGTACAAAGCTTACTGTGCTGTTATGATTTGTGACAAAGTATAAATATATTCTTCAAAAAGTCTTTGACATTAAGCTGTGTGATGCTGTTCAGATTGGAATAATTTAGCATTTTTAGGAAGAGAAGGTAAGGACTGTGATTGGTTTCAGATAGGTTAATGATTCATCTTACTTCTGTCACATCCATCATTGAAGTTTTATGTCTTTCACAGAAAGAACTAACAGTCCATGGGATTCCATTCACAGTCAAACCAAGCAACTCCTGCATTCTAAGGGCAAATCTGCTCAACATCCTAAAGCTGTTCTATGAACATACTTATCCTATGAACATACTTGTCCTTGCTTATATAAAGGCTTAAGAAAATATAGATTATCCAGCATGTCCAGACTGTGAACTTTTTTTCTAATATTTTGGCAAAGTTTGCATTGCAGCTATCATACTGTTGAACAATTCTGCTACTGCTGGCCTACCATCTTTCCATTTTGGGAAACCAATAGCTAATAACTACCCTTCCTATGAGAAGATTTTCCTGGATATACAGTTGAAGGAAGTTAGCACCCACCCCTGTCCTAGAAGAATGAAATATTTTAGGAAATATTAAAAAGGCAGAATATTATATTTCCCTGGATAAGAAATAGAGAAGCATGTTTTTTTAGGCAGGAAGCAGACTCATTCTTAATAGCCCCCACCCTCCTCAATAGCCCACAGCAGATGTCTGTATTTAAGAGATAAAGAGATAGCTAGGTCTATTCATAGGCAAATGCTCTCACCCAAGATCCAACAAAGGTAGGATTAGCCCTCTACCCATCTAGCAACAGAACTCACCACGTGGCACCTGGAAAGATTACATCTCCCAGCAAGGCTCAACCAAGCTTGGGACTCAAAAAACACAGCCTACAGAGTTGCCCCTGGATGGCCCCATGGGAGTCTGACAACCAATCAGAATACAAGCTCAACTTCAAAAGCCCAGAGAGAGCATGAAACCCAGGAACTCTCAGCATCTCTGCCCTTTTTTTCTACTTCACCCAACATCATCAAGGCATGTGATCCTGTCCACCATTAAAACCATATTTCCAAACAGCCACAATGTTTCCAGTGTCTTTCTCCTCACTTGGAATTGAACCCAGAAGGATATTTCTTCCAACACAGTATATGCCTTTATTTGTGTTTAATATATAAGTATGTATAGAACAGGATGTGAAAAATATATATACAGGAAAAATTATATTTATATATGCACAGTTCATGCATAGATCATAACCATCTTTAAGAGCTATATTTACCTTTAATTCTAAAATAGCATTGCTTTCTGAAGTTAAGGGGTATTCTTTGAAAAACCCAGCAGAAACCTTCAAAAACTATGAATTTTCTTATTTTGAGCTACTTTTCCCTGGGCATTTTTAAACTTACTTTTTCAATCAGTTGAGAACGACAACACAATCTAATTATCTCAAGTTTATTTGACTGATATTATACAGAGAATAATTATTTTGGTTGATTATTTTTATGTGACTGCCAACCATCAATGACTCTCTACACACGCTGTAGGGGGAAAAAAGTTTGTCTAAATACTTCCTGCTCTTCTAACAAGTTTGTTCCAATGTATTGCCCTATGCTGGAGACAGACAGGACTTCCATTCTTACTGGCAGAAAGTTTAATGTTGTCTTATTAGAAATAATTTGAAGCATTCAAAATAACTTCAAAACCATGTTTGTTTAGCTGTTTCTCATCTTCAAAAATGCATGATGACAAAATAAACCAGTAGAGAATTGTTTACTATTCATAATAACTCTTCTCAAATGAAAGTCTTTATTTACTGTTTTTTCAATAAACGATAACTTTTGTTATTGCAGGATTAAAACTCCAAAGCAATATTAAACACACTGTTACGGGATCAAATTTCCCAACAGAAAGACATTTCTTCAATTAACTCTGTATATTTAGATAACAGATGGTACCTATTAATCTAATCATAATGAAAAATATATTCAGAAGATATCTTAGAATGGGGATATATCTTATATATTGTTGTCTTGTTAAAATCTTAACATTAATCGATGAAGCAAAAAAAATGATTGTGAATCAGTGAGAATAATTTGTAAATTTAGGGAAACATTTCTATGGTAGTTAAATACAGAAATGTTCTGGGATATACTATGTGTTGTATTTTGTGTTATATTTAATGGTGAGAAATAAATTCTTCCTTTTGCAAGTCCAGAATAAAATATATTATTTGCTTTCCTAGAACAGCATACTCAAAGCATCCAGAATTTTCTTATAATAGCTGAATACCAAACCAAGAAAAAGCCTACAGAAATGTATAAGGAAGTTAAATTTTGTACATGGTAAAACATTATAAATTCGGGGGGGGGGGGATACATGGACCCAGAATCAACTCGCACATTTCTTGTTGCTTTTTAAAAATTTCTTATGTGCGGCCAGCAGTCGATTGACTGTTTCTTTGTAGAGGGGAGCCCTTGGAGAAGCTCCTCAGGGACTGAGAAGTGTCTTCGAATGTTCTCGGAAGACTCTGTCATTTCAAGGTAACCCACTTAAAACCCCAGACTTCTTTCAGATGCAAATTATGTGAATAATTTCTCAGTGACATAGTCCTATACCAGTGATGGCTAACCTTTTTGCCATCGCGTGCCAAAAGTGGTGGGAGTGCAGTGGGGTCACATGCACGCATGCCCACATTCATAATTCTATGTGCTCTGACCCCCATGCTCCCCCCGCTTTTGGCATGTGATGGCCCGGTGGGCCTGGTAGGCCCGTTTTTCACTCTCCCCAGGCTCCTAGAAAGGCTCTGGAGCCTGGGGAGGGCAAAAACGACCTTCCCCATCCACCCAGAAGCCCTCCAGAGGCTGGAAACAGTGTGTTTCTTGACTTTTGGTGGGCCCAGAAGGCCCAAAAATCAGCTGGCCAGCACACACATGCGTGCCGGAGCTGAGCTCGCGTGCCCACCGATATGGCTCCTCATGCCACCTGTGGCACCTGTGCCATAGGTTTGCCATCACGGTCCTAGACCTATGATCAGTTGTTTAATGACCATTCAAAGTTATGATAGCCTCAGAAAGGATGCTGCCATTAGCCCATAAAAGCCCTTACTGACATTGTAAAAGATCACTCTGCATTTGGGATGCTTGGCCAAAACATTCACCATTTGCAAAGGCCCTGCAATCAGGTGATCACCATTTGCAATCTACTCTGCCAAGTTCAACAGAAACTTAATGGGGAAGCTAGCAGAAAGGATGCAAACAGAGGAGATGGAGGATTTGCCCCATAAATTTAAAAGAATCTTAAGTCATCTACTAACATCCAATTCAATCCTTTTTAAAGGTTTCAAAATGTTTTAAAAAAATATTTGGATATACTGCATAAAGCCCCAAATATTTAACAGAATCAAAAACTATTTCTTTACATAATATTGATATGTATTAATATATTAAGGCCTAGAGAAGCAAATAAGTAAATATGTTTTAACACAGCTAAGGGTTAAAATTTAACTTTTTTTTTTAGGAAAAAAATATCAGAATACTTTTTAAAAATCTACCATACAACGTTTATACCATTAGGCAAAGAAATAGGACACCGATCTAAAATTGCCAAAATATCATCAGCGTAGAGAAATAATTAATACTTACACCATGCCAATGTAATACCTTAATATCTAAATATTACCTTATTGTGGTGGCCAAGAGTTTAAAAATCAAATAAAATAAGGTAGAAAGTAAACAGCCCTGCTATTGTAACTGAAAAGACACAAGGTTGCAGACCATAAATATCAATCCAATGAACAAAGTGCTACGAAAGACTTTATCTAATAAACACTTATTTTAAAAATTATACTTTACTGAGTAGACTGCAATCCTAGGCTTGGTGGTGCAGAAATGTTCATAGCCTCACTCAGAAACTATTCTAGTTTCAGAAGAACTATTTCCACTTCTAAAAAAGGAAAATAAAATGTGGCACAAGAGCTTTACCCTTACTTTTCTTTCCCCTTTGTATTTGTTGCTAGTTGCTTTCAAATTAGGTACTCTACCCCAGAAAGACTGATGTCAAGGATGCAGGAGCTTAGAATCCTCTGGTCTTCTACTTTCACTAGTTCTCAGATGTAAATAATATTTACATCCTATTGCAGTCAATGGAAAATAAATAATATTCCATCCACCAGCTACCAGCTCCTTGGTGAAAATATTATTTCATCCTATTGCAGGCAATGGGAAAGAGTGTAAAAAACAAATTTAAATAAAAAATAGGCAGAGATGAAAATATTTCTTCACTTTCAGTTCTTACTTGCTGGAATTAATAGTGATTAATAATAAACCGTATCCATATATACATGGAGTTTGATTCTTTTTACAGGAACACAGTGCAGTGCCACTGTGGACTTTCATCCTGCTGTTGATCTGCAGTAATTTATGTGATTTATTTTGCACAATTTAGCAATAATCATTAAAGTTCATTAGATTGGAGGGAAAACCACTGTCACACTGACATCTGGATGCATGAGCTAATTTTGCTGGTGACGCTTTGAGTTTTAATTATACAAGTCTATTTTTGCTCCTTTGCATTACTTACTTCTAATGAAGTGCTCAACAGAGCTTGAATATTCAACACTTCAACATTACACATTTTTCATACCAAAACCCACTAAGCTATGTAGAAATATATATGTAAACACCCACACATACACACAGTAGCTGTTCGGAATGATATATGACATTACTTCAGATTTCAACATGAAAAATTACAGTATTAACTCACAAAGAACTATTCTGAGATATATTTAAATACATAGCCTTGCAGTGCCCAATATGAGCTTTCCCTTTCTTTCATTTTCTCTCCTTGGATTTTAAAGTTACCTATAGAGCATGTCCAACCTGCTGGTCATGGCTCACATGAGCCCAAGCAATCCCTCTTCAGTCAATGTGGCCCAGGCATGCAAAAGGATGTATAACCATTCTGTACAGCATTGCACCACACCTGGTTTCCAATTATGAAAGAAAATGCTGACAGAACCACAGCATGGATATGTTAGAGGAAGATTTTATTGTATTAGATGAGCAAAAAGGAGAAATTTGCAGTCAATGGAATGGAACAGCCATCAGCAAAACCAGCTGTTGACGATAAAGGACTTAATGTTAGTATAGAATAATACAGCATAGGCAGATAAAAATATAAATCATGAAGTTTGTGATATCCTAATCCTCACCATACCCCATTCTTACTTACTTTCATTTAAAAATTTAGAAAAGATCATAGGCTTAGACTTTACTGTCATTTGGGGATTCCTAAACTACATGACATTCCATATAAACTGCTGTGAGTTTCTTGAGGAAAAAATAAAATTACTTAAATCAGTTTTCCACAATCTATTACATTCCAAGTTAATTGAAAAGTCACTGCTACTAAATAGAAATAAGTATGGCCAGTGAATCTATTGGTTAGATAGTAATGAGACACATCTAGAAAACATTAATTAGGACAAAGATTGTCAATCTGTTGTTCCAAGACTTAGACTATTTTTATCATTTTTGCTATAGAAAGATGAAAAACATTTTTGTGAGTTGATTTCTTTTATTGTTCTTTTGACAGAAACAAACTGCTTACATGAATTTTCTTGAGATGGTTCTACATTTGTGGCACACTATACCCCACAATACATTACATGATGTTACATGATTATTGTCTTCCAGACAGGACTATATAATTGTATAGCTAACTCACACCTTTCAGGACAGCAGATTTTAATCACTGCTTTCAACCAATTAACAACATTCATTAACAAAATACATTTGTTAAGAAACAGATAAGTTACTTCAAAATAAAACAAAGTCACCGGGCAGTCAAATGTTTTAAGATACTAGAAAAACTTCAGATTGAGCCATTGATAACAAACTCTCATAAAAAAAGAATATGGATAACGTAGATCACACTTGCTAACTTGAAATTAATTAGGTACGCAACCATTCAACAGAATTAAAATATTGACTAATTAGAAAAGTTAGTGATGATCCTTTGGGGTAATCCTTTTTATCAACATTTCATATTCACTGTATTATGATAGTTCTATGTAACAGTAAGGAAGAAGATTTTATTAACATTTAAATATTCCATAATTAAGCTAATGCTAATAAAAATGACGTATTTCCTTGTTTTCACAATCTTCTAACCTTTGTATTTCATGAGAAAAAGCTTTTTTCCTATTACTTCAAGGAACATTGTGGGAGCAAACAATAAAAAATGTGAAGTTGAAGGAAATTGTTGATAAAGTTTTGAATTTTAATGCAACATGGTTTATTATTTATTTAGCCCAAGAACCTATACTGATTCAAAATGTGGATGTTTACTGGATGATAGTTGTAGGGAGAGTCATGCAAAGTTGAAAAATATTTTAACTAGGATAGTGAATATCTATATTTTGCTTAAAACAACAATACAAGTCTTGATATATCTGTGGGGATAATGACATATCTCATCTTGGAAATAGAATTCTTGCATAGCCTTAGAACAAAAGGCAAATTAAAGACAAACCATTCTGGAGAGCCTCTATATGACTATTGAAGATGGACATCAATTTGGAGATACTAATTTCTTAATCACTAAATCACTTTATCCCTTCTATATGAACCAGCCAGATTTCGTAGAAGTAGCAACGCAATTTTAGATCTACTGAACTTTTTCTCCTCCTATTGCTAATACTAATTCATAACTCATTATAGATATTCTTTATTCCAATCATTCATGAGTAACTGAGTAAATGTTTTTAGAAACAATGTAGTTCATAGTTTAAGAGCTGGTGTTACTAGACAATAATTTATAAGAACATAGAATAATAGAGTTGGAAGGGACCTTGGAGGTCTTCTACTCCAACCCCCTGTTTGAGCAGGAGACATATATTATTTCAGACAAATGGTTGTCCAGTCTCTTGTTGAAAACCTTTAGTGATGGAGCACCCACAACTTCTAAAGGTAAGCTATTCTATTGCTTAATTGCTCTCACCATTAGGAAATTTCTCTTTAGTACTAGGTTGCTTCTCTCCTTGGTGAGTTTCCAACCTTAGCTTCTTGTCTTGCCATTTCTGCTTTGCAAATATTTAACCTCATAATCTTTGTAGATCCCGTCAAATATTGGAACAGTGCTATATGTCCCCCTCTCCCCCCACAGTCCTTCTTTTCATTAGAATAGACATACCCAATTCACATACCCAATGAAGAATGTAATCATTCTTCATATGTTTTAGCCACCAGCTTCCTAATCATTTTTGTTACTCTTCTCTGTACTCTTTCTAGAGCCTCAACATCTTTTTTGTATTGCGGTGACCAGAACTAGATGCAGTATTCCAAGTATGGTATTACTAAGGCTGTGTAAAGTGGCATTACAACGTCATGTGATTTTGATTCTATCCCTCTATTTATGCAGTTTAGGATTTATTAACTTTCTACGCAGCTGCTGCACACTGTTGGTTCATATTTAAGTAATTGTCCACTAGAACTCCAAGATCCCACTCGCAGTTATTGGCATTAAGCCAAGTTTCATCTAGTTTATACCTACAGTATATTGTTTATTTTTACCTGAGTGTAAAACTTTAATTTACACTGAATTTCATTTTGTTAGTGGTATATACATAAACATCTTTCATTAATGATTATCCTTAATTTCAGCCTCATAGTTTAGGAACACTTCCATTAAGATCTCATATTAATGTAAATGCATATTTAATGGAAACTAACAATTTCAATTCAAATGCTAGAAATCTAAATGATTGTGGACCACATATGATTAAATTTCTAGCAATTTGTAACTATTCAGAATAATGTAAATACCATTTCCTGGGCCTTGAGTGAACTATTACAATATTGCCACAGAACATTAGGGTTCATGTATAATTGAATGAGTAATTTGATTCTTCTGACTAAGTCACTGCTTCCCAAGTGACTATTTAGCAATAGAATAATAAGCAGCAGATGCTTCAACAGCAGGACTTCAATGAAGAGTGTCAGTTAGGTCTAGCCAAAGTCATTGCTTATGCATCATTCTGTCTTAACATTAACGTCTGGTGTATTAACTGTGAATTTCACATGCTGGCTAAATTACTCTTTTGATCATCCAAAATACAGTCTTTTGTCTAAAAAAGGGATTATTTCTTTTTTGATCAGCCCAGTCAAGGACCAGATATGCTTGGTTAATTACAATTATTTTCATAAGCAACATAGAGCTGGTATATTTTATATACATACCTAAAGACACATAAATTTAATCCTGAAAATATTACATTATAAATTTTGGACCTTTAGTTCCTTTTTTAAAAAAATGTTTATTATTTTATTACAATTGATATTTTAATAGTTTTTGTACAAATAAAGAAACCCTTTTCTTGCACAATAAAAAATACAGTAGTATTGTCAGAGCATGGACTGACTATAACAGCAATTTGCTGTTCAAAACAAGAAGCAATGCAGGGAAACGGAGACAACCAAAGGAGAGAACCAACCTAGAACTAAGGACATATTTCCTGACAGAACAATTAATCAGTTGAACAATTTGCTTCCAGAAGTTGTGAGTGTTCCAGCACTGGAGGTTTTTAAGAAGAAATTGGACAACCATTTTTCTGAAATGTTATAGGCTTTCCTGCTTGAGAAAGAGATTGGACCAGAAAATCTCAAGGTCCTTTCCAACTCCGTTATTCTGTGATTTTGTTAAGTAAGTAATATCAGCTAATGTACCTTAGATGTAGAAATGTGTACTGTGTGATGTTTCAGTTGATTCCTCTTGTTCAATCTTCATTGAATCAGTTGCTATCTGTTGATTATTGTTCTTTAGCACACCAAATTGAGGTTGGAACCTCCTTCTGATTCAGAATTCCTTTAGAAGACTTTCCTTGTTTTTATAGGACTAGTCCTAGTGTCTTTATGATGTTGTAATATTGCTTTTTTGCTCTATTAATCTATTTTTGTCTTTAATGACTTTTCTTTCTCTTCACTTTTTAGTTATTTTTAGTTTGTTCTAAAATACATTTGGCTTTCTTCCGTTTATTTATCTTTGGCAGTATCTTTTCAATTTTTCTCCTTAAGAAAAATGCCTGTTCTGCCATGAAATAATGAGAATGATTCCAAATTTCATGGGTGAAACCCAATTAAGTCAAGAGGGAGGCTATATTTCTTAGCTTACTTTCCACCAATCAGATGTTCAATGAATGTACAAATGGCATTGAACTTGCTCACATTTGTAGGTGCTGTGTAAAGCTATGTAGGAATAATCTTAGAAACTGGGCCCAGGGAGGCGCTCTAGGGAATGGTCAAATATGAGATCACATTCTGATAATGGTTGGTGCAAGAAGCTCGCGGTAAAGGAAATGGGAGAAGACTAGTTCTTTCAGACTTGCAAGCTTCTATTAATATAATCTAACAATAAAGCAGAATTAGATGAACTGATCATATTTCATATCAGGTCTACCTGGTGATGCTAACAGACTGGTATTTTGGCTAGAGACTTTAGGAAGATTTGAAAAAAAAAGACTACATAAAAATTGAAGAAAAGCATATGGTATTACGGTTTATTTATTTTCAATAAGTTAAGTAAAAAGCATTTTATTTTCTCTTACTAAATCTACATGTGTCACTCCTGCTGTTTATATGACATAAACTCAAAAGCAGATGGCTAAGGTTCTAAATGGCATTTTTCTTGAGTCCATATAAAATCAGGATGATCTGTCTGCTCTTACTGTTTTGTCCTTCTGGTTTTAAGGGGTTTTTGAGAGCTTCTGTATAGAAAATAAACTTTTAATTCTTGCTGGCATAATGGTACAGTGTATGCAGCTTTTATGGAACTTTTTTCCTGATCCATGTTCCTAAGCATCATAAAATCTGTTCCTGGAAAAATCCAAGAAACAAATGGTCAACATTGATATTGTTTATAGGTAAATCTATATTCAAATGTGTATGATAGACAGATAATTTTCTTGTTATAACATCTTGCTATTACTGAGATTCATTGACTATTTGGCATTGACTATTTGGCATTGACTATTTGGCAGGTAAACCTGGTAAATTTTGAAGTATAACCTAGCTGTCAATAAAATTTGGGTCAAACACATTCCTATCTCATTTCATTACGTTACCAATAGGTTTCATCTATCATTTTGTTATTTTAGTAAATGATTGACTGTCATAATTATTGCTAAATTACCTTTATTGCTAAATTACCTTGAATACAATCCAGCTAATCAAAATACTAATGAACCATTATTGTTCATTTATTTCAATATTGTTCACAGCGATAATATAGCAGTTAATGAAAAGATATTACCAAATTTGTTTTTGGTATTTAATATTTTAACTTATCACATTCTCTGTATTGTTAGATAGATATATATGATTAGTATACAGTACTACAAATAACTTACCCTTCAGATTCATAAAAAGAAATTCTTCACTAATCCAGATAAATCAACAAACTGATATGCTGTGGAATATTAGATCACTTGGGAGTAACCTAAACTAAATGTCCTTTCCTGCATTTTAACTGCATATCCTACAAATGACAATTTATCAAAATAAATCAATAGTGGCCATAGTCATGGGTGAGTTCAGAGTTTCCAAAGCCAGGTTAAAATATGGAGAAATGAAGAGATTTAATGGAAAGGTTGGGCTATACTTCAATTTAAGGCTATTTAACTGAACATTTTTCAGGCATTGGGACAGTCCAACTTTAAATACTAGGTAAATGGAAGCAATAATGGAAAAGGATGGGCTTTTTAGATGCTCCAGCTGGTGATAAAGTAAGAGAGAACTCTGGCTAGGTAGGCCTCATTTAGGATTTTCTCATGTTCTCATGGGTATCTTGGACAAGAAAAAATGCATTTCAATAAATTCATAGAAGCATAGAAGTAGGACAGCAAAAATGGTTACTGGAGATCTAAAACAAAGATACATGTAATAGATGTGGACAAGTCTCAAATCAGGCATAGAACTGCATTGTTGATGTTAACAAAGAGAGAGCCTGAATGGCTAAAGTTGGTGAGGGAGGCTAAGAATAAACATAATTTTCTTTACGTATTGTCATAATGAATAGATAAGAAAAAGAAGTATGCTAACTGCTCTGTGAAGGCTGCACTACTTAGTTATTTAGTTAGTTATTTAGTTAGTTATTTAGTTAGTTATTTAGTTAGTTATTTAGTTAGTTATTTAGTTAGTTAGTTATTAAACATTAAGCATTAGCCCAGTGGTGAAATGTAAAATTTGTTACTACCGGTTCTGTGTGTGTGGCTTGGTAGGGGGGTTAATGTGACTGGGTAGGCATGGCCGCCTTTTTTTTTTTATTGTTACTTTTAAAACCATTTTTTCTACTCCGCCGAAGAGGTTATAAAAATGCTTTTAAAAGCCTCTGACAATCCCAGCTGAGTTGCCTGATTGGCAGAGGCTTTTTTTCTTTTAAAAGCTTCTGATGATCCCAGCTGAGTTACCTGATCAGCAGAGGCTTTTCTTCTTTTAAAAGCATCTGATGATCACAGCTGAGCCGCGCGATCATCAGAGACTTTTTTTTTACTTTTAAAAGCATTTTTTTGGCTGAATAGGTTGTAGAAAAAATGCTTTTAAAAATAAAAAAAAGCCTCTAATGATTGTGCGGCTCAGATGGGCATGAGGAGGGGGCAGGGATTTTTGCTACCGGTTCTCCGAACCACCCGCCGCCATCGCTACTGAATCAGGCGATCCGGTCACTCATCTAAACACAATGAGCCTTTTGAAAGGCTAACAAGGATGAGGTTAACTTCACATCTATGGTGGAATAATGTTTTAGAAGGTAAGAGTCACAGTAGAAAAGGCAAGTTATTTTGCTACCATCAGATGAAGCTGTTTAGCCGATGAGTCTGCAACATATCTCTCAATCTGGATCTGATGGAATAGATAAGTGTGATCAGGAACAGGAAAAGTCAAAAAATCTGGAGCTACACCATGTAAGGCTTTAAAAATCAAAACCAGCACCTTGAATTCAATAGAAAGCAAACTAACAGTTAAGGAAATTCACAGAACAGAGGTATAACATGTGCCATTCTAGAGGCACACATAACTGTGAGTGTAGCATCATTCTGCACCATCTGTATCATTCTTCTGGATACATTTCAAGGACAGCCCTTGTAGAGTACATTACAGTAATCCACACAAGAGGTGACTAGAGAATGAGTGAGTTCTCCAATCCAGGAACAGGTACAACTAGCAAACAAGACAAAGCTGTGTAAAGGCTCTCCTAGCCACCACTGCTATCTGCAGATATGATATGAATGATATGAAACTGGGCCACTGAAGACTAAGCTTTTTTTTTCAACCCGTTTTTACAGCTTTATGCTTAGTTTCAGGTTACAGAAAATGGGTCCCAGGAAATGCATATAGATCAGTCACATTGCAAATATTCTGTGGATCCAGTTATTTCTATTGCTGTCAGAATTATGAACATCTCTAATTAGATTAACTAATTAAAATGTTCTAAATTCAGCAGTTACTCAGCAATGTGTGATTTACTTTTCCAAAGAAAAAGAAAAATGAATATCTGAAAATGCAAAGAGTCTACTTGACTACGTTTTGTTTGTTTTAGTGGAATATTAACCTGCAAATTTTATTTCAGGACTCAAAGACAAAGTAATACCAGAGCCTTTTAACCTCCAATGATACTCTATGGCAGACCTCAGTGAACATTTTGGAAAACAGCATAATTGAGCAAGAAATTGCTGAACTCACATACATCAAATGGTTTCAGGCAATTTCATAAGGTCTCAACAATGGTCTTAAGCAATTGTTAATTGACAAGGTTTTTATAATCTGTTTTATATTAAATTCATTTCTGCAAAATGTCACGTTTTTCTCTCACTCACATCCTCGCTATTTAAACTCTGTATCAGTCTAACTGTATTTAAAACCCTAACAGTTTTAAAACTTGTTCTGCTTTATTTCTAGACATTTTTTTCTAATATATCTTAATTTTTATAGTTAGACTTCCACTTTTGACCTTGAATTTCTGTCTTTCTGAATTTGCATCTAGTCAAACGATCAATTCCTCCATTCACTTTTGTTCTAACTCTTTCTTTATTATCTTTTTCTTGTAAACTCTTTCTATATCCTTTTGCAGTTGTTCTACTTAACTCTGACACTTTATTTTATTATCTCTTCCTATCATCCTCCCTCTTTCTTCCCAAATTCACTTCTTTGGTACTTTCAGCATCTTCTTTCTAGTGTTTGGACATTGAGTTCAATTGCTCTAAACATAAAAATAGTTTGCCATCTTCCTTTAGAAAACAATTTCACATGTTCCATGATGGACTTCCTGACAGACTTAATTAGAATTATGTTCCTCCAACTTTGATACCCTCTATGTGTTATTACTTTCCAGAATTGGCTTTGTGTGAATACTGTCTCTTTTTACTCATTCACTGCTTTTATTGAGCCCACTAAATTGCTTTACAGTTGTCTTTTCTAACTTCCCAAAACTGCCACAACTCTTGATTCTTCATAAAAAGTGTATGAACACTAAAATATTGCTTCCATTTTCCATCTGCTTTTGTTTTCCAGGTGAACTATCCTGAAACATTTGAGACTGATGATCTCTTAGATTTATTATTTTATTTATTTATTTATTGATTGATTGATTATATTATTAGTTTATTATACCTTTTCTGCTTCTAAAAATTAAAATGCAAAGCAAAATGCTTTGCATTTCTGTCATCATATGCTCAGACAGCCTTGTTCCTATGAGTTTGTGTGGTGCATATGCTTCCTTTACATAAATGTTCTGAAAACAGTTGGCAATTGCATCTATAGTTAAAACAGTATTTTACCTCTCCTCTTGATGGTAATTGACATGACTGTGTAAATATATAAAAATCATGGCCATTTTGGTGGCCCTTAGATTACACAATACACAGCAGAGAATTGCATTATAAGAATAAGACAAATAATCTATCAGTTTGAAAGCCATTATTATGTTTTTATTTTGAAGTATGTATTCTCTGAAGCAATTTTCTTGCATCTCAATTTCAATCATAGTTCTGTTCTTTGAAAGAGATGATTTTCACAGTCACAGGGGCTTAAATGCACATCATTCTATTTGGCCAAATATATTATTTCCATTAACTTTATTTTATAGAATCTGCACTAGTTTCCCTGGAGACATGGCAACTTAAATAGATATAGTAGTTCATAATTTTCTTCCTTATAATGCTCATTTTATTAGGAATGGTGCCAGATTTCCAATAATCATGAGAATAAAGGTATATCATTTCAGGGAAATATCTTATTAAGTATGAAACGTTCCTTATCCAATTCATTTTCTTGGTGGTGGTGGTAGTCTGAGGTCATTCAGACAACTAAATTAAATACATAATATTATGCATGGTTCAATTACTTTATCACAGGAGGGTTATCTTAGTCAGGGGAAAGAGCTAGCAATGATTGCAGTATTATTATCTCCAGTGAAAGTATTTTAGGTTGCAGTTTTCTATATAAAAGTCCTTCGAATTAACACTGGATGGAGTCAATAAGTTCTGACTTGCTACAGTGTAGGTTTATAAGTTCATATAGAAAAATATCTGAATAATCTGTTGTGGTTACAATAAGAGTTTCAAACCCCCAGAACTGCTCATGTTTCTTAATCTAAAACTGCCCCATTTGAAGAATACTTTCATGATACCTTTCCATATAGAAATAGATAGATAGATGATAGATAGATGATAGAATTTAAATTGATTCTAAAATAAAAATTCTTGAAAATCACATTAAAAATATAAGAACCATAATACATTTTCAAAATGAACAGTACTTATATGAAAATCCTAACTATGGAATATTTAATATATTTTTTGATTGAATCATATTTCTGCTCAACATTATTACTTTTCTCAAAGAAAGGAAAACCAGAATAAACAGATATGTATCCTTTGGGAAAATGCATCTATGAATTGGGGGAAAACAATGTACATTAGGCTCATTTAATGTTCAACTTTGTGTAATGTAGGATTTATCATTGCTCTATCTACCGAGTTATTTAAAAAATATTTTATACATGAAGCAAAGGTAATTGATTAATAGACATAAGTGCAGTTCTCTGATAGATACCTTGATACAAATATTCCTAGCCTGAATCTGAGATCCTAATTTTGAAAATGATTTATATTATACCTTCCTTATATTATGCTGATTGTCATTCTTATTGCTTCGTTAATCCCCTAGATCTTTTTATAAAATTAATAGAAATGTTATTTGCCTGTGGTTTCCAAAGGTGTATATGATTGTTTGGGTTTATACAACAAATTAAAATTCACCATTCAGATCAGTGATAGATTGCCCCCGGTTTGGACCGGTTTGTAAGAACTGGTAGTAAAATCGGTGGGAAGCCCATCCACCACCCCAGATGTCATCATTAGCGATCTGTGCATGTGCAGAAGCAAGGCATGTGTGCAGAAGCAAGACATGTGTGCAGAAGCAAGGCGTGTACGTGAGCGAAGCGAGCACATTGTACGATCTCATTACGAACCGAGTAAAGGTAAGTAGAACTCACCCCTGATGTTGCCATTTGTAGCAACAAATGGCTGTGGTCATTTATTTTACTATCTTATTACTCATTAGAGTTTGACTTCACTAGAACATTATAATTTTGTGTGTACCATACTTTTCTGAAAATAACCTACTGAAACCCAACAATTTTTCACTAAATGGATTGGTGAATACCATATGTACTTTTCCCATTTTTGTATAGCAATCAAAGAAATTTTTATGCAAGATTCACACACTATGCCTGATTATTAGAAATAACAATTTTTATTGCATGTATTCTTTTGCTCTGTCAATGGATTGCAAAGGGAAGATTGTTTTTACTATGTACGGAAATTTACTTGTTCCAATTTTGGTTCTTTTCTAATCTTTGAAGAAATGCTTTGTTAAACTGATTGTTGTTATCAGGGATGGTAGCAAGTTTGTATGTGAATGAATAATTTGCACTAATAGGCTAATAATCTTTGTCTCCTTTTCAAAAAACAAAATAAAACTCAAGGGTCATGAAGGGAAATCAAACCTTTCATTGCCTGCCCTTTGAGATAATTTAATGATAAACATTTGTAAAGTCTAGCAGCAGTGATATATTCACATTACCATTAGATGCAATTAAATCGAAGATTTCATTATCTGATCAGAAATCTTTTAGACAACAGTTCCAAAGTTGTTAGCATCTTGCTTAGGTCTGCTGATGGGAGCCTTTCCTTACAAATTCAACTAAAATCAGCTTGACTGACCTTTTTTCTTTTTTCCAGTTCAGCTAGAATGAAATCCTGTTGTCTCTGTTTGTTTTTGGTCATTTCCTGGAAAGATAGAAGTTTTTTATTCTGTGCAGAACAACATATCTTTAAAGCTATTTGCCTACTTATGCTGGTTCCTCAGTTTTTGTTTATCAACACTGCAATTGCTTAGGAATGCAGCAATTCTCTCTTCCTGCACTACTTGTGGAACCGTGAAAGCTTTTAAGGGAGGATCTTCTGTCTCTTTTCCCGCTGTATCACAATTACAATTAAGAGCCATCATTTGTCAGGACTGATTTGTTTACCAAGTTCTGTAGGAATTAAAGAAGAGGTATCATAACAGTAAGATACCATGCAGTGATTTTTGTTTTAGAGTGTGTGTTGCTGAAGAAATATTTAGGAATTTTTGAGAATAATTTCTGAAACACTGCTTATCCTCAGCATCTTGCTAAGCGAAGGAATACATTTTCTTATGCTTTTCAAATCAAGAAAGTGTGAAACAAATCCAGGCAGAATGTTGAAATTCCAGAGAAATGCTCAAGCAATGATGTTCGTCTCTGCATTCTTTCATGTATTCCATATATTCAATGGAATTTAGCTTCTATATTAAGAAAATACTAATAAAATGGTAGAAAATAGGGATGAAAATATGATACTTTTTTTGGCAATAATAATAGCAATAGCACATAGACTTATTTACTACTTCTGAGTGGTTTACAGTGTGACCATATTACCCCCCAACAATCTGGGTCTTCATTTAACAGACCTCTGAAGCCTGTGAGCAGAGTTAGCCTGTAATACTGCATTCTAACCATTGTGCCACCATGATTACTATTAAATGACATTGTATAATGCAAGCAAGTATCTGTCATTTTATTAAGAGACTGCAATGGAAATTGTCATTAGATAGAAGAAGGCAATGGCAAACCAATTTGTATTATCACCAAGAAAGCTACATGGATGTGTCCAAGAAATTACCAGAAATAAAACCCACCTTGAAAGAGTATTTAATCTCTTTGAAATAATGTCTAATATTGTTACATTTATCTAATATAAATGCAATACATGAGTGATTAAAAGTATGCATTGATGAATGTTTTGTAATTCTTCTGAATGGTAGCATGTTACAAATGCCAGAACAAAAGGGAGGGAGGGAGGGAGGGAGGAAAACCTTTTTTGTACTTGCCAATTCTGAATTTATTTTTAAAGATTGCATCAAATAGAATTTAAGTAGGTGTTGTTATTTTAAATAACACATGTATACATGTATACATACATACATACATACATATTTTTAATAACAGAACAGTGGTGCCACCAACAGGGCATTCTAAAGGTTTAAAATACTTCTGATGCTAACAAATTTGTAAAGTAAGAAAACTTACTTTATGGATGGAAATGAAATTGAATTATGTGATGTAATCTGAAAACATTATGCTGACTGTCTCACTCTTACTTTTGGTCTTGCTCTGAGAGAGGGAGGGAGAGAAAGAGAGAGAGAAAAAAGAGAAAGAGAGAGAGATTCAATGTTTTATTGCTGCCAGTCTGGAATAAAGAATAGCTAATGACTTTTTAAATAAATCATTTTAGAAGCTCATTTATTGTGAAATCAAATCATTCTTCAACATAACATTCTCAGATTTGTATCTCCTTTTTCTCTAAGTAATTTCCCTCCAAACCTTCCCCTAGAAAAGAACTATTTTTTAAAGGAAGAAAACTAGGGTTTTATTAGAATATTGCGTTTGGGTATTATGTATTTCATTGCTTTAAATTGCACAGAGTCCTTGAGAATGGTTAGTATAAAATTTCATTTAAGAGAGGGAAACTAGAAAGAGAGAGAGAAACAAAGAAGTTGAATACTTTTGCAACCCTAGATGTATTTCTTATCTACTTCCAGAATTCTCCACCACCAGCAGCAAATTTGTGAAAATTTGTCAAAACACTAACCATTTGGGAATTAAGTACATAAGAGTGGTATCAAAGTGATTTTCAAGACCTTTTTGTTTTATATTTTTATATTGCTTTTTTTCATACTCAACTCAACATGGCAAACATATTAATACTTCCTCCACCTCCTGTTTTCCCCACAGCAGCCCTTGAGGTGAGTTGGGCTAAGAGAGGGTGACTGACCCAAAATCAGACAATTTTTTTTCATGCCTGGTGTGGGAATAAAACCTACAGTAGTTTGGTTTCTGGGTGCCTTAACTAACATTGTAACCATTATACAAACCTGTCTCTTCTTTACTTATTTGCATTAGAACTGGTCCTTAGATATATTGATTGCTTAAATAATTTGAAATCAAAGATAAAATCAAGATTAACCCTGAGCCCTTATTGCTAATTCTATACAGATATCTGCCCCTCAGGTTCTTGAAATGATCCTCTGAAAATACAGTTTTATTTATTTAACTTCTTTCAGGAGATTTGTAGCTTCTGAGATCTGAGAGAATGCTGCATTTTACCACTTTTATTATTTTTTTTTGTCTTCCCAATCTTTGATATAATTGTGTGGCTCTTTTTTTTTTTAGCTAGAAGTTGTTCACAAATCATTCCCAAAATAGAAAACAACTTTCAAAGTAATCTTTGGAATTTCAGCAGGTTATATGAAATATGATAGTCTATAGTGGTACTTAATGACTAGAAATTTTGTTCTACCCTAATCATTAATAAACTACTGTATATACTCAAGTATAAGCTGAGTTTTTCAGCACATTTTTTATGCTGAAAAAAGCCCGCCTCGGCTTATACGTGAGTGAGGGAAAAATGCCTTTTTTTCCTGAAACCCGTTTTGGCTTCCAAGGGCTGCAGGGAGGCTTGCAAAGGCCAAAATGGGGTGTGGGGGGTGTGCCCCCCGTGCCCCATGTTGGCTTCCAGGGACTGCAGGGAGGCTTGCTAAAGCCAAAATGGGGATTGGGGGTGCCTAGCAAGACTCCCTGCAGCCCCCTGGAAGCAAAAACGTGCTGGGGGGGGCTTCAAGGGAGAAAGAAACAAAGAAATCCTCACTGTTTAGTGAGCTTGAGTTGAGAGCTTATTGTAATAGGCTGGCTGCTAGCTATCCTTGCTCAGGCTAAGCTAATCAATAGTGGAGCTCTAAGAATGCTGAGAAGGAGAAGGAGAAAGGGAGGGAGAAACAAAGAAAGAAAAAGAGAGGGTGGGGAGGGAGAGAAGGCTAAACCCTTTTATTCACACGTCATCCTCACTGTTTGGGGATCCCTAAGTTCACTGAACTTGAGTTGAGAGCTTATTGTAAGTGCCTGCACTAGCTATCCTTGCTCAGGGTAAGCTACAAAATGTTTCAAAATGTCTGGCTTTTCTTCCTCCTACCAAAGACCTTCTGGGGTTCTTCACAGAAAGGGAGAAAGGAGAAAGGGAGGGAGGGAGAAAGAAAGAAAGAGAGAGAGAAAGAAGAAAGAAAGAGACAGAGAAATAAAGAGAAAAAAAAGAAAAAGGAAGGGAGAAAGAGAGAGAATGCAGAGATCTCTTAACAGAGGCTTGAACTTGCCTGAAATTAGATCAAGCCCTACATCACTTAACCCAATGTATCAGATTAAATTGTTATTGAATTATTTTTGGTATATATACTACATTCTCTTGTGTAATTTAGTTATAGTGTAGTTTACACTATGCACCTACAGAGCTAGTTTACTGTTTTTCTTTGAAATAAATATTCAAAAACATTTAACCTACTGATGCCCCAATTAATGTAATTTTATTGATATCTATTTTTATTTTAAATTTACCAGTAGCTGCTACATTTCCCACCGTAGGCTTATACTCGAGTCAATAAATTTTCCCAGGTTTTTTGTGGTAAAATTAGGTGCTGCGGCTTATATTCAGGTCAGCTTATACTCGAGTATATACGTTATGCAGATTTTATATATTTTTCAAAGTGGTCCATATTTCTTATTTTCAGCTTTCTGATAATGCAGGTAAATAATAGTTATGCTTGTCTATCTAAGAAAAAAACTCATCAATCAGCTCTGAAACATCTTGAGTCACCTTTGGGAGATTTTGACAATAGCTATGACATGGTTTGTTTCACTACTTTAATCTCTTTGAGCACCTTGGCCAATTCAGAAATGCTGTTATATTATCACCTCTCTTTTTTCATTCTGAACACGCTTGAAACTATTCAAGAATCAATGTACCATGGTACCTTGGTATTTGACTGCTTTGAAACTCATCAAATTTGGTCCTGAACTTATTTTGACACAAAAATTTTGTCCCAGTGCTCCTCGTTTGTTTGGTACTCAATGCACAAAGCAGACGTGTCAGTATTAGCTACCTTGTGACTCACTACATTATTCCTTATGGGAAAAATGTGTTTGGTACTCTTCATTTTTTGTATTCATCACAATTCCCAGAACCAATTAATTATGAATACCAAGGTAGCACTGATCTATCTATCTATCTATCTATCTATCTATCTATCTGTCTATGTATCTATCTATCTATCTCTACCATCTACCATCTACCATCTACCCTCTACCATCTACCATCTACCATCTATCATCTATCTATTATCTATCATCTATCTTTACTGTTTCTTGATATTTGGATGTATCTAAAATAGGTGCTACTGATAAGAAACTGATAAATATTTTAGAAAGCGTATCATTCTACAGAACAAATCAAATTCCAAAACTATAGTTAACATTGACTCAGGAGACCTATAGTGTCTTAAAATTTTGTATCTTTGATCAAAATCTTTCTATCAAGCCTTTTTTACAATTTTATATTGCTGTCATACCATCTTTTCCTTTAATTCTTCTTCAGCAGTCTGGTCTCATTTCATTAAGTTACTGGTGCAATTCAGCTTTAATGGAGTGAAATACCAGCAAAAAGTATTTTCAACATATTTCTTCTGATCTGGGCTGAACAGATTTTACAGTCTTTTTCTGCCACAAGCAATATCATGGTTCTTTTGCAGCCTGAAAGAGACCTAATGACCTGTTACTTAATTGTGTGCTTGGAAGTAAAATATACAACCAATCTCCTGAATTTGCATATTTGCACATTCTGCAATTGAGGACACAGAGGTTAAAGTTCAGATTGATAATTAGACCATCAAAACAGTAAAGAATTTTATCTTTCTGGGCTCCAAAATTGACCAACATGGTGATTACAGCCCTGAGATCTTGGAAGAACTGTAATGTCTGGCATGAATAACATCTGGAAGAGTAAAGATATAGGCCTCCCAACCAATGCAGATTAGTTAACAAAATAGTTTTCCAATTAGTACTTATGGCTGCAAAATTTGGACTCTGAAAGAGGCAGTTAAGAGAAGGGTGAATGCCTTTGAACTAACATGCTGGAGTTGACTATTATCAGATGTGGTATTTAGCAAGTTCTGGCCAGTTCTGGAGAACCGGTA
Source organism: Ptyas mucosa (assembly GCA_012654045.1). Classification (NCBI taxonomy): domain Eukaryota; kingdom Metazoa; phylum Chordata; class Lepidosauria; order Squamata; family Colubridae; genus Ptyas; species Ptyas mucosa. The sequence continues at coordinate 27,206,677 of WNWU01000016.1, read as the reverse complement.
GTGGAAATTTTGAATAGTTTGGAAAACTGGTAAATGCCACCTCTGACTACCCTGCCCCATCTATTCTCTGCCTCCCAAGTCCCAGCTGACTTGGGAGGAAATGGGGATTTTGCAGTATCCTTCCCCTGGAGTTGGGAGGGAATGGAGATTTTACAGTATTCTTCCCCTGCTATGCCCACCAAGCCACGTCCACCAAGCCATGCCACATCCACCAAGCCATGCCCACAGAACTGGTAGTAAAAAATTTTGAATCCCACCACTGACTATTATGCATCCCATGCACTGCAAAAATAACAAAGAAGTCCTAGATCAACACCACCAAAAATATCACATGGAGAAGGCTGATCCATAGAGTGGCCAAGAATCAGAATGATTGAATGATTGAAAAGGCTGATGCAATTTGTCCCAAATCATGTTCTAGATATGAGACAACAATTTATGTATAAACCCTGCATTGCTCATAATCTCACAAATTACCCACACAGAATATTTTTAAAAACTATAGAAAATATTGATCTGATATTAATATAAACAAGCATACGGGAAGAGTTCATTAGGTCAGGTCTTCCACACTTAAAATAATGGATATTGCAATAAAACTATATTCATAAACGCAGTAGATGAAAATTGGAAGAATTGGAAGAATATTCTATTGAAGAATAGAATAAATAGAGACTCAAGAAAACAAAAGCCAGCATTATAATACATCCTTTGGAGTTTTTGACAGATGTGAAATATTTTACAAAAAGAAATAGTAGTTTGATTGTGTCATTATGCCATGAATAATTTGCATATCTGGAATTCACCAAGTAGTATTCATATTCTTTATTTAAATATATTTATTTATTTATATTTTACATTAATATATTTCATATCGTGTATAATCAGAAATGTGATAAAAAATCATGATGGTCTTTATCAGCTTGTTGCAAAACAAGATGTCATGTTTCATCTCTAATGGCACAGATTTATCATTTAGTGTTTAGCGAAATTAAATTCAAAACAGTTAATTTGATATACTTTTATTTAAAATTTTAAGAAACAAAGTTAAAAAATAATACAAGCTAACATAAAAAGGAAAAAAGAAAAATGGCGCAAAAAATAACACTAAACATCAAGAAGAAAAAAGAAGACGATAGAAGAAAAATGGAAAAGAAAGCAAAACACATATAAAGAAAATTTTAAAATGTTTTAAACTTCATATTTTTATGTTTTATTTTCTTCTGCTCTCTGCTAAATATGTTATATAACGATAGAATAAATAAAGTAAGTAAAACCTGAAAATATTTCTAAAATGACAGCAGCTAAACTAGTGAAGTGTGCATTAATTGCCTACACTGATTCTTTCGTCAATAAATGCAATATTGAGGAAGTTTGTAATATAGAGGCTTAGCCATATATGCACAAATATTACTTGTGACAGTCAGAGGCTTGCTTTTGGTAAATAGTAGTAATTTAGTAATAAGATATGAACTGCCTCTTTTAAGAAGCATTTGATTGACTGAGTGTCAGATAAGTTAACAACTCTGCTTGACTGCTTGAACTATGATACTACTTTTCTCCAGTCATTACAACAACTGACATCAACAAACACAGAAAATGTGAACTTTTTCTAATCTTGGCATGTTTCCAGTAATGAGATATTTGAAGCTTTGCATTGTTTTCAAGAATCCATTCAATCCTATGAAATGTTAGCAATATATACCCTTTTTTTAAGATGCTTTGTATCTTACATTTCCCCTCCTCCTCCCTCTTCCTCAAGTTTGCTGAAGAGCAAAAGTGGTACCGGTATATGTTTTCAATAGCTTGGTATAGACACAACTGAATGCATTTTACAATATTGAAAACTCAAGGAGAGGCAATTACAATGGTTCTATGCATTTTAATCGGCTATAAATATCCTCGGCATACATTTAATACACACTCTTACACACAAGGAATGTATACACGGATATACAACCTCATCATCCTGAGCCAACAGTACGTAGCATAAAATCACTGTCAGTTGAAAAGAGAGGACATAGCCACTGAGAGTTCTGTCAGCCTTGAGCTTTTGAGCAAGTCATGTTTATTGCCTGGTTAAATATTAATATGATGAGAGTTCATGCTCTTTTCTGAAATCCCATTAGCAGACTGCATGCCAGCAGGAAAAAACATCCACATTCAGCGCTATTTGTAATATGCTCTGTTTAGAAGTGCATGACTAAAAGCCACCAAAAAAAAACAAAAACCAGTCCGAGTTCTTCCTAATACTGAAAGCATATTCTATAACTTTCCTCATGTCGAAAATGTTTTGCTAAAGATACTTTTTTCCCCTTACGTTCTCACAATTGTTTAATCATTAAAAACAAAGTTTTAGGGTGACAATCCTGCTATATTATAATAGGAAGAATTGAACTAATCTGCAAACGCACAAACCAGCTATTTTTTATCAATAAACTCTGAGATCTGCTGACAATCCTCAATCTGATAGCTATAGCTGTCTGCTCCTATGTAAGAAGATATGGAGCAAAAATCTATTACTAACACAGAGAAATTCCTAGCATACATGACAATCCATGGCCACAATCCCTCTTTTGATATAATCCGGATTTATTTTGGCTCCTTATTCAAAGTATCCTCACTGTGGGACCATGGAAGCAAGCCTTTTCTGTTTTTGCTCCTTTCTCTGGAAGAGCACCAAGAGATTAGATTATCCCCCAAGCCTTCTATATTTCAGAAAGTCAGTAAAACCAGGGTGTGGGATCTTTAGGAAGAGTTTTGGAGTTTTGGATTCCTTGCTCAGCAAGACAATTAGTAAAAAAATTTCTGTTGCTTGAAAAGATATGACTGAACTGCAGAAAAAACAATTGCTACCAACCTGCTTTCCATTGAGGACCTGTATACTGCAGAAGTCAAAAAGAGGGTGGTGAAAATATCTACAGACCCTTCACATCCTGGACATAAACTGTTTCAACTCCTACCCTCAAAACGATGCTATAGAGCACTGCACACCAGAACTAAACACAAGAACAGTTTTTCCCCAAACGCCATCACTCTGCTAAACAAATAATTTCCTCAACACTGTCAAACTATTTACTAAGTCTGCATTACTATTACTATTAATCTTATCATCATCCCTACCATCCATCTCCTCCCACGTATGACTGTAACTTGTTGCTGTATCCTTATGATTTATATTGATTGCTTCCTAGTATGATTTGATTGCTTATTTGTACCCAATGACTATCATTAAGGGTTGTACCTTATGATTCTTAACAAATGTATCTTTTCTTTTTATGTACACTGAGAGCATATGCACCAAAGACAAATTCCCTATGTGTCCAATCACACCTGGCCAATAAAAAATTGTATTGTATTGTATTGTTTATTTTGTATAGCAGGCATGTCATTCCACAATGCTTTTTAAACACTGCATCCAATGATTTTTTGCTGTTGTCAACTCACTACAAGAATGTATTTTCATTTGAACAAAAAGGTAATAACATTCTGGTCTATCTCACATTGAGATGTCCCTAGACCCAAAATCTCAATAATATTTAAGGAGACCTACTTGATTCTTGGATCACAGATAATTCCAACGATACGGGGCAATTGTGATGGCTTGAATAATTGGCACATTGCTCTTATCATGACAGTAGATATCATTTCCACCCATTTTGATCAAGATTCCAACACAGGAAGTTCTATAAAGTCCTATAAAGGTAATATGGTTTCTTGGTCACTTTGCAGGAGGACATAGAAACTGTTGGGAGTTTTTGTTATTGTTTTCTTTTGAGTAGCCTGGATTGTACTTCCACCCAAGTTACCAAACATAACTTTTATCCAGAGCTATTGTGTGAATTATTTTGGCAGATGATTCATTCAATGTTGTTAAAATAATTCAACACTTCCTTTCTGGGGAGGGGCGGAAGGAATATGATTTCTATATAACAAGAGCCCTCCATGTTGGCAGCTTTTAAATGCCTTAACTTCTTCCAGAAAACTGTCAGCTGACTTCCCCTTCAATAATCAGTTTTATTTGCATGCCAATTTGGGATACCAACATCCAATTTAAGTGGATGTATCTGGAAAAGTTTCCAGTATTAATATTTAATATGATAATAAATGGTTTGATATGGTACACAAATCAGAGCATTCGAACAGCTATTGTTTATCCTGGTTTATAGGCAAGTGTTATATCATAAGCATTAAACAAGAAACTTCAGTATACTTTTAGACAGCTGATATTAAGGCTTCATATTGGCTCAATAAAACAAAACAGAAAGTCAAATAGAGAAGGCAGAAAGAAAAAAAGTTAAAAAAAGTATATACCGTATATACTCGTGTATAAGCCGACCCGCATATAAGCCGACCCCCCCAATTTTACCCCCCAAAACTGGGAAAACTTGTTGACTCACGTATAAGCCAGGGGTGGAAAATGCAGCGGCTACTGGTAAATTTCAAAATAAAAAAAGACTGGTCAAAAGTGCGAGGACCTGTCAGAAATTACTTTTTTCAGCCCTCTGGGTAGTCCTTTTGTGCACATGGACTACTCAGAGGGCTGAAAAAGTAATTTTTGACTGGTCCTCGCACTTGTGACCAGTCCTCAAACTTACGACTGTCCTCACATTTTACGTTTTTGCCCTATCTTGTCACCATGGTGAAGAGAAGCAGTTGTGAAATGAGTGACATGGTTTTAAGCATGCTGCACGGGCATAAATGTGAGGATGGTCGTAAGTGTGAGGACCAGTCAGAAGTTCGAGGACTGGTCACAAGTGTGAGGACCAGTCAAAAATTACTTTTTCAGCCCTCTGAGTAGTCCATGTGCACAAAAGGACTACTCAAAGGGCTGAAAAAAGTGATTTCTGACAGGTTCTCGCACTTTTGACCGGTCTTCGCACTTATGACTGGTCATCATTTATGCCCATTGTAGCATTCTTAAAAATGGTGTCACTCATTTCACAACTGCTTCTCTTCACTATGGTGACAAGATAGGGCCAAAACGTAAAATGTGAGGACAGTCGTAAGTTCAAGGACTGGTCACAAGTGCGAGGACCAGTCAAAAATAACTTTTTCAGCCCTCTGAGTAGTCCATGTGCATAAAAGGAGTCCATGTGCATAAAAGGAGAGGGAGGAAGAGAGGGGGAGAAGAAGAAAGGAAGAGGAAGTAGGGAGGAGAAGAAGGGGGGGAAGAGAAAGTAAGAAGGAAAAAAAGAGGTGGTAGGTTTGAGGAGAAAGATTGCTGTACAATAAAAAAGATGAAAGGGAAGAAAACCAACCCCAAACACATATAAAGATATTAAGATAAAGAATGAATTGTTAAACTTTAAAGAATAAAAGAGAACAAATATGAATAAATAGCAATAATTAGAAACACACATACAAACATACAATGTGTTTTCTTTGAACAGAATATTTGGCCGGTTCACAAATTTAAACAATGTTTAGTCATTTCACTTAAATTTACAATTTCTATATTTCCTTTTTGCCATATTTATTCCTCATCTATTTTTTTAAAAACCAATATTACCCTTCATCCTCATCTCTAATCTTAATCAAATTCAATTTTTCACTTCTATTCTATATTATACCCCTTCTCATTATCATCTATTTTTATATCAATCCTCACGTTGCTTAATTATGTAATATTACAGTTGTTTAATACAAATTCAACATTTTAATATAAATCAATTAGTTATATAACTATCTTTTTTGTATATTAGTCAATATGAACATGAATATTCCAATTATTTCCATGCAATCCAATTTCTTACAAATCAATAATTATATTTACCAATAATAATAAACCAAATAATTTCCCCCAATATTCTTCCAAACCACAACTTAACCATTTCTGCTTTCAACACAATATACAATTAATAATATCTCAATTATTACAATTCCCTATTTAAATAGAGCTTTTTTTCTTTTGTGTTTTAAAATCTTGAACTCCCCTCTTTTGCCATTTGCCATAAATTTCCCATTGTTTGCACCAACCTTTTTTGATGAGGAAAAAGAAAAGAAATCTGCCTTAGCAAACAGCAAAGCCAACAAGCTGTTTTTAGTTTCGTTTTTGGTTTCAGCAGAAGGAGAAAAAAAAATGTGCTCTTTGCAGCAGGCACCTTTTTGCAGCCGGCACCAATCTTCTCATTTGTTTTCTTTTAACCCTGATCAGCTGTAGGGGGGGCCTTTGAAGCCCGGCGGCAAGAATTTAAAGTTTTTTTTTTCCTCTAGCCGTCAGCTGGAACTCAGGAGGCAGTTCCAATAGATTGGGAGTGGGCGGGGTAAGCAAACCCCGTTCTCCCGCTGTTTCCTAGCTTGCAGGGAAAGTCGTTTTTTTCGTGACCCGCGTATAAGCCTAGAGGGCGTTTTTCACCCTGAAAAACAGGCTGAAAAACTCGGCTTATACGTGAGTATATACGGTACTTCATAGTATAAAAATTCTCCCCAAAAATAAACTCACATTCAATATAATTTCAAAAACATTGCCATAGAGAAAGTTAGGTAACTTGTTTCCTCTGTAATAATATCAAGGGTCTCTTTGTCAACTGGTGTTTAGTTTCTTTCATAGAAGATATTGTCCTAGAATAGGAAGCAACAAGTGCCTCTGGGCCATTTAACAATATGCAACACCACCATGTAGAGAAGCTTCAATTATCAACAACAGTAGGTTTCTTATCTAGAATTAAAATCACCCTTTTTAATCAACTCAAGCTGCAGAAACCTGGAGAAAATCTCAGCAGTTTCCTTTCCAGAAGCATCAATAATTATACTGATGTGTATAGTTTTTTCTATCATCTCTACAAAAATGATTTCATTAAGGTGAATTCTCATCTTCAAAAGGGGAAGACAACAGGAGAGGGCATTAGAGTTGAACAAATTGCTTTTTATATGGAGTAGACATTATTTCACTTCCAAAATATACCTCAATTGTAAAACCTAATTTAAAATAGTATAGATAAGATTCTGCTTACCATTTAATAAACCAGGCAGGCTGTCTCAAGCTGAAAATATTTTCTCCATGGCTTCACAGTGGGAAAGTCCAAAAGCCTTGGCTACCATGTTGCCCAGCTGAACTGGAAGTTTTACTCATTACTTTTTTTAGTTGACCAATATTAATGGTTTTTTGTCCTTGGATAATGACTCATCACTTCTTTCCTGAAATATATTTACTTAAATTTTTCTAACTAGCAATGAACACTTTGTTCCAGGGTTCAATAAGATCAGTGAGCAACAGAGAAAAAACTATTTGGGAAGAAACTCCTATGAAGTTATTTAAGTGATGATCCAGACCTGGAACCTAATTCCATGTCATAATCCTGACCTTAACCAGCAGTATTATAAGTATTATATTATGCTGTTATCTTATTAACAGTTACTTTCATGTGAAGTTAGATTATTTGACTCTTTTACAGTTCCTTGATTTCATACTAATGGTATTTAAACAGGATACTCACTCAGAGTGGCCATTTTTGTACAACACCTGTACTCAGTGGTGAAATCCAATTTTTTTTAGTACCGGTTCTGTGTGCGTGGCTAGGTGGCTGTGGCAGGGGAAGAATACTGCAAAATCTCCATTCCCACCCACTCCGGGGACAGATACTGCAAAATCCCCATTCCCTCTCCACTCCTGGAGCCAGCCAGAGGTGGTATTTGCCAGTTCTCCAAACTACTGAAATGTTCTGCTACTGGTTCTCCGAAGTGCTCAAAATTTCCGTGACCAGTTCTCCAGAACCTGTCAGAACTTGCTGGATTTCACCCCTGCCTGTACCTGCCTGTACTCCACATCTGTGATTCTGTACCTTAAACAAAAACTTGTATGACAGTGCCTACCAACATTGTAGAGAATTTATTTACTTAGTTTGAACTGTTCAAAATTGTCAGGCTTTTTGGTCTGAATGGTATTTGCATTAGTTGTTTTCTCTTCAAGGTTTTTCTGTGACTTCTAGTAATGCAGTTTTTAATGGATAATGCTCTTTATTTGATCTACTGTAAATGTCAATTTCAATCCAGGAAAGAGCCTCCATTGGAGCATTTCCTAATAAACTTCATGTTGAAGGTGATTTGTTAGTATCACTTCTACCAAAACTCCAAAATTGCAATGTCGAGAAAAATTATTCACCTCTCTCTTTTGGACTTTTTGTGTAAAAAAGAAAGAAAACATGAAGTTATGATGTATGGTTTTGGTGATTAAATAGGATATATTATAGAAAGTAGAGGATCATGATGTGAATTTATGGAAAGAGATAAATTTATAATTGTTTTTATAACTGCTGTAAAGAAGATTGGAATTTACTTCTTTGCATCTTTTTTTAATCTTTTCTATTTTTCTCTTACTCTTTTTCTTTTTGGATCTTTAGTTTTTTTTTCTTTCATTTTTCCTCTTTTCCTCTTTTCCTCTTTGCTTTATTTTAATTTATATTCATCTTATTCTTGTATTTCAAATTTTCAGTAAATAGTCATGCCTTCCCCATGTTGCTGAATTCAGTTGAGAAATTTAAATATATGTACAGTAAGTGATGAGGTAGGTGAGAAATAACATTTCAGTAATCTCATAGTTTATCAGATGATTTGGACTCTGATAAGGCAGGAGCATTGAATACTGTCTGGATTCCACATATAGTCAGTATGTTAACTCTTTTCTGATCAGGGCTATATAATTTGTTTCCCTTTTGATAAAAGAGAAACCGCTCTGCATATGAACTCCAGGAAGCAGCCTGATGAATATCAAACATGTCAGTGTGTCCTAAAGCCTTTTTTCCACAGTCAGTGTCTCTTCAGACTTCCAATTAAAGATTAGTTTTGACCACAATTGAATGCTAAATCCCCTTCCTGCTGGTTTTCGGCTTTCAGTATATCCTACTTCCATTCCTCAAATTTAGAATTGTGTATCAGGAACAAAAATAGCACACATGGATTCAAACCAACTATTTGTATGAACAAACAATTAAGCTTCCTGACAAAATACCTGCCCAATACCTTTGTGAAATGGCATGACCCGTAAACCACTAAAAGCTACTATTAATGCACAATGACATCAACATACATTAAAAAATGTACACTGATTCAATTAGTAGAGGTAGGCAATGGTTCTGAACTTGTAGGGTAAATAAATTCATCTTCACATGGTAATGCTCTCTTTTTCATTGTTACTTTTTTAACATTATATATTTATTTGATTCGCTCAACTTCTCCAGATATTCCCATATTCCTTTTTCACACAACTCATTGTTTTAATCTTTTCTATCATAATCTTTAACCTATTTATGAAACTGGCATGAAAAAAAACCAACGTAAAAATCTTATTTTTACTTTACTTTAAAAAATTATGTGGACTCTCCAGGTCCAAAACCAAGTCCAATTTGTTGCCATATATGGAATGTGTTTATAGACGTATTAGCTGTTAAAGTTTATTTCAATTTAGTAGGATATTTATACATCATGTTCAACTGGCTTCATGGAACATAGAAACTGAGATGGCGCAGTGGTTAGAGTGCTGTACTGCAGCTACTTCAGCTGACTGCTAGTTCAGCAGATCAGTGGATCAAATCTCACTGGCTCAAGGTTGACTCAGCCTTCCGTCCTTCCGAGGTGGGTAAAATGAGGACCCAGATTGTTGGGGGCAATATGCTATTTAGTATACTGTCTTTGGCGTAAGCCGCCCAGAGTCCTCGGAGAGTGGGCGGCATAGAAATATGCATAATAAAATAAATAAATAAAATAAAATAAACCAAACATATTATAATATTAATACATATTGTAAATTGTGGCAATTGGTATGCTTACTTTTTGTTTTTTACATAAATTCTAACAAAATACTTTCCATTGATATCCATAGTGTTGTGATGTCATAGCACAAATTCCATGCCTGAAATACTTGTGTAGAATATCATGATGCAAATATGAAAGTGTGGAACTTTTGTCATGATGTTGTAACACACAATTTATCAGTTTAGCATCTTTGTAATAAGAATAAGCACTTAATTTCTAGAACTGTTTGAAAATTCAGAATAAATTCTCAAAGGTCCTAAGAATTCTATTGAAAAAAATACTCTAGACAATGGGGAGTAAATTGTGAATTAAATGGGCCATCCTAAGAAGATAGTAGAGAAAAGAAGAGCATTTTTAAACTCTCATACATCATTTGATTAGCAAAATATATAAAGATAGAGAATGTAAGAATGAAGCTACAATTATAACTCATTATAGCACATCATAAAATTAAAATATTTAGTTTGAGTTGCTTCTTTTATTTTAGTACCCCATTGTTAAGTACTAGATTTAGCATGCCCTTTCTGTGCATTCATATCTGTGATATATCCATAAGTGTGTGTGTGTGTGTGTGTACCCATATATCACATATACTTTTTGCATCAAATGTCTCAGTTTCAAAATTTCTGCTTTCTTATTAGGTTATCTATTAATTATTACATTTAATTAGATTGTGGTTATCTGTATGATAAAGGTGGTCAAAAGAAATGTAATAATTAAAATCACAGTCCTGCTTGTATTAGCTTCAGATGAGTATCAGTTATGATGTTTCTTGACACATAGGGTTTCATTAAGGTTAAGCTTTAACCTAACAGCATAACTGTGTATCCAGAGCTACATGCTATTGAACTCTAGATATTATATTGACTAATCAATGTATAATTTCATTTTATGAGACCTCACATTAAAAATTATCTCTCTGGTTCAACAGTAAGAAACTATCTGACACAATAGCCTTATATAGGTTTATTGTTCTATGTTTGTTTGTTGCTAACAAGGACATAAAACAGATATTTGGGTAGAATGGCAATATGCAATCAGTCATGGATCAAACTGCAGAGGGTTTTTACAGCACTAGCCCAATCCAGCCTCACCAATTACTGTTCATTTCTTTTTAGCGCTACCTGCTACAGAGCTTTTCTTCTGACTAAGCTAGAGAAGTTCCCTTAGTTTTTATTGAGGTACCTAGCCTGGAAGTTCACTACCATTGTAACTCAAAGGAAAGATGACTTTTTGTCATACCTTTACAAAGACCTATAGCCGTGATGGCGAACCTATGGCACGCATGCCACAGGTGGCATGCAGAGCCATATTGGTGGGCACATGAACATTGCCCTAGCTCAGCTCCAGCACGCATGCATGTGCTGATCAGCTAATTTTCGGGCCTTCTGGGCCCACCAGAAGTTGGTAAATGGGCTGTTTCCAGGCTCCGGAGGACCTCTGGGGGGGGCTGTTTTTGGCCTCCCCAGGCTCCTAGAAAGCCTCTGGAGCCTGGGGAGGGCGAAAAACGGACCTACCGGGTCCACGTGCCATCAGATGCCAAAAGCGGGAGGAGCACGGGGGGTTGCGTGCGCATGCGTGGAGGGGCAGGGCACATAGAATTATGGGTGTGGGCACACACACATGCGACTTCCCCGCACTCCCCCCACTTTTGGCACGCGATGGCAAAAAGGTTAGCCATCACTGACCTATAGTATATGCCATCCTATTATTACTTTTCCAGAAATATCTACCATAACACATCCGTTCTTTATGTCTTTACGTTAACAGGTAACAACTATTAACTCTAGAAGGTCAACCAAACCAAGAAACAGACACCACATAGATCTTTAACTATTTTTATTAGAATGGGTATAGTCAAAGAAACTCAAATACTTTGGACACCTAATGAGAAGGAAGGATTCATTGGAGAAGAGCCTAATGCTGGGAAAGATTGAGGGCAAAAGAAGAACGGGACGACAGAGAATGAGGTGCCTGGATGGAGTCACTGAAGCAGTAGACGTGAGCTTAAATGGACTCCAGAGGATGGTAGATGACAGGAAGGACTGGAGGAACACTGTCCAAGGGGTCGGGATGGGCCGGACATGACTTCGCAACTAACAACAACAACAAATAGTCAAAGAATCTTGGAAATCTGCTCTTCTTCTCTCTTTTATCTTCTTGAGAATTAGTGGGGGGATTTCTATAGAGATTCTCAATCATCCAAGTTGTCTCAAAGGTGTTTTTTACAAAAGGCAAATGGACTTTCTTGGGGTATTTTTTTCTTTGAAAACATTTTGTATCTCACCCAAAAAGCTTCTTCAGTAGGCGTGGTGGTGATGAATCTGTCTGAAATGTTTTCTAATAGAAGCCAAAATAAGTAGCTCATGGTTGAACTGTAGAGTCCTTTTCATGGATTTATTTTTGCCTATGGGTTTAAGCCATCCTTATCTCTTTGTTGCCTTGATAATGGATCTACATTTTCTGCTAAGGTTAACTTAAGTCTAAACTCTTCACAGGAGCATTTAACCAACCTTGTCCAGAACTGGAACCCAAGCAGGTTCAGATCTAGTTAATATTTCAAAACTTCCAAGAAATACCTGAGCTATGGACTAAACTGGGAGACCAAAAGACATTATGGAATAAGAAATGAGTAATGACAAACACTGTATTTTTCTGTCTGTATTTCTGACAAGAAAACTGCTGCATCTATGAAAGCATCAGGAATTAACATGTAGAAGACTTTATCTTTATTGTTACCTCTATTAAGGAAAATTCCTTTATTAAATAATCCTTAAATAAACCTTCATGCTGATTTTTTTAAATAACTGTTGTAGATGCAAAGATGAAATGAACTGAGAAACAGAAAGTCAGAAAACCGTAATTGAGACACTCACCCATTCCTAAACAAAGCATGTGTTCCTTGTTAACTTCAAGTACTATTCTAAGTTTTCCTAAACAGAGAATTGCACAAGAAATTAAAATATTGGCACTGCATATTATGCTATAGAAGATGAAATACAAGACTGCAGATGTTTATATTTCTTCTTAGCAAAGCATCCAGAAAAAAAGAAAAAGAAAAATTTTGATGCAGAGCAGCAGTGCACCCCAGTGGTGAGTTACCTATTCATTTTAAGAATTTGGCATATTTCTAAATTCGTTTTGCTTTGCAGTTTAAAAGATAACTTACTTGTTCAGCATAAGGAAAATCCATCAGTAACTTTTCTTCTTCTATAGTGTAAAATATATTTGTGTACCAATATCAAAACTTCATACACTTCAAGAATAAAAAGCATGCAGTAAATACCATCTTAACAGTTACTATTCAAGTTTATGATGCATGACCTTTATCTGTTCAATCTGTTTTTAATAAATGTATATTTATTAATTTAAAGAAGACATCCAAATTAATACACATTAAAATTATTTCACACAGGAAAAATATCTTATTTCCAGAAAACTGGTATAGATCCTCCTATATTTTTCATTGGTCTGCATTGACTGAATTGTCTGTCTGTCTGTCTGTGTCTGGAGAGAGAGAGAGAGAGAGAGAGAGAGAGAGAGAGAGAGAGAGGGAGAGAGAGAGAGAGAGACTGTTCTGTAGTATACATATATAGAAAAACTGTACTAAATATTAAAAAATTACCATTTAGAATTAACGTCTTAAAAATCTATCAATATGGTAGATTAAAAGCGTCCTAAAACAAAAGCAAATTTTGAAATTAAAGCCTGACTAAATTTTTATTATTTATTTATTACTATAATATTAATAGTTGGATTTCAATTAATACATTATAAAATTCAAATTGGGTATTGATTGTACAGATTCTATGAAAGAAAATGAAATTCAGAATAATTGACAGGCAGATAATTGCCTAAAGTTTATTATAAGATTGCCAAATGATCCATTAGACACATGGAGATAAACTAGGTTTAGTTATGATAATGTTTTGTTCAAGCCACTAGCCAGAAAACGTTCTTTTTCTTTTCTTACCCCACATCCCACCTACTAACATAGCTTAAATAAAGTTATGCTCTTACCAGATTACTCTTTGAAGCTTTATAATAAAGTAACAATTCTGTGATAATAAACAACACATTGAAAAATAGTGTTGCAAAAAGCTGGCCTTCTGATCTTACTGAGCAGTAATGAGTGACTGCTAATTAACCTGTTGAGTCATTGAATAGCATAAAATAAAATTTAGACTAAACTGATTAAAAGATCATGCTGTTCAGGATGTTCAGCTTTATGTGCTGTATTTTCAAAAAATATTTTCATTGTGTGTTATTTTATGATACTCAAAGTTCCCAAACAGAGAATGGTACTAAAGATAATAAATTAAAATGTAACATTGAATAGCACCAGGTCGCTAGCAAAGGTGGTTTTCAAATATTTCATAATATTGCTGACATTGCTGGTAATGAGTTCTTGGGAGTTTATTTTGTGTGTGTTAAATATAAAAACAATATAAAAACAATAAAACTAATAAAAGAGAGACTCAATAATAAATGAATTGTTGTTGTTAGTTGCGTAATCGTGTCTGACCCATTGCAACCCTATGGACAATGTTCGTCCAGGCCCTCCTGTCCTCCACCATCTCCCGGAGTCCACTCAAGCTCATGCCCACTGCTTCAGTGTCTCCATCCAGCCACCTCATTTTCTGTCATCTCCTTCTTCTTTTGCCCTCATTTTTTTCTAGCATTTTTCTAACTTCTCCAATGAGTCCTTCCTTCTCATTAGGTGGCCAAAGTATTTCAGCTTCACCTTCAGGAATCTGGCCTTCTAAAGAGCAGTCAGGTTGGTGTCCTCTAGGACTGACTGGTTTGATTGCCTTGCAGTCCAAGGGACTCACAGGTGTCTTCTCCAGCACCATAGTTCAAAGGCCTCAATTCTTTGGCACTCCGCCTTTCTTATGGTCCAACTTTCACAGCCATACATTGCAACTGGGAAAACATAGCTTGACTATACGCACTTTTGTTGGCAGGGTGATGTCTCTGCTTTTTAGAATGCTGTCTAGGTTTGCCATAGCTTTCTTCCCCCAGGAGCAAGTGTCTTTTAATTTCTTGGCTGCAGTCCCCATCTGCTGTGATCTTGGAGCCCAGGAAAATCAAATCTATCACTACCTCCATTTCTTTCCTATCTATCTGCCAGGAATTGAGAGGGCCAGATGCCATGATCTTAGTTTTCTTAATGTTGAGTTTCAAGCCAAGTTTTGCACTCTCCTCCTTCACCCGCATCAAGAGGCTCTTTAATTCCTCTTCGCTTTCTGTCATTAAAGTGGTATCATCTGCATATCTGAAGTTGTTGATTTTTCTCCCAGCAATCTTAATTCCAACTTTTGATTCATCTAGCCCCACCTTTCTCATTTCATCTAGCCCCGCCGTGCTCTGCATATAAGTTAAATAGGCAGGGCGACAGTATACAGCCTTGCCGGACTCCTTTCCCAATTTTGAACCAATCAGTGGTTCCATGTCCAGTTCTCATTGTTGCTTCTTGACCCGCATATAGGTTTCTCATGAGACAAATAAGATGGTCTGGTACTCCCGTCTCTTTAAGAACTTGCCACAATTTGTTGTGATCCACATAATCAAAGGCTTTAGCATAGTCAATGAAGCAGAAGTAGATGTTTTTCTGGAACTCCCTAGCTTTCTCCATGATCCAGCATATGTTGGCAATTTGATCTCTAGTTCCTCTGCCTCTTCGAAATCCTGCCTGTACTTCTGGTAGTTCTCGATCCACATGCTGCTGGAGCCTAGTTGTAGGATTTTAAGCATAACTTTAGTAGCATGTGAAATGAGTGCAATGGTGCGATAGTTTGGACATTCTTTGGCATTGCCTTTCTTTGGAATTGGAATGTAAACTGTAAAATACAATAAATTAAGATAACAATATAATAAAATAACCCCCCGCGTGTACACACACCCCGCCCCAGCAACATATCACATGAGCCATTTAATGGGCTCCATCTCATTCTGCGTTCCTAAGCCCACTAGCAGAACCGGGTCTTCAGAATTGATAAGTGTGGTATGTTAATAAGGGTTATGGATGTCTCAGTGGTCAGGATAAAGGCCTGTGAACTGTGTGGCACAGTGGTTAGACTGCGGTATTGCACGCTCTGTTCTTTGTTTCAGAACAGTGGTGAAGTGATCTGATGTCGACAGATCAGTCCCTTGTCATGGATAAAAAACTCATATTAGCCTTGAAATTCTCCATGTAAACTCTTCACTATAGGGAGGAAGGCCCCATTAAACTGGTTCACCCCAGATATCTGAGGGACCCAGCCAAAAGGGTACTTGCAGTCATTCCTGAAGCTTTGTTTCACAACTCAACCAATGTTTTTATTACTGTTTGGAATGAGCAGGTGATAGGGATCTTGGGTCTGGTTTCATCTGCAGACTCTCTGTGAGCATGGACCCTTAAGGATCATCTGATTTTTATTTTTATTTTTTTAAAATTTGATTTATATGCTGCCCTTCTCTGGAGACTCAGGGAGGCTTCATACTTTTGTATATTTATACAAAGTCACCTTATTGCTCCCACAATCTGGGTCCTCATTTTACCTACCTTAGAAAGGGTGGAAGGCTGAGTCAACCTTGAGCCTGGTGAGATTAGAACTTGCAGTAATTGCAGGCAGCTGAATGTTAATAGTCTGCTGCGCCACCAGTAGACTAAGAACAAATACATCAACATTGTCAATTTTCATTTCTATTTTGATCCCAAATTTGCTATCTTGAGGATTGTAGACTTACTTGCAACTCTTTTTTCAGTTACACCGGGGCATTTGTAATTGAAACAGCTTTGTAATAGGTATTGTGGATATCAGATTTACTGTATATTTCAAAATTACAATTAAATCCTATGTATTGTCAAATACTTCTGCAGTAGCCTCAATGGTTTGACAATTGTCTGCATTTGGTTGCATCTCTGATTTACTTATCTTTCCTCCAATTACTTGAATAATTTCTTACTTTGCTCTCTTTCATTATATCTTTGGAACATAGTTGATCTATAAAATTAATTGTTTTATTTAAATATTACCAAAACTATTTTTTGCAATCTCTGTCCAGCTTAGATGCCTTGGATGTTGTTTCATTTTCTTCTGTTCTTAGTGCTCTCTTGTTGTCAAAAAATATTTTTTTTAAAAAAAAATAAAAAAACCTTTTGTAAATCAGCTGGTATATCCTGGCCAATCAGAAACTATTAAAATTGGAAGATTTCAGCCTCCCACAACAAACAATCCAAATAGCAAATTACCGGTATAACTCCCAATATCAAATAAATATAGCAAATTTGTGGAATTAACAAAGTAAAATCCCAACATTGAAAATTTACGTTTCTTCAAAAAAATTAGGGGGGGGAACCATACTACACACTTCCTTATTTTAACTCCACCTCCAGCAACTCTCTTTCTTGTTGTTCAACAATAATGATGTCCCAATAAGGGCACAGAACTTCAAAAAGGAATAACACTGTGACAAAAAGAGCTTCTTTTAGCTTAGTAAAGATCATAATCTAATAAGGTGTTTAAGAAGTGAATGCTGTTCATTTAAATTCCAAAACAGCTTATGGACAACTCACCCAGCTAATTCAGAATCCTGCTCCAGAGTCTCCTAGCAGACCACTACTATATGGCGGATTTTGTAGGTTAATTCCTGGACTCTGCCTCATCCAAAAGAGTCATATAAACTTAGGAAACTCAGTGCCATGTTTTTAAATTGAAAAAGATTTAGTCCAGAAGAAAGCTTGCCACACTGAAGGTTCTGATCATTACTCAAAAGCCTACATAATCAGCCAGGAAAGGAAGCTGACATTACCACTGTTAGAGAGATTATAAAAATTGGGCCAATATTTTATTTATTTTTATTTATTTTATTAATCATATTTCTATGCCGCCCACTCTCCGAGGACTCTGGGTGGCTTACAACAATCAACAGTATACTAAATAGCATATTGCCCCCAACAATCTGGGTCCTCATTTTACCCACTTCGGAAAGATGGAAGGCTGAGTCAACCTTGAGCCGGTGAGATTTGATCTGCTGATCTGCTGAACTAGCAGTCAGCTGAAGTAGCTGCAGTACAGCACTCTAACCACTGCGCTACCTCATAGCTTTCTGCTGCTACTTCTGGAATATTTGCTTCCTGAGGGCAGGTACCTCACACATTATCCTTTGGGAAGTTGGTAAAAGCAATCCTCTTCCTCAGGGAATTTGGTGAGAGAGACGTTCACCGAACACTACAAGAAATACAATTTTAAGGTTTTAATCTATTGATTTTGATAGTGTTTTCATTCAGGTATAGTACAAATTGCCTCGGGTCATTCAACTAAACAATATTATAAATAATAAGTAGGTAAAATAAAGCTGATTCAAACCTTATTCCTATCTTACATGAATCAGAGGAAGAAAGGGCAAAAAAAAATCAAGGAGCTTGTATACTGCAAAAGATTTAGACATTTCTTTTTGCAGTAAACAAATTGAAATGATTATTTCCCTTTTCCCCAAAGGACACTGCTGTGGGATAAAGTATAGTCATTGATATGCAGCAAGGCTGGGCCACCCAGGAATTCAAGTAAAAGAGTAGGCCACAAGAGCAAAGATTTTAAACAGCATGACTGCAGTTCTTTTATCTTTACTTCTTTTTTCCATTATTAAAATAGCTTAGGGATATGGCTCTTCCCTAGGTGCGTGCATATAATTCTCATTAGCACTAATGGGAATTATGCATTCAAAATAGAATATAACCCTAAATTGAACATTTACAATGCAACTTTCTCCCTGCATTATACTTGAACATGAACCATAAAACTAGGACAAGCACAATGAAGCAATGCTGGAGATCAAACACAGAAATGAAAATTTTCTTTCTAGAAGGGAAATCATTGTTCTATTGTTGTCGCTGAGTAGCATTGGTTGTCTTCCAGAAGCTTATTGTTGAAATCAACTAAGTCAACTAAGCTTTCCAAATAGGAGAATACATCCAGTAGTCATGCCAGTAATGGAAATTGTAATTGCATATACCTAAAAGGTATCAGAATACCTTAAAAATATGTTCCTTAAAAATATAGACTGATCATTACTATTCTTCTGAACTGCAGTAGTAAGCAAGTGTTGTTCATTCTTAAAAACCTGATATTATGCTTGATTATAATGACCATTTCAAGAACCTGAAGTAATGACAATGTTTGTAAACTTCAGCAGAATTATCTAAACTATATAAATTACAGAGGAGTTTGGTGTAGACAGACAAATAACATGAAAAGTATTCCTTGCAGCAAACCAACTTAGAAACCTTACTTTTAAATAAATAGGACAGAGCCATTTGGCTATATTTCCTGACTCCATAATTTATGTTGAGCAATTCATAGTGTACTGAATAAAACACATTTTATGGTGTTTGCTCAGCCATAAACTTGGTTTGCAAATCACAGTGGGTTGTAAGCTAGTCTGCTGAGAATTCATGATAGGCTTCCTACACAGATTATCTACTGGGCCATTTTTGAAACTTGCATGTATGCAATAACTATTAGCAATAATAATTAGGGCAATATAACTTGTGGCATTTGAAAAAGACATTATTTTAAACACCCAAGCTTTTATGAAACTGCTCAAGGTTTGGATAATAGTGTAATATTATTTGAAAAGGTTTTCTGGCACAAATGTTGGACCTTGTCAAAATCATAAAGATAAAGTACAAAGTAAAACTTTCCAACTATCCGAAGTCAAGTACTTACAAATAGTAAAAGATTGTTTGATTTAAGACTCTGAAAGAATTCAGAAGAACAGAGAACAGAAATGGCCAGTAAAAAATTTATAGTGGTTTATTTTCCTGGGTTATCTTTCCCAGTTCAGCAATAGCAGATTTCTGTATTTTAGAATTAAACAGGAGTGTTCTGCTTAAAATATATCAGACAAAATAACTGCATTTTCAGGATTTCAAATGGCTTGCGTGCTCAAAATTATTTGCCATAATGGATTTTAATAAAAATTAACAATTTTTATGTGGGAAAAATATCTGTTTACAGCCTTTTACTTGGGGTTCACCAAGGAGCACGCAGCCATGGGGTTTATGTGTCCTGAAGTTCCTTCCTTGCCTTTAAATTAACTTTTAACATTTAATTTTAACTATCTTTGTCTCTTATTTAAAATTAATATACAGTTTTTATGGTTTTAATTTTTATTTGTATACTCTCCCAGAGTCTCTCTGTGAGAGAGATGGGTGGTTTTTTAAATTTGATAAATAATAAATAATGAATATTTCAATACATTTATTGGCTTTGAATGAAGAAGGAAATGAAATGCACATTTTTATTTCATCTGAAGTATCCTGCTATATATAGTGCAGATAAAAGACACCAAGGCTTTATCTGTACTTCATCACAGGCATTTATTACTAGCCAGGATAATGCCAATATGTTGGCATATATATTATGATGTCACATCAGCTTTTACTGCAGTTTCTTTGCTTGTTTGTTACCCACTACAGATTCTGCTGCTGCTACTACTGAGGTTTCACAGATAGGGACTCATTATCTCTAAATTTTAGATATTCTGCCTTTGTCTGCCTTGTATTTTAATTATATAGAGTTATAATTGTTTTTGCATAATATCTTATTTTGGTTTTTGTCTTGATCTCATTGTTTTGATCTCATTTTGTTTTGATCTAATAGAATTAATATGAATTACAGTGTGTTGATTTAATTTGCCATACTAGCATATAATACAGTGAAATACTCTGATTCCACTGATATCAAATTCCTTTTAGAATCTATCAGTCTAATTAACTAGAGATATTAGAGAGATGAGCAATGACTTATAAAATCAGAGAATGTCAAGTAGCTATGATTTGTCCCGTAAAATATAACATAAAAAGTATAACAAATAATCCACTTAATGTTTTTCAATTCAGATTTATAATATGTGAGCACAAATGGGTAGTTTATTAATAGTTCATTAATAAATAGAACTTCTGAACTAGAAAGAATCCAATACCATTCTCAGCTCATAGAATCTGTTTTAAAAAGCATTACCCATGCATTACCCATGTTCTGTATATAGATACAAGCATTTAAGCAGCATTAACAACTGTCTATTCTTCTCTATAACATTTTCACATTAGTATATTGTTGGAGGAAATATCCATCTAGTTCAGTTCCAAGTGGGAAAAAGACACTGGAAACATGGAGGCTGATTGGAAAGATGGTTTATTGATGAAGCAGAACCACATTCTGGGCAGCTGACAAAATGGAGTTGAGAGTGGGTGGGTTTTTATACATTCTTTGGGCTTTGTATTTGAGCTTTCTGTTCCTGTGCAAGAATACGTCCTTTAATATTCTACTGGCTGTTGTCAGGTTCCTATGGGGTCATGTAGGGGTCATGTAGGAGTGATAGCTGGCACTATAGGCAAAAGAAGAAATGCAAATTCTAGATGCTTGTCTGAGCTAATCTGGTCAACTTCTGGCTTATTGTTTATCTGGGCTCCCAGGTTTCTGCAAGTTTGAAGTTTGGACTGCTCTGGTGTGAGGGGGGGGTATATGTGCAATGAATGGGCTTGTGTTCTAAAGGGTGTTGGCCAATTCCTATTATGCCTAATGGCTTTCTTCCTATGTTGGTTCTTGGATGAGGGGCTGCTTCTAATCCTATCACTCGACATTTGTTAGGTGTCAGACTTTACCGCCAGCAGTTTTGAAATATCCTCTCTTGAATGGACTTCTGCTTGCAGTATTTGCTTTGCTTATGAATAGCGCCATCTAGATAGTTGGCTTCTTCTTTCAATAAGCTTTTTATCTCCTTAATTGCTGGCATCTGCTGTGGGCTATTAAGAAAAAGTGGGCACTGCTTCCTGCCTCTAAAACATGTTTCTCCATTTCTCCTTTATGGAAATATAATATTCTGTTTTTTAATATTTCCCAAAATATTTCATTCTACTGGAGGGTGTTGACTTTCTATATTATGCCCTAATTTTTTTAAAAAAATCCCTCTCTGGTACACCATTAGCTGCTTCTGGCAAGAGCAGACAAATACACCATCTAGTAACTTTAGGGAAATTCTCTTACATAGTTTTTTAAATGCAACTCAATGATTTGATAAACATGACGACTCAGAATTTCCTATGATTAAAAGGCTCATCGTGCCAGTCCTTTCTTCATATTTATTTCTTAATCCTCTTGTCAATTATACACTGTGAAGTGCTAATTAGGAGCAAGAAGTTAATTGGATTATCAAGAAAGTGTATCTGGAATACCATTTCCCATGAGATTCTTAAAAGGTATCTTTCCTTCAACAGTTTCCCTGATGACTATAGATTTAACAAAGAAGAAAATAGTAAATGTGACAGAGCAATTTGAGAATCCAAAAAATTTTCTTCTGTAAAATTGTTCTCTCAATTATCAAGGATCATAACACAGTTTCTAAGCAATATTGTTATCCATTCATCAGTAAAAAAAATAATGTAACAGATCAATAGGTAAACAAGAACATTTTTCCCATGAGAGTTGTTTTCCCTTTCTCCTTGTTGATTGTGTATAAAAAAGGATTATATATGTACACATACAAATGAAATTTATCTTCCCCTGAACCACTTACTGCCAATTACAAGCACAACTTTAAAAAAAAGACCTAATGTAATCTATAAAGCCTGAAGGGACTATAATATCTGAAACATTGCCTTGAACCAAATAATACAACTGAGATGTGCAGTTTTCATCTAAAGTTCTTCTCCATGTTTCCCACAACTGATGTTTGATGAGCAGCCACTGGCAGCAAGAACTTTTGTTGCTTCTGCAAACTATCTGTTGCCTATCACCCCAGAGAATTTGATCCAACAGAATCTTTGTTGTTTCAGTAGCAAGTGAATAACTTTTTATTTGCCAAGGCATTTTAGCATGTCGTTTAATTTGCCTTGGGTTTAGTTTTACTTGCTCTGCTGAATTTGATGACTGCTTTAATTACTGTTTCTGCTGTGATATTCTTGTAACCTTTTATGTACATGATATCATTGTTTTATAATTTACTTTATACCACCCAGAAATCTTTCACTTAAAAACAGACCAAACTTCTTACAAATAAATGATATATTATTTAAAAAAAAAAACTAAAACTAAAAACTAGCATATACAAATAACAATGTATCAGTGTCAAAACTACATTAGCTTTAGCGCTATAGTTTTCTAAAGGAAAGGGAATATTCATGGCATTAATTCTGCAATGATAGGAGACTTCATCATTTTATATAGGTACAGTAGTAATAAATCGGAATATCCAGCTGGTTGAAATTGAGAATAGAATATATTTAAGGTAAGAATCATATTGTCCTGGGAGAAAGGCTATATCAATGTTCTCTTCTGGTGAATATATTTATGAAATGTATTTTTTATATTTCTTATGTGCTGTATTATATATAATCTTAATTACTTAGTTGATTATACAGTTTCTACCCAAGAAATACTTAGGGTGGCTTACATATTAACCCGTTACATAAATAGCTTATTAATAATTATACCTATTAACATACATTAAATGTGTTTTAATTATACAGCAAATAAAGCAAAACTCATAATGACATAAACATATGTTAAAATATGCAGGTGATCTTTTTTTAATGGCAGGTATAAGACGTTGCCCATCATCAATTTATAATTAACTCATTGATCTTCTCATTAATCATAAACATGCATAGTGGCACACTGTTACTTCACTGCCCTTTTTATCTTCCTGAAGTGCTCGCCTTTGCTGCTATTAATATTATTAGTAGATACAAAACTGATCCAATTCCAGTTGTATCACAAAACTTTACCTTTGGCAAAAAGGACTTTGGCACGTCTGATGTATATTTATACAACATATGATACTCATTTTCTAAACACAATTTAACTCAACACAATTAAAATTAAGCCATTAATTCTCCATGTCTGCCCCCATTTCATTTATCTAAAAGAACAGTGCCAAAGTAATCTTCAATGCTGTGATTTGTGATTTAGAAATGACAACAAGCTAAAGATTATAGGAAACTGGTCAAAATGAAATATTTTGTAGTGCTACTCCAGGCAAAAGATTATAATTATATATATTCAATTATTTATATATTTAATATATTTTACTATTCCATTTTTTCAAAAAACAACAACAATTGATGAATTGGATACTGTCTAGCAGAATAACTGTATCATTTTTCATACCCCAATATCATGTTTTGATAATTATAACGTTAAGAAACCACCGTTGCTATTTATATAGCAACAACAGATTTATTAAGTGTGGTACCGTATATCTATTCTAAAGTATTTTTCCTTTTTATATTTTATGAATGGGAGACTACAATCGCTAGTTATAGCAAAGAAAATTAATGAATTAAATACATAGCAAAATAATTAATTAAAGATTAATTAAGTAAAGATATGTGAGGATAAAAAAAATATGTAAAATAGTGGGAGCAATGTTGCTATCACATCCCTGCCCTTTTTTGTTTATATGACCTTGACATGTGGATGTCTAAGGTTTAACATCCATATGTTCTTTCATGTTACAAATTATTCTTAAACTTCTCTTTTATGATCTTTAAAATAGAAAGGAATTGGGGGGGGATCTAAGAGTTTTGAATTATTGACATTTCAATAGCAATACCACTTAGACTTATATACCACCCCATAATGATTTACAACACTTTCTGGACAATTTATAATGTCAACATATTTCCCTCAGCAATCTGGGTCCTGATTTTACCAACCTCAGAAGGATTGAAGGCTGATTCAACCTTGATTCCTATCAGGATCACACTCCAGGCTGCGGGCAGAGTTAGTCTGCAATACTGCATTCTAACCTCTGAATCACCACAGCTCTTTATGCTCCAGTTCCGCTATTTACATCACACAACTCATAAAGTATACATCAAATATTTATTTGAATTAAAGTTGATTTTAAATTACAAATTATTTTGTAACATGAATGTTGTTCTTCATTTGAGTTTACACCATATATTTTTATAAGTTATTATAACGAAACTACTCTGCCTCATAATTTATGTGTTCTCTATAGGAAGCTTAGTGATCAATTATTAACATCACAATAATAAAACTATGGAGAGTATCTTGACAATGCTACTTATTTGTTTATTGTGTTATAATTATTAAATTTAACATGCCTTTCCCATCTCACCACAAGATGATAGCTAGCTATGTTAGCTGATCCAATTGTCTTATTCAAAAGAAGGATAATGGAAGGGACTACTATATATTGGAGAATTTGTGTCAGGCATTCTTTCAAGCAGAAAGCTGACTGATTGCATATTTTCGCTGAAAGAGATGATCATGGGTAAGAAGTAGGGCTTCAAAACTCAGATGATTATTAGGTAACAAAGAAATAAGGGGTAAAATCCGATCACAATCCAGGAATATCTCTTTTGACATTTTAACAGGACATCATGCTGATTTAGGTTGTTGTGAAGTGCCAACATTTTTTTCCAGGTTTCCTGCATATAAATGATCCAAATATGGATAGCTTCTCTTAATGTAGCATCAGCAACATCTTTTTCTAGATTTTTATTGCAGATCTGTCAGTGTACTTTATCCACTTACTTTTGCAGCAGCCAGCATTGCAGAATGGACCAATTATTTAACATAGCTGCCACAGAAAAGCTGACTCTGATTTCATCTTGCTAATGAAGGGCAATCCTGTGCACATAACCAAGTCATTTTCTCACAAATAACTTAGAAAAATGCCAAGTCCTGCCTTCTTTTTTTTCCATAGATTTTAGCCCTAGAATGCTTCTTAAAGAAATACAAACACAATGAGCCAAAAACACCACAGCAAAACCGCACATAGTGCTGATATAACAGTTATTTCATTACACTAGAGATCTCCAGGGTTACTGCAGCAGATATCAAACTGGTGCCTTGGAAAGAAGCAAATCAGCAGCCTGGCCTGGCTAATACTTAGAGAAAACATTTAGATAATGTTAAATAAAAATACTATATTTAAGGAAAAGTAAGTTAAAGTGAGATTTCCTTTCTGCCCATAACCAGTATAAAGGTTAATAGCCTACTAATTTGATCACAGTATAGGATATTAGAATCCTGGGCAGCTATGAGGAATTAAAGGGCATAAATGATGACCATGGGTGGTGAGATGATATCTCAATTTCTACACTTCTCTCAGGTATTCAAACACTGAATTGGAATAAAACCTGTACATTGGTACCTTGCTGCTCGACTGCTTCAAAATCCATCGAATTTGGTACTCAGTGCTGCAAAAGGAAGCAGGGGTCAGCCACAGAGGGCAAACAGTAATAGGTCATGCTAGGAAGGTTGTTAACATAGGAAAAGAGACCGTTAGAAATTTCTTCTTGGCCAAAACAAAGGGTCAAGTGATAAGTCATATAGTTTGTTTGGCACTCATCCTTTTTGCAATTGTTGTACTTCCCGAACCAATTAAGGATGAGTACTGAGGTACTACTGTAATTGAAAACTGCATTTTGGAATGTCTAGAATTATTCTCTTTCATTCAGATCATGGTGGTTCCATAGCTGTCTAACTGGAGTCAGTTAGAACTGATGAAGCTACTTGGATGAGAAGCAAAATGTTTCTTAAATATTTCTTAAATAAAATAGTATATACCTGAAATAAATGTGAGATCAGTAAAATACAAACCCTAAAGAAGAGGAATTATTATTTTATCACTGGGAGGTTAAATTCAGTGTTTGATATCAGGTGTCTATCTAGTAAGTCAAAAATTTTATTTTGAGGCTGTACCAATCCACTTAATGATCCACAAATTCTACATAGCCATCACTATAAAAAAATTTTTTTTTTACTTGTGGATATGTTTTCCAGAAACTTTATCATATGGTTCTTAAATCCCAATATATCACAGTTGAGCTATACCAAATTATAGGAATTTGTCCATTCTACCTTGTATAAGAGGCATAAGAGGCATTCTCCATTTATGAAAGAAGATTGATATACTTGACTTAGTAATTCTGAAAGCAATTTGAATTTATTTTTAAATATAATGTTATCCTGAATTATTTTGAATTATACAAATATTCCCTTTAATTGTAAAATATAACATTTGTACACTACATAGCAAAGTATTTCTATATCTATCTATCTCTGGAAAAAACAGTATGCAGAATATTGACAATTTAGTACAGGGAGATAACTTTGGATTTTCAAGTTCCCCTAGATTGATATATGTACTTTATAAAGTTTACCATGATTTCTAAATTAGCCCTTTACAGTTTTACTTTGCAGATGGTCAGCAGTTCTAGAAAAGAAAGTAAATGCTCCCAATTATATTAGTTGCTATGATTTTCCCACATCATGAAAAGTTCATACCCTAGAATTTGGTGAAATTGTAGAATAAAATGTGTTCTTTTTTAAAAGTTATTCTCAATAAGCAAATAATGTAGAAATGATTCAAACAAAAGGGCAGGTTGTATTTTCTGTTTGAAACTTCATTTTGCTGTGTAAGCAAGACAAATAGTAACAACCTTCCCCATGATTTATTTATACTTTATAGAACTGCATGCTCAGTTTATTTCATATGTTATAGCGCTGCCCTATTAGGGTTGATGAGTGGTTTTACTGGTATATTATTATAGCTTTTTCAAAATAGAATGGCGTGTTAGTTCTAACCTCTGTCACCATATCTGCTGTTGTCCCTAAAATGTAGGAAAAATATGTGAGGCAGGAGGCATTATGTGTTTATCTCTTCAGTCAGCTAAAGACTCTACATGTGGAACTGTAGGAGTGTAAAAAGACTCCCTGTTGCAAACTATTCTTTACACCTTGTGGAATAAAATGAGATGTTTCTCCAAGTATGTTTTTGATTGTAATGAAAAATAATGTGGCATCAATTCATCATGCTTCATACAGAAATACATATAAATATGTCTTTAATATTGTTGTTGAGATTCTTTGGCATCCTTCAATCTCAAAAGACTATGGTATCGTGCTCTGGAAAGAGGTCCTAAAACAGCATCTAGTGTGACTAAAAAGACCAATTCTAGAGTGGCAATCTCTTCCACACTGAGGGCAGATACATTCTGTCCCCTGCCCAGCCCCCAGATTTCTTTGGTTCCGGGACTGCCTCTTTGCCTCAGCCTGCCGAATAAGTGTCTCTTCAAATTGGAGAAGGCCATGCTACATCTTTAGCCTCCAAGCTGAACGGTCAGAGATCAAGGTTTCCCAGATGTTAATGTCCATTCCCAGGGCCTTAGGTCTCTCTTGCAGATATCCTTATATCACAGCTGTGGTCTCCCACATTGTTGAAATAGCATTTCTGTTACACCTGAAACCAGCAGGAGATTTTAGTGATCAGAATAAGTTATATGATATACTGTTTCTACTATAGCTCTCTTTAGAGGGAACAGTGAAAGTCACTTTGAACGTCCAGAGTTTGCCAGCTAAGGCAGTTGTCTTAAGGTACTATTTGGTAGGACTGACTATGAAAAAACATAGTAATGAACTAGTATAGCATATTCATCTTCACTGTTCCCTCTTACATGTACATTTTTCATGTCTAAATGCCATTTTTCCAGCTACATAAAAGGGTAGGTTTTTCACCTTATGGAAACTGATCCTCAGTTCTACTTTTGCATACCTTAGAACTTTAATCATAATTTGTAAAAACTGAAAGCTTATTTTAATTCCATTTTGAGTTGTAAAACACATAACTGCATTACACATAATAAAATATGAAACTTCTAAAAAAATCCAAGTTTATGATAAATTCTCCTTAAAATTTCCTTGTTCTCATGTGTGAAGGTGCTCTAACCACTTTGCATCTCACAGGCTTCCAAAATATGTTAGGTGTGTTTCTTGTCCAGCAGATTCTCCATTGCTGCTTTACATTTTGATTTAACTCTTGTCAGATGCAAAGGTAAATTGATCCATAATTTCCAGAACTTGCAAGTAACTATAAACCAAGCAACTGAAAGTATCAACGTGCAATATCATTGCAATTTTGCTAGTAGCACATCAAAAAATAATGTGAAGTTGAAGATTAACATTTACAGCCCTGGTTGTTGAATATGTACATATGTTATCTTGAAAGATATTACCTTGTGAAAGGGAGTTATACAATCCTATCATTAATACTTTTTCTTTGGGTGTAAAGTCTACTATATGATGGAACCTAGAAATGAAATTACTAAATGCATTATGATTAAAGCCTTTTGGTTTTTTTATGTCTTATGATGTAAACCTCTGGAATCATTGAGTCCAGTGGTATATAAAAATAAATAATTAACTAGAATCATCTCAACTATATCCCTGTGCTTAAATTATCACTATTATTCTCAAAGTTACAGGGATCTGGCAGCAATTTCAGTTCCCAGATCAAAATGAATAAAAAAGAAGGGTCCAAGAAGACAAACATCTCTTTTAACAGCTATGAACTTTGGCTCACTTTTCTATTTATAATCTCCCTGTGTATTTGTACTGTTTTATTAACATTTCTATGGCTGTTCAACCAGACAATTGAACAAGGTAAGAAGCTACAAACTTTGCAATTAGTTCTATATTAAACAGTTAAAACTGAACAGTCTTAAATTGCTGTTGATGTATACAGTATTTAATTGCTTGTTTTGTTTGGTGTTGTAATGACTACTACTTCTTTGGGGGGGGGGAAAATATATTAAAAGCAGACATTCTACCCTGGAAGCATTCTTTAGTTTCTAAGTATATGTTCTATGAAATAAAGGCAGCAAGGAACTGACTCAATTGAAAGTTTATGTGAAAATGATTTTGTACTCTTGTATCTTTGTGAAAATTCCTTTCATTTAAATGTTTGAGAATTTGTTATAATCAAATCATGTAATCAAGTGTTATTGTTACATAGAATGAAATGATAAATGGAAATAAAAAGAACTCACTGCTCCCACCATTAGTATTGTTGTGATATATTCTCACTGTTGTGAGAATTGGTGGTCTAATGGATGTTAAAGTTCTTAAGAAAGTAAGACAATTTTTAATCAGAATTGAATTGTAGCACATTATTTCTTTTAATGTTAAATTTGCATAGGTTCTTTCACTTTAGTTATTTTGTGAGTGAGCATTTCCCAATGTTGTACTGTTGGTCACTTTACTTTTGTTTTATTTCTTCTTAAAAGTATATTTTTATTTAAAGTTAGCTGGCAAGGTTATACAAAGTTTTCCATGGTTACGTTATTTTACGTAATATACCCCACAATTCATTTTTTTTTTCCTAGTCATAGTGGCTCCATGAATTAAAAATGTATTTTTTTAAAAAAAATACAAGGAACTACCAAGTATTCTTCTTTTGTTTTCTTTGTACTTTAACAATAAAGTACAAAGTAAATCTTGACTCAAAAGTCCAGACAATTAATAGATGATTTAATGGATACAATCTATGGTTATGAGATTTATAAGATCTCTACGCTATTACATTATACCTTTTCCAAAATTTCTTACCGAAATTTGGTGGAATTGATGAAGACAATAAAAATAAAATAATTTCTTGTAACTCAAACAGTTTCAAATTTTCTGATGTAGTTTCTGGAGCCGAAAAGTAAACAGTCATACATTTTGGAAAAGTGTGCGCATTAATTCTTAAATGAATAAAGTAAAAATTCTATTATTGAAAAATTGTTTTCAAGGTTATTTATATTTGTAAAATGATACAATATAAATATAAAGGTATAGGCTGATTAAGAAATATGGCTGATTAGAATTTAGTTAGGAAAAATAATAAATTGAGCATAATTATACTGGCTTTACCTTTATTGGTCATTTATTATAATGAGTATGGTTCTTTATGCATAATCTTTGTCTTGGCTGTCATTCCATTGGGAATTTCTATATTTCTGCTAATAACTCATTGATCTATAAGAGGGTTCTAAGTGGGGGGGGGGAGAGAATGTAGATTAAATTTAGAACAGAAGTATTACTCCTGAATTTCACAGCTGTCACAATTATAGAATTCCAAAAGTTATCAAACTGTACTTTGTAATAGCATGATATATTTATAACATGAGATATTTATTAAATATATATCTGAGAAATGAATGCTACATTTAATTTATTTTAAACAAACTTTAAATCTATGTTCTAATTATAGTTGACCCTATATACCAATTGATGGTAAACTGCAAGAGTCTTTTTCCAAAACTATTTATAAGAAAACTGTTTCATGCTCAAGAGAAGTGCTTATCTTTGATTCTTATAATACTCTGAAAGTTATCACTTCCTAACATATACTAAATAAAATTGTCTGCCTATTATTGCTCTCTCACTAGTACCTCAGCAATTTTAATCCAACTTGAAACTACTGATTTCTATGACTAAAGCCACCTACATCTGTTTTTATAAGTATTACATCAATTTTCTATGTTTTTATTAGTCTGAATTAAAAACAACTCTAAGCCTCTTCTTAGGTCCAAGGTGGTCTACGTAATTCATTAAAGAATATAAAACAATAGAGCAAGATTGATGTAAACTAAATTAATAACTCATTATAACTTATATCATATATGCATCAGCACTGTATTATAAAGGAGTCTAATATAAAGAAGGCCTTTTATCTTACAATAAAGCACAAATATAAGGCTCAGTATGTGAATAAGATTGGATGACGATATCTTTAGATCTGTAAAAGATAACACAGCACTATTTACCAGAAACATGGATCTAAGCTTTCCCAATTTGTATCAAATCCAAGTGAACTTCCAAACATCAGTCTTGCTTTTCAAAAAAATACATACTCTCCCACAACTACATCTGTTCTTCAACTGTAGCATCATTAATACAGAATAGTTCAGTTGTTATTTATTTTCTGTCTCAACTAAGGATAGTTCTGGAGTTTCGGCTTGCCCTGTTGTCAGAATGGACCATCCATTGTTTCCTGAGTGCAGAAAAATATGATGCCATTCTCTATCAGCTGTTTTTAATTGTTTTGTGTTCTAAATTGTCTTAAGCCCTTTTAAGCATAGGGTTTCTGATCTAGCAAGAATCTATCTGATTGACCACAGCATTTGCCAAAGTCCCCTTACCTCCTGTAGCTGAGCATTAATCTGTGTAGCCATTTCACTCTGGCCAACCAGAGTTCTCTATGTTCTCTGCTTTTTTTTTTAATGATTTTTTTACAGTTGTTCCAGTGATTGTTTATTAATTCAGTGAACTTTCCCTGACTCAGGTTTTCTCACCCTTTCTAAAGGCCCATCACTGCATTTAACTCTTACATCTTCCAATGGGTATGCTTTTAGTTTCTATGTAAGTTTGGAAAAGTACACTTTCATTACTTCAGTGCTAGAAATAGAATGAAAACTGTTTAGAATGAAAATATATACAATTGAATATTTATTACATCTCTTACATGAATCCATATTCATAGATTTAAAAAATGCAAAAAGTCTAAACCAACAGAATGAGAGAAACAATTTGCTTTCTCACTTCTATACTTTTTTTAATCAGGAGAAAAATACCATGAAGCAAAGGGAATATTTACAATAAAATCAGGAGCATTGTTCACCCCTGCTTTGCAAAATAAATCATCAGTAGACTTCAAAGTTCTTGCCTTTGATGTTCAGCAAATGGTAAAGATAAACTGATTTTTACTGGATTATTTCTGTATTCCCACATTTCTTTTTTTGTTTAAACAAGTCAATATCCTATCAATATATGTGAATAAGTGTTCAAGAGAGAAGAATATAAAAGCAATAGCACTTAGACTTATATACCACTTCACAGTGCTTTACAGTCCTCTCTAAGAGGTTTACAGAGTCAGCATATTGCCCCCAACAATCTAGGTCCTTATTTTACTGATCTTGGAAGGATGGAAAGCTGAATCAACCTTGAGTCAACGACAATCAAACTGCTGACAGTCAGCATAATTAGCCTGCAATAGTGTATTCTAACCACTATGCCACCACGCAGTGGTTATATATATGCATGCATAAGTATGTCCATAAGAGATGGCATATTCTGTGTTCCATCAATTAAAGGTAATCCCTTCCCTGTTGTAGTGATTTCTCTATTTGCCCCCAGTGTCACATTCATGGATGCAAACATCACATCTTTTAAAAAGGTTTTAAATATCTAGATGTTCCTGTAGGTATTGCATTAGATTGATATATAAACTCACTTTAAATGTAAATATATAATGTTGCTGACAAGGTATGTATTTTATTTTTATATTACTGCTTTTGTATTTTGATTTTTAAATCCTTTTAGCTGTTCAAAGTCTCTCTATAAGAGAATAGCAATATACTGCATGTTAAATAGTTGAATAGAACTACAGTATAGATAGAGAAGTTTAGAAAGAAAGTAAATTTAAAAATATTATATATTATAAAAAGGTAAAGGTTCCCCTCGCACATATGTGCTAATTGTTTCCGACTCTAGGGGAGAGTGCTCATCTCCATTTCAAAGCCAAAGAGCCAGCGCTGTCTGAAGATGTCTCCATGGTCATGTGGCTGGCATGACTAAACATCAAAGGCGCACGGAACATTGTTACCTTCCCACCAAAGGTGGTCCCTATTTTTCTACATTCATTTTTTACATGCTTTCAAACTGCTAGGTTGGCAGAAGCTGAGACAAGTAATTACGCGGCACTAGGGATTCGAACCTCTGACCTGCTAACCTTTCGATCGACAAGCTCAGCGTCTTAGCTACTGAGCCACCGCGTCCCTCTACTATATATTATACAATATTACAATGCTAAGAAGAAATAAAATATAGAAAATAGCCATGTCTGTCTAGAGAAGGAAATCATGCGAGCTAACCAAAGAACATTCCTAAAAGAGATTTGCCACCCACCCTAATTCAATGCCTGAAGGGAAAGCCAGGTTTCAAACATTTTTTTAAACAGAGTCACGATGGGAAGTGGGTCACGACATAAGGCCCACTTCCTAAGTCCCGTTAGGTGACATTGGTTGTGGAACCCAGAACTTGAGCACTTGTCCAAGTTAAACATGTCATAAGTTTAGAGTCCTTTGCATTGCCACAAGAGATCCAAATCCAGTTCTGTTGAATTCCATTGACACTTATCTACTGCCAGTTTAGTGCTGACCATTGACTAGATTCTTACACATAGGCTGGAATAAACCTTCTATGTTGAAACTTTACAAATGGTCCTGATTCTTTGCCCCTGACAGTCAATTGATGTAAATCAATTTGTGTATGCATATGTATGTATGTATCCTTTTCCTTCATGGTCATTATTTTTGAGCAGAAAGATGTAACTGCTGAATTAACCAAAGTTTGTCTGTCTGTCTGTCTGTCGGATCAGCTTTCTTTTCTTTTCTCTATCTATATCTCTACATCAAAAAATCTATGGTATTATTTAAAAAGTTATTAGTTTGTAAGAGAAAAAACTGAATATTTCTTTTCTTTATAGGAAGAAAGGTTCAGGATTTTTTATTTCAGAAGATATCACTTTTTAGAATAGAATTCTTTATTGGCCAAGTGTGATTGGACACACAAGGAATTTGTCTTTGGTATATGCTCTCAGTGTACATAAGGAGAATAAAATACATTCATCAAGAATAAAAAGCTACAACACTTAGTGATAGTCAAGGTTACTAATAAGCTATCAAATCGTACTAGAAAACAAATAAAAACACTATGATAGCAAGATACAAGCGGACATGGTTATAGTAATGTAAGGAAGAGTAAGGAAGAGAATAATAATAATATAGTCTTAGTAAATTATTTGGCAGTGTTGTGGGAATTAGTTGTTAACAGAGTGATGACATTTGGGAAAAAACTGTCCTTGTGTCTAGTTGTTCTAGTTGTTATATTTTCTATATTAGAAAATATATTCTACATATGTTTTATATTGTTCATCTTTCTATATCTAGGTAGATGATATCTTACATGCAAGTGAACTTCAAAAAGAATATAGGGGAAGTAAAGTTTCACAGTTTAGGTAAGTTAATTTTTTTAAAAAATTAATATTAGGATGGACATTATGTACTCATGCTTGAAATATTACTGAAATCATAGGATATTTCACACTAGGATTGTAACATGTTTATTCCTCTTCATCTGCTTCTAAGGCTACAATTTTAAAATTCCTATATGATTGTCTTATCCTCAGTATAGATCCTGTTCTATGCTCTGTAGGAAAATTGGAGTAAAATTTCCTTATTTAAGGTCTTAATGAAAGAGTAGTAGTAAAATTAAATGAAAATGAAGGAAAGAAATCAAAAGTGCAGAGAAAGTCCCTTTGCTTTCCATTTATCAGCCCAAGTAATACAATCCTGTATGAAGCATACTTATAAATTATGGGCTATAATACAAGTGATCCTCAACCTATAATTGAGACTCGAACTTCCATCACTAAGTGATGCAGTCATTAAGATGCACTTGATTTTATGCCATGATTTTGCCATGATTGTTACCTCATTAAATGAATTATCCCATAATTAAATGAATGCAGTTTCTGCCTTTGAATTTGCTTGTCAGAAGGCCCTGGAAAGATCATCAATGGTGATTACGAGACCTCGGAGCTCTGCAACTATCATAAATACATGCCAATTGCAACCATCCAAATTTTGATCACATGAATTTTGTGCAATTTTGTGCAACCATAAATGGGAGGACTGCTCATAAGTCAATGTTCAGCATGGTGTAACTTCAAACAGTTATTGAATGAATGATCATAATTTGAGAACTAGCCACAGAACCACACTGGTCATGTACAATTTGGTAAAAAGATATTTTATTACTTTCTACTATAGAGGCGAAAGAAAGAGTGACTGATCCCAAATCTCCCAACCTAATCAGCTTCGTCCTCCATAACAGAGAACTGGTTATCTCAGTCCATAACCACTCCTTTTACCTATCACAAAACTATGGAGGAGGAATTGGTCCAGGAATCTTTTTCTTTAGTCCATATCCTAATCAGATCTGTTAAGAAATAAAATGCATTTCCTCATCATTAATTTTAACAATTGTTGAATACTTTTGCTAATGTTATTTAAATATAGAATCACCATTCTCAAGTTCAGTAGTTTTAACTGTCAATTTATATTACATATACTATAAGTTAAATAAGAGGGGAAATGTTTGGCTTTAATAAAAATGAAAGTATATATTTGCTAATGTTTCACCGACCAAGATCATCATTCTCAAATTCCACAGCATTAGTTATCACATTACATTAACAAAAAGTTAAATAAGAGGGGAAATCTTTTACTTGAATAAGAATGAAGATATACTGTATACAGGCAAACATCTCTACACCAATCTCCATTTTAATATTCCAAAACTTGCATTCATAGTCTAGTCCAGAATTCTGGCATTTCTAATGGAATCTTGTCTAAATCATAACCACTCTCAAGTCTGTTTAGCTTTTAAGGTTAGACAATCTCAGCCTGGTTTTATATTCCTCATTTCAATTAACAGATGGATTATTGTGATAAT
The DNA here is from genome assembly GCA_012654045.1 of Ptyas mucosa. Taxonomy (NCBI): domain Eukaryota; kingdom Metazoa; phylum Chordata; class Lepidosauria; order Squamata; family Colubridae; genus Ptyas; species Ptyas mucosa. The sequence continues at coordinate 27,170,567 of WNWU01000016.1, read as the reverse complement.
GCTCTAAATCCATGTAATTTATCATAGACCAAAAACACGATTTTAAATATGAGAGTAGAAATCATATTATGCGTATAATTTGTAGAGGTTTTTATCTTTCAACCGTCATGTTATGATGTTCATGAAATCTTTCTTCATACATAGGACTTAAAAGTGATAAAATTAAAAAAAAAGGAGTGTACCCTCATACACTTGACATATAATTCTGTGTGGTTTAGTTCAGGTTTCAATTTTAGTTTTATTAAATGTGTAAACACTGATACAGAACAAAGTACTAAAATCAAGTTAATTTTAATACAGAAAATTACACTTTCTAGTAACCCGCCCAACTTGTAGAACTTTGATTTCATTGCTTTTTTTTGCAGAATAACATGTATCCTTTTAATTCAAAGAACATTTCCTTGCAATTTTTCTATAAAAGACATGCAATGTATTACAATGTTCTTTGTTGCAATCTGATTTCATATTTGAAATTCTGATAAGTCAAAAAGATAGCATAGAAATAATTGCCTAAAGCATTACAGTATAAGAAATCATTTAAGAAATTAGAGGAAAAGTCTTTGAATATACTGTAGCCTTCCCTTTGACCTTAAAAGAATTAATCATCTCTTAGTCATTGCTGCTTCAGTGACAAAATGCTGATCTAGGTCTTTTAAAAGTGACTTTAAAAGGTCACTTGCTCTGTAACTAAAACTTTCTGTTTCTTTACATCAACAGAAAAAATTATATAGTCACCACTACCCTCAGTTCTAATCTTGCTAGAGAAATTGATACAGAGAATAATTGACAATAAGAAAATCAAACTAAATTTTCCATCGAGTAAAAACAAAAATCATTAAAGGAGAATATTTGTAGCTCAAGGTTGAAAAGGGGTTGGGTCCAGAGATATGTTAGGTCTGTGATGGTGAACCTATGGCACGGGTGCCACAGGTGGCACACGGAGCCATATCGGTGGGCACGCGAGCTCAGCTCCGGCACACATGCATGCACCAGCCAGCTGATTTTCAGGCCTTCTGGGCCTACCAGAAGTCAGGAAACACACTGTTTCTGGCCTCCAGAAGGCCTCTGGGGGGGATGCCGTTTTTGCCCTCCCCAGGCTCCTAGAAAGGCTCTGGAGCCTGGGGAGAGCAAAAAACGGGCCTACTAGACCTACCGTGTCATCACGTGCCAAAAGCAGGGGGAGCACAGGGGGCGGGACGTATAGAATTATGGGTGTGGGCACGCGTGCATGTGACCCCATCATGCTCCACCCGCTTTTGGCACGCAATGGCAAAAAGGTTAGCCATCACTGTGTTAGGTAGTTTAGATAATCTGCAAAATGGTAGATAATTTGGATAGTCTGCAAGAAAAAAACAAAGCTCAGAGGGTACCAAGGACCCCTCATTTGTGGAAAATGCCTATGTTCCAGTTAAAGGAGAGAGGAAAGAAAAAAATATGTCACATCAATAATAATATATAGGGAAAGAAACTAAGATAAAATTTACTATATTTTTTGGATTCTCAGAGACTAAGTGGATTTATCTCAGGGTAATTAACTCTTTTGGTAACATCAATAAATCATATTTTAAATAGCATCCTTTGACCGTTTTATTTCTTGGCTGAACAGGATAATATTTTTAAAGATTAATAAGATACGATAAAATGAAATACAAAACAATTTATTTCACTTAAAACGATGCCACATAATCAAGATAATGCTATAAACTAGGAGAGTCCATGTGTGGTCACAAATAGCATGTTAACATAGTCTTCAAAAATATCATCTATAATTTACCTGGTGCTCTCATGAATTTCTGTCAAGTGGCAGCATGATTAAAAAAAGTTATTTTATAGTTCTATGGTACAACTCCTTCAGAAAATGTATTTCCAATGAAAATAAAGATGAGGTATTTTTTGTTGTTGTTTTTTTCAAAAAAGTTTTTATTTTTGTTTCTCATAAACATATTTACATGTACAGTCATTTATCCACCATTTTTCATTCATCTTATCTTTTAACATTCATTTTTAATTTTTAATTGTTCAGGGCTGCTCTTTTACCATTTACCCTTCTTTATTTTGCCACAACCTTTCTTCTTCACCTCCCCTCCCCTTCTCTTCCTACCTCTATCTCTTCCTACTTTCTTCGTTCTTCCTCTACTTCTCTTTCCTACTTCCCCTTCCCTTCCCCGACTCCTCTCTTCTTCCCCTCCTTCTAACATTCTCTCCTACTCTTCTTTCCCTTCCCTTTTCTTCCTTTTCCCTTTCTTCTCTCTCTCCCTCTCCTCTCATAAAGGTGAGGTATTGAGCAGTTAATTACTCTTACATTAAAACCCCACATATCTTTAGGAAAATTGATTTTGTTAATGTCAATTTATCAATAGACATAAATTTTAAAATTTAATTTTTTAAAAAATTAAAGTTCAAGTTTCAATTGTAAAGTGTGATTTAAATTATTTTAAAGTTAAATTTTAAAAGTATATCACGTTAATTACTTTCAACCACTGCATTACAATTAATTGTAATTTGTATTCCTTTATTCCTTACTGAGTTCTACAGGAATGTATACAAGAAACAGGTCAAGTAATAACTGATCATCATTCTGGATTCTGTGGATGTATCTGTATCTAAATTTTAAATTTATTTTTTTACTTATGATCATAATTTCCTCATTGGTGTTAGACTGGTTAAGCAGATCGTTAAACTTACAATATTTTTCAATATTAATTAGTCCACTTATTAATATCATTGTCTGATTGCAAACATGATTTGTACCTATGTAAGACAGATGTCTGATTTCATGTTTTTTTAATTAATATGTTTAAGAAAATAGGAAGCTATTATATTGATATGAGCCATTATCCTATTTATCTCCCTGTGATCTCCCAATTGGGAGTAACTCGCCTCACTCATTCCAACCGAAAAGGCTTGCTATCGGTCCCGCCTGCTGAGGAATTAAGGGTTCTAGGAGAAGAACCTTTTCTGTTGTGACCCCATACCTGTGGAATACTCTACCACTGGAGGCAAGGACTGTTTTGGCCTTCTGGAACAGTATTAAAACATGGCTTCGCCAATTGGAAGGGACGTATATACAAACTGGCTCTCCAAGTTAATCAAAATGGGTGGAAAGCAAGCATATTTTAAACAAAAAAATATTTTAAGATTTCACATAAAAAATATTTCCCCCCGGTTTGGTTTGGTTTGGTTTGGTTTTGGGTTTTATTTTGTTTTGTTTTTTGTCTTTTTAGCCTTTAAATATCCACATTTTTTACAAACAATTTCAGTGTAATAAAGTTAGGTGTGTATGATGTTATAAAAAAGGAAGAAAATTTAAGCTATTAAGAATCATACTAGTTTCGTGTCAAGATTCTGGTTATTCTTCTGTTGTTCAATACAAATTAATTTATGTTTGCATACTAATTTTTGTTGTTGTTTATCTCTGACCAGAAATGGTAGTGTAATTGTGGTCTTCAAACTTTTCTTTGTACGGTTGGCGTCTGGAGTAAAGATAAAGAATGCTTTGGTCTATGGCATCGAAGAGAATAAAAGTGAACTCTTACAGACTTTTAACATTGATGTGAACAGCATAGAAATAACAGGTAATTAACATTTTTTTAAAATACAGGTAAGTGTTATTTAATTGGTTATTTTCTGCTGATTCTTACTTTGATCCTGGCATCTTCATCACTGTATTTATGTTCATATCAACAACACTTTCTATTGTTTTCAGAATTAACCATTCTAAAATATTTATGATCACCATATGCATACAACTGCATGTGTGTGTGTGTGTGTGTGTGTGTGTGTGTGTGTGTGTGTGTGTATAGCCAAGACACTTCCAATTTTATGCGGGAGAAAACCCGAATAACCAAAGACCTACATACAAATACCCGTGAAAACCTCAGAAAATATATATATATATATTATTTTATTTTAATTGTCTTTTCGTAGGTCTTTTGTGTATTTTTGTTTCATCCAGGTTTTTCCTATGTAAATCAAGATCTTTATACAGCCATGGTTCAGTGAAATCTCATTCACTAGAATTTTTTTTTGGCTTTATCAGACATCAGAGCAGCATTTTGTTGTCTGTTTTAAGATTTAGGGGAGACTAAGATAGCTATTTCTGGCTTGTTTGCCTTCTTCAGTTAGCCACACCCCCATCAACTGACTCCTCCCTGTAAAGGTCAAATATTTATTTTATTTTATTTTAATTCTCTTTTCGTAGGTCTTTTGTGTATTTTTGTTTCATCCAGGTTTTTCCTACGTAAATCAAGATCT
>WNWU01000016.1:27141726-27166213 GCA_012654045.1 Ptyas mucosa | reverse complement strand
GAACCATGGCTGTATAAAGATCTTGATTTACGTAGGAAAAACCTGGAGATATATATATATATATATATATATATATATATATATATATATATATATATATAAATAAATAATACCAAGAAGCAGATGGAGTGAAAAATGAAAATTATGCCAAGTTTCAAAACTCACAATTGGCTAAAAGGTGAAACATTTTTCCAGCAAGAATGAAATATTAATAATATGGTCATGACTTTGAATCTGGGAGTAGGAATCCCCCAGTCCCAGATTCACATAGTCATGTGAGACCATATTCAATAAAATGGCTTTAAAGGTTTACAAAGTATTTTTTTCATATTTTAAAAATAGGGATGAGTCTTAAAATTTTGATCCAAATGTTATATTTATGTGAAACACTGAGGTAATTTATTTAGTACATAACATACATACAAAATTTTCTCTATTTTGGGATCAGTGATGTTACCTAGTTTGGGTAATGAAATGTCAGCCAGAAAACAAGCAAGCTCAGAGAGTATCAAGGACTCCTCATTTCAACCCTGAGCTACAAATATTCTCCCTTATTTTGTAATCCATGCCCTTTAAAAAATCTATTTCATAACTTACATTGTGTAGGAATATTTAAAGTAGTATACTTTATATACAAAAATTGGAATCCGAACTGAAATTACTTGGAAAAAAATCCATCACTTGGCATAAATTTCCTCATTACCAGTCTTTGGTTCCTATATATGAATTGCTCTCTTAACAGTTTATCTCACATGGCTGAAGTTGTTTTAATTGATGATACAGAAACATGTCCAATTCTTTTACCAACTTAACTTAGAAGACCAAATTCTAAACAATGCCGTGTATGGTTCAAGGTTAAGAATTTAACAATATAAAGATGTAATAACATATAATCTATTGAAGGAATATAAAGTCAGGAAGCTGAATAAAATTACAATCACTTCTCACTACCAAACAAAAAAACATTTTTATATTGAGCTTTGAATAGATTTATATTGAGCTTTGAACAGATTTTATTTAGAAATAATTGTGCAGGGGAGGCTGTTCATATGCTTTATTTTCTGTTTCACTAATTTTGGAATATTTCTGTTACTAAAGCAAGCCTTTAGTAACACATAGTTCCGTGATGGCGAACCTATGGCACAGGTGCCACAGGTGGCACGCGGAGCCATATTGGTGGGCACGCGAGTGTCGCCCTAGCTCAGCTCCAACGCGCATGCACGCACCTGCCAACTGATTTTCAGGCCTTCCAGTCCCACCGGAAGTTGGGAAACTCACTGTTTCCAACCTCCAGAAAGCCTCCGGAAGGATGGGAAAGGCTGTTTTTGTCCTCCCCAGGCTCCAGAAGCTTTCTAGGATCTGGAGCCTGGGGAGGAGGGAAAATGGGCCTACCGGGCCCATCGGGCCATCACATGCCAAAAGCAGGGGGAAGTGTAGGGGGGGTCACGTGCGCATGTGTGGGAAGGCGGGGCACATTGAATTATGGATGTGGCACACACACCCACAACCCCCCATGCTCCCCACGCTTTTGGCACGCAATGGCAAAAAGGTTAGCCATCACTGACATAGTTAATAAGAACAAAATTTATTTGCATAAGAAATAAGAAAAAAGAGGACGGCAAAATTCATTCACTTTTTGCATTATTGTGTAAAGTGACAATAATAAATACAAATTAATTTAGAAACATAAAGCAGAATTTTATGGGTTATTTTTTAAGTCTGTTTGGTTCATTTTGCAGATTTGGGAATACCTATACAAGCAGTCCTTTGACAACATCCAGTTAGTCAATACAAAATTGATATTATTGTTTTATTAATTAATTAAACCATTGAGAAAATTATCCTTTTTTTCTTTATTTTGTTTGATTTATTTTGCAGATTTGGAAATATTTAGTACAAGCAGTCCTTCAACAACTTCTGGTTAGTAAATATAGAATGTATCACTGCATAGAATAACTTTTCATTCTATTAATTAATAAAAACAGCTTTTAAAAAATTAACTTTTTGTTTTGTTTTTTGATTTACTTTCCAGGATTGGAAATAACTAGTACAACTATTTCAACAACACCTGGTTAGTAAATACAGATTTTATTAAGTACACAAAAACTTAGATACGGTATATGGAATCCCCCAACTTTTTAAAATAAAATTGCTTTTTGAAACAATTTTCATATTAATTTTAGTTTTGTAATTGAAACTTTCACTTTCCAGGGCTAAGCACAATAAATACAAGTTCTGATTTCATTTAAGTTAATACCATGTTTCCCTGAAAATAAGACCCTGTCTTATATTTTTTTGAACCCTGAAATAAGCGCTTGGCCTTATTGCCATGCGCTCAAAAGCCCGATTGGGCTTATTATCAGGGAATATATTATTTTGGGGGAAACAGGGTGTATGGATTGTGACATGATAAAAAAATAAAACACATTAAAAATTCTTGGTAAACAAATTGTATTTTATTTAATTTTCCAACTCAATCATTCATAGTTAACTTTTTTTAAAGTATACTAATATCCTTCTATTTTTTATAACAAAAATAATCTGTTTCTTCTAGAATATATCTATTTCTGCATGTAATTACAAACAATTTATTTTAATTATTTAATATCACATTCAAATACTGTATTCAAGAACATTACTCTTTTTCTTTAATACTGAATTGATTTCCATCTATTTTAGTAATTGGAACATATAACAATTGGTAAATATTTAGATAAATAAGCGTCATTTTTAAATTTACATTTCAACATGAGTTTGTTGAATCTCTCTCTCTCTCTCTCTCTCTCTCTCTCTCTCTCTCTCTCTCTCTCTCTCCCCCTCCCCCCTCCCTCCGTGTGTGTGTGTGTGTGTGTGTGTGTCTTTGTGTCTTTGTATCATTCTAACTTGGAAAGAAAATCAGTGACCAAAGAAAACATTTCCAGTGGGTTTATTTTCCTTCTCCAGTAGGTGGCATTGTTGTTTAGTTTTCAGAAGAACAAATAAGAAATAAAGAAAATAAAATAAAGAAATAACTCTGTTGTTGACATCAGCAAAAAATTGTTCTGGAATTTGATATTTTTTGCCATTGGAAATAATCAAGGCTGAACTTTTTCACTTAACTTAATAGCAAGATTAAGTTTCCAGAATAATGTGAAAACACCCTTTTAAAGAAACGTGTAGCTCAGCTATTTTATCTATTTCTAAATATTCTAAACATTTATTGTACTCATAGTAATGCTTCCACTATTGTTTAACATTATTATTCTTTGTGTCAGTTTACTAAGTGCATTTATAATTCATCTTCAATACAAAAATCTCAGTGAAAAGCCACTAGAAAACAAGCCCATTTTTATAATCAGGAGCTAGATAACAACAGAGACAGAATCCAATCTAAAGCCACTTCCAAAGTTTTATTTCAGATTAGTAGCTGTCTTACTTTATATTACATCAATCTTCATTGCATATTCACATCACAGAGTACAATATATGTCAATGTGAAACAGAACTTTCTTAGACAAATGAATTATGGAATTTTTTGTTGCATTTTAGGAAGTCTCTTGAATTCACTATTTCTGAAAATATGTCTTTTGAATGTAAGATAATTGGAAAGCTTCTTGATTATATTCTATGGGTGGAATGTTTTCTATTCTGGAATAGAAAAATTAACCATGCATTCTATGTTTGTTTGTGTTTTTGAAACATATATTAGGTAAATGTTCGCCTTCAGATGATCTTTGTGCTGATGATGAAAACTGCATCAGAAAGGAATTATTTTGTGATGGAATACCACACTGCCCAGATGGCTCAGATGAAAACAAATGTGGTAAGAATTTAAATGTCTGTAATTAGCCTTTGAATTTCCAGAGGAATGTTTAATATGAATGTTTAAAATATAAAAATAAATTAAGTCAAGCAGGCTTGCCATTTGTTTTGTTTTACTTTTCAGATATATATTCTTCAAACTTTTATTGAATTTTTTTTCTCTTCTAAGGATATTAATAGATAATTTATTGTGGATGTCAATATTGTATGACAGTGGTTAGAGTGCCAGTCTATAAACCAGGAGAACATGAGTTCCAGTCATCCCTTAACCATAAAGCCAATTGGCAATGTTGGGCAGTCAACCTCTCTTATCCCTAGGAAGCAGCTAATGGCAACCCACTTCTGAAATATTGTCAAGAAAACTGGACAGACTGGTCCAGTATCGTATTTTCTGGCGTATAAGACGACTTTTGAAGACAGGAAAATCTTCTCAAAAGTCTGGGGTCGTCTTATACTCCGAGTATAAGCTGTAGTCATAGCTAGAGATTACTAACCCAAAGCTGAATTGCAGGCGCTGACCGATGACGCTACAGGAGTGCCGACAACATTGAGGGGAAGCTGTGCCGATCTCATCAAGGCTACATGACCCCCAGTGATGATGAGCCCCAGCTGTCTGGGGAAGTTGAAGTGTCAGTAATATACCTGGATGCCTGGGACGGTGGGGGAAGCTCAGCGGCATGCAGTCTTGATGAGATCGGCACAGCTTCCCCTGAAGAGTAGGGGGTTGTCTTATACGCCCAGTCACCTTATATGCTGGAAAATACAGTAGTCACCAAGAGACTGACATTCTGTCTCTGTCTCTCTGTCTCTCTCTGTCTCTCTCCCTCTGTCTGTCTGTCTGTCTGTCTGTCTCTCTCTCTCTCTGTGTGTGTGTGTGTGTGTCTCTCTCTGTCTCTGTCTCTTTCTCTCTCTCTTTCTCTCTCACACACACACCATAAAAATAATTATAGTCTACAAAGGAGTCTAATATTATTATGTACATATTTAACTTTTATGCTAAACAACATGTATATTTGATATTGCCTTCACTTATGCTTATGGTATTACTTACAATTATGCACTGGATCTGGCTAAATCCTAAATGAAATTGAGAGTCTTCAAGCTGATTCTATGGTTCCCCCATGTGAAAGGAAATGCTTATAAAAAGCAATCTGAATTGAACCTCTATAAGACTTTGTGCATAATTTGAAGCAACTGTCAATATATTCCCTTCTATGTAATCCCATGTGATAAAAAGGAGACAGGTACTTCCAATCTGGATCATGCATGGTCTTCACAATCATAATAATCATAAGTTTATTTGTCATATATAAGATAACAGATAAGAGTATAAACATAATCTGAATACATGAAAAGAGTAAGTAAAAAGGAATGTTAAGACAGGGACAGTAGGCACGCTGGTGCACTTATACACGCCCCTTACAGACCTCTTAGGAAGGAGGTAAGGTCAACAGTAGACAGTTTAAGCTTAAAGTTTGGGGGGTTTGGGGAAGAAACTACGGAGTCAGGTAGTGTATTCCAGACATTGACCACTCTGCTACTGAAGTCATATTTTCTTTAATCGAGTTTGGAGCAGTTTACCTTGAGTTTGTATCTATTATTTGCTTGTATAAATCTTCCTTTCTCATTAATGGAAATGATATGTTTTTGATTACTTTTCCTTTATTTACCTCCCTTATCCTTGAAAAATTCCATTTTCCCATCTGGCAAAAAAGACAGAAAGGTTGCACTCACTCTCTGAGAATGTAAGCAGTTTTTGATCTTAAAAGTTTCCTGAGAAAGACATACAAAGAGAATGTGCATGCATATGCATTTTTCACTTTTATTGTATTCATATTTTACTCTATGTTCATCAAATATTTGTCTATACAACATAGTATTTTTAAAAAATTAATATTATTTTCTTATAATTAAGGTTATCTCAAAGTTCAGGTTTCAATATATTAGTATAACAAAAGAATTATAGATATTTGAAAGTGGTCTTCTGGTTGTCTATAAAATATTTATTTAACCACCTTATTGGTGACATTTAAAGCCATTCAAACAAAAAGTAGAAGGGACAGTGCTCCTTCTTCACTGATCATCAAGCAGATAATAACAAGGAAACTGCAATGAATATATGCAAATTGTAGAAACGTTTTAGAAAGATACAAAGGTCCCTCTTTTCAGTTTTCTAGTCATGAAATTCATTAACTTATCCACTAATGAGACTCACTGAAAAATCCAGCTAACTGAGAAATTAAGTTTAGCTGATTATTCTCATTGTCTGTTTAACATATACAAACTATGAGTTGCAGGCTTCATTTTTTTCTAGTTAAATTAACTCAAAAATTTCTACCAAGCACAACTTACTACTTACTTAGAGAAGATCACTTCAATTACTAAATATACAGTTAACGTTAATGTCCTTATATTGAGGTTCCAATAATAATTGTATGTAGTCAAGATGTTAAGTTCCATTTTCTCATACCACTTAGTGTCCATAAAGTACAGGATGATAGATTTCTGGCAAGAAAGCAATTTAATGTTTTGATTATTATTCATAATATTCAGAGCTATAAATAGAAAAATTGAAGGGCCTAGAAGAACTCTATATGGAGAATTCACAAAGAGCAGAAGTAAGATATTTGCAAAATCATGGTGCATTATATTTTGCAGCTTTTCGGTTTTACTTTTTTTTCCCATTCCCCAAATTACAAACTCACTTCTATAGCACATGAAATTGTGTACAGAATGGATGTGTGTATATTAGTAATGTACATTGCATTAGTATTTTGCCCACAAAATAATATATCAATCGAGTTCAGTATACGATAGGGATATAAAACCAGGAGCCAGTTTGGTTTAGTGGTTAAGGCACCAGGCTAGAAAGCAGGAGACCATGATTTCAAGTCCTACCTTAGTCATAAAAGCTAGCTTGGTGATTTGGCCCATTCACTCTCTCTCAGATCAGCCCACCTCACAGAATTATTGTTGTGGAGAAAATAGGAGGGAGAAGATGTGTTATTTATGTTTGCTGCCTTGAGTTATTTGTAATAATAATAACGGTGGGATACAAATTAATTAATTAGTTAAAGGACACAGCACAGGAAAGATATAAATTTAATAGTTTCAATAAATCAGTGCACATCTCAGCTAAAATATAGATAATGAATAACTTAAGAAACTGCCCTTTCATAAAATTAAGCAACTCTTCAATATCTTAATTCAGCTTTCAAAATACTGTAAGTACTACTGATGTACTGAAATATGAATAATAGAACTTTCTGAAAATTCAGAGTTATGTAGAACATAATTTTATTAAGCAGGTTCTTTTATTTATTTATTTAAGTATAGAGTGTAATTTTTTTAAAAAAATATTGGCTCAGAATGATTCAATTCTTTGAACAACCTTTGTAGTTTCAAGTATTGTTTTGAAGTATTATTTTGGAATGGTATTTTTTGTTGTTGATGATGACGATTGTTTAATAATTTTTGTTATTTTAAAATAATTTTTCTAAGCTTAAGATTTAATATGAGCTATGCAGAATCTGTCTTTAGATAATACCATGTTTCCCTGAAAATAGGACCCTGCCTTATATTTTTTTGAACCCTGAAATAAGCGCTTGGCCTTATTGCCATGTGCTCAAAAGCCCAATTGGGCTTATTATCAGGGGATGTCTTATTTTGGGGAAAAGAGGGTACAAATAATTTAAAGCTCCTAAATTCTGTTTTCTAATCAGTGACATTATTTTTTGAGTGGACATGTTTTTACCATTATCAATGTTTACTCAATCAAAAACAAAATACTCTGAAATACAATCAGATTGTTTTATTTTCATCATATGCTGAAATTATTTTTTATCATCCTGTATTTACAGCTACACCCTGTGATGGAAAATTCATTCTAGATGGCTTGTCCGGATCTTTCCATTCTATTCATTATCCAGAACCTTATAGCTCAAATCTTGTTTGTCGATGGATAATAAAGTAAGGCGCTTCATAACATTCTAGATCTTAATTGGACACTTTCTGCAATCAAAATGACCTTTTTCCCTTATATTAATACTTTAACTGTTTAATTTATGCAATCCAGCCAATAATTATCATGATGCGCCTTATAAATCTATGTTTTCGTAATATTGAAATGCCTATCTAATTTTAAGACATAACAAACCATTCTTATAGTATATTTTTAAACTCCTATCCTAGTAGCTGTTGCTTGAAAGTCCTTCTAGCTAGCTCATGTGAGCCAGCTAGAAGGACTTATTTATTTAATTATTTCCTTATTTATTTAATTACTTCATTTTTAAGCTACTTCCAAGTGATTACACGCAAAAATATAACAAAAAATAGGAAAATAGTACAAAATAGTACAATCAGAGATAATATCTATTATTATATACACAACATGTGACCAAAGAACAAAATACTAACATCAGTGTGGGGTCCCAATCAATGTGCCTTAGGGTTTGACAACAGGATTGAAGCTATGCAGTTTTTTAATCTACTCGTCTACCTGGTCCATATTAATTGGTTGCCTAAAGATTTTAACAGAATATATTTTAATGGCCTTGAGACTCCAATGTGTAAGAAAGAAATTATTCCAATTCATCTGGTAAGAAACTGTCCACGTGCTTGTGTGGATATTAATGAAATATTAATTGAATGTTTTTGTATCGTTTTTTGGTATTTTACAGTCCTCCCATGGTGATATAAACAAATATGTCAAATTGCACATAGTATTATCATCATCTGCTTCTGGAGGAATAAATAACAAAAAAACCCCCAGCATTTCAGCTGAAGCTGAGAAAAAAAAATTATCCTTGCTATTTATATTAGCATTGTTTTTATGATGACATTACTGTTTCTTCATTAAATTTTAAATTTCTTTCTGAACGATGTGATATTCTTTTAATATACTAATAAAATTTGACTTTTTTGTCAAATGACATCTTATGAAACTTAACAAATGTGCTTTACTAAGTTGCATTTTCCAAAGTTTTCTTATGTTGTCTTTTTTTTGTCAAATATAATTTTAAGATTATTTTCCAATCTGCATAAGTACTATGAAGAAATGAACAGAAAAAATTATAGATCACATAGATCAATGCTCTGTTTCTGTTTCTAGACTGACTCTGAAAAGCATGTTGAAATTATTGTGGTCAAACATATATTTTTCATGCGGTTTCACATTTTCATGCTTGCCTTTCGAGTATTTAAAATCATTGTGCTTATATAACAGAAACTATAACATAGCAGTGTAAATAAGCTCTGTTTCTAATATAATGTAACTGACATGTTTAATAATTATTATGGTTTGTGATCAATCCTATGGTCCCTGGGGTAAAGTCCTAAAATTATAGAATATTTCTGTTTCTTTGTTCAAATTCTCTTAGACAGAGACTTACAGCCTAAATAAAGAAAATACAAAGTATGTTTTGCCTTCTATATCAGATAACCATAGATAGTTCTTTTGAAAATTAGAAATCTGTGACCTTAGAAAATTACCCAAAAAATGTTATATAGAGAGCTCTTTACCACACACTGAAATTCATATACATTTATATCAGATTGAGGTCTTATTGCTACCCCCACTGTTTGGATTTGGAACCATTATTATATTCTGATAAAAACTTCTATCCCTCCTAAGTAATTGCTGCACTGAATATAATAATCTTTAGCAAACCTACAAAATTACTGGTTAATTGGGGAAAAAGAGACTGTCTCCTTGGAGTATATTTCTAGATGTGACATACTATTCTGGCTGGAAATCCAGAAGCAATAGTCATATACAACCAAGTTTAGAGAATGGTAATCAATTCACCACCCAAAATAAGCTACACAAAAGTTTGGTCCAAGTATCATCAACAGCAGTATCAAGCAAGAAACTTAGCAAGTATACAAAATTAAAATATTTATGATTACATCTGGAACCTATTCATCTAGTCCTGAATATACCTGCATCAAATACCTGCATCATTCAACTGCCTGGGCTCCTAATGATGACATACTTATTCTCAAATTTAAACCTAGCACAGACATTTGATGTAAACTGAATAGGCTCTGAATCAAATTGTGCACCAATGCCTACTTTCACCAACCATTGCTGTGGAATTTTTCCTTTTCCTTTGAATCTTAACAAACCAATCTGAAACTGTTTGGTGGTGGTGCGGTAATTGATAGCAACAGCAATAGGACTTAGACTTATAAACCGCTTTACAGTGCTTTACAGCCCTTTCTAAGCAGTTTACAGAGTCAACATATTGTCCTCAACAATTTGGATCCTGATGATGATGATGATGATGATGATGATGATGATGATGATGATTCCTCCATTCATTCTAAAAATGTTCCAGGAAGAATCAAAGGACTTGACTGAATAGATAGACAAGAACAGGGAAAGGATTCTTCCTTCTTAGCTGACATGCTTCCTAACCTGTTTTATTCAGCAGAGCACTCTGACTTTCACAAGCATTTTCAGATATGGCTGAGAATGTGTGGTGAGATTTTTTTTCAGGAAAGTGATTTTTCCCTACTTTCTGTTGCAGGTACCTAATTAAAAATGACCAGTAGTGACAAAAATTTCACTTCACATTATCACAAGTCTGCAATACAGCTATGATTTTCTAATCATTAATATGGCATCTTTCATGATGTTTTTCTTTTAGTATGGAGAAGCACCTATCTATCAAAATTAACTTCACTGCTTTTGAGACAGAAGAGTTTATGGATGTTCTGAGTATTTATGAAGGTATAGGTCCAACAAAGATATTAAGAGGTAAGATGCCTTTTTAATTAAATGTTAAAAATAAATGAACCTTATGATTTGAATAGAAATAGGTATTCTAAGGACTTTGAAGAAGCAGGATAGAAAGAGTATTTGGTGTTGGACAGGTCTGAGAATATCATGAATAGTCAAAAAAACAAATATTGGAAGATCAATCCAGAGTTCTTATTTTATTTTATTTTATTTTTATTTTTATTTGATTTTTATTTGATTTATATGCCGCCCTTCTCCGGAGACTCAGGGCGGCTTACAGTGCGTTAAGCAATAGCCTTCATACTTTTGTATATTTATACAAAGTCAGCTTATTGCCCCCACAATCTGGGTCCTCATTTTACCCACCTTAGAAAGGATGGAAGGCTGAGTCAACCTTGACCCTGGTGGGATTCGAACTTGCAGTAATTGCAAGCAGCAGATGTTAATAGATGTTAATAACAGGGTGCTTTAAACCACTGTACTACAGGCTCTGTATTAATCAAAGTATAAATGGCTAGGCTTAAGTTATCATATTATGGCCACATTATATGAAAATCTAGTTCTCCTGACAAGTTTATAATGCTGGAAAACATGGAAGAAAATAGAGTAGGATCACCAGCATCAAGATCACTGGACTAATTAGAAAAGTGCACTATTGGAAGACGTGAAGCACCAAAATTTTTTGCCCATGTTATCATTGACTGATGGGACATAATTATTAATCAGATGTTCATTCAGGCTTTGCAATGTGTTTATACTCTTCTGAGATTTTAATGTAGTTACTCATTCAACTGAGTGTAGGACAAAACACATTCAGTTTTTATTGCCCTATATGACAAGTGCAAGTATTGAAGCATAAGGGGTTTTTTGGGGGTGGGGGAGATTTAACATTTTCTCTTTTTTTTTACATATATCAAGATTTTTTAGGAAAATAATAATTACTACACTGTCACATAATGACACAGAACAAGCCAACCAAATTTCAATTCTTTATTTGCTTACACCCCATAGACCAGTGATGGCTAACCTTTTTGCCATCACGTGCCAAAAGCAGGGGGAGCGCAGGGGGCTTGCGTGCGCACGTGCCCACACCCATAATTCAATGTGCCATGCCCCCATGCATGTACGTGAGACTCCCCCCCCCGCTCCCCCCATTATTGGCACGCGATGGCATGATGATACCGGAAGGCCTGTTTTTTGCCCTCCCCAGGCTCCAGAGCATTTCTAGGAGCCTGGGGAAGGCAAAAACGGCCTTCCCCACCTACCCGGAGGCCCTCTGGAGGCCAGAAACAGCCCATTTCCTGATGTCCAGTGGGCCCAGAAGGCTGAAAAATCAGGTGGCCAGCACACGCATGCGCACTAGAGCTGACCTAGGGCAATGCTCGCATGCCCACAGATATGGCTCTGCGTGCCACCTGTGGCACGCGTGCCATAGGTTCGCCATCACGGCCCTAGACAAAATCTTGCCAGATGAAACCTATACCACTCTTATCCTAACAGATACACCTAGGAAAATTCTAGGGAGTGACTATCCTAAATCTCTTCCTCTGATTCCAGTCCAGCACTGCGTTGCCCACTTCTGCTCCCTGTCCTGAAAAAATGATACTTCACTGTAGTCCATCATGCCACCTAAACCTTCATAAGCAAAATCCATCCCACACACTTTCTGAAACATTTTCTTTGCACGGAATGATAGCTATGGAAAACCAGTAGACATAATAAGGCCTCAGTCTTTTGTGTGAAGATGGCAGACTTTACTTATATTTATAACTTTTAAATTCATTAAATAAGCTGCAATTGACTGTTGTGACTAGAATCTTATTGAAAGTTCAAGATACACTTGATTTAAATTGTTACTAAAAAGCATGAACATTAATGAAAGGATGTTTATATATTGAAAGAAATATAGTTTTGTATCAACTTTCCACAGAACAAAATCAATTGATTCACTTTTACTTGAATTGGTATAATATTATTCCATTCTGATATTTTTTTTCCCATTATGTTTTTTGTTCTTAGCTCACACCTCAGGTTCTAATCCTGTAACAGTTTATATTTTTTCTGATAAAGCTACTGTAGAATTTGTCACAAGTTCATATACAAACTTTAATGGTTTTAATGCAACCTACACTGCATTCAATACAAGTGAGCTAACTGGTAAGTATACCTGTAATTTATATTTCAGCACTACAGCAAAATAGAGCTTTGGCTACTGTTTGAAAAATATAATTATAGCGTACAGCTTCCTTGGTGTGCAACAGCTGATCAACTGTGTAATTTAAAATTACAAAGGAACAGATCCTTTTTTATCCTATACAATTACCCATTGAGATCTCTACTATCAGTTTCTTATTGCTATCTGGTTTTTGTAATTTTCTTCTTAATCAAATGCTTCAGCTCATTGGTGATAATATCACATGAAAACCAATAGGGTAGACTGGAGTCCTGGATCATGTTCCCTTCAATGAGGTAATATATTGGGCAATTAGGCTAGTTATTAATGTGCCTCAGACTCACAGGGTTGCTACTTTAAAAATAAAAATGCATCATCTTGACTTCCCTAGAGGAAAGTCAGCTGTAGATACATACAGTTTATGTGATGCCTGCTTCATGGCTTAAGCGCTCTACCTTTTGCTCGCCTGACAAGTCTTTTTCCAGCAGTGTTGGCTGTGAGAAAAGTAAATAAATAAGACAAGCAAATATCACTATGCACAGCTTACAAGGGCAGAGTGCATGGCTAGGTGTTTTATGTGGAACAGCCATTGCTTCAGAAGGATGTCCAACTCATTGTAACAATGGTATTAAATGCTGTCATTCTGTCTGTACCAGTTATTACATAAATGCCATGGATATGGAAACCTAACAATTCATCATACATATATGTGCTCTATCGTATATCCAAGTAATTTTGTTTTTTTCAAAATATCATTTAAACTTATTTCAAAGTGGGACTTTTCACAGAGAAAGCACCATAAGTAAAATTATTTTGTGAACAGTATCAAATATAATAATCAGGATTTTTCTTCTTTTTATGATGTTGTAATCCCTTGATTTTGGGTATAATTAGGATATGCATTATAGAATTTCAGTGTTTGTTTAGTTAATTATTTTTACTCCAACTTTGTTTGAAGACAATGAAAAAATCAACTGTACTTTTGAAGATGGATTTTGTTACTGGATTCAACATATAATTGATTTAAATGAATGGGAGAGAGTTAAGGGCCCTGTCTTTCCTTTTATATCTGGTCCAGATTTTGATCATACCTTTAACAATTTATCAGGTAAGAAATACTGTGTGCAAAAGCAATTATTGTTGTTAGTTTCCATTTTAATGTATTTTGGAGACAATAGAAGTATTTTATATTCTTTGCTTAAATTGAACATATCAAAGAATCAGAATTAGAATAGAGCTGGAAGGGACCTTGGAGGTCTTCTAATCCAGCCACTGCTTAAGCAGGAGATCCTATACCATTTCAGACAAGTGACTGTCCAATCTCTTCTTTAAAACCTCCAGTGATGAAGCACCCACAAAATCTGAAGGCAAGGTGTCCCATTGGTTAATTGTCCTCATTGTTTCTCCTCAATTCCAGGTTGCTCTTTGATTAGTTTCCAACCATTGTTTCTTGTTCTGCCTTTGCTGCTTTGGAAAATAAATTAACCTCCTCTTCTTTGTGGCAGCCTCTCAAATACTGAAACACTGCTATTTATTTATTTACTGCTAAATACTGAGTACCCAGATTGTGGGGGCAATAAACTGACTGTATAAAAAAGAACACTGCTGGGGGGGGGGGGGGGCAAAAACACAAAAAAACAGGTATATACAGTACAAAAGTATGAAGGCTATTGCTTAACACATTGTAAGCCCCCTGAGTCTCCGGAGAAGGGCGACATATAAATTGAACCAATAAATAAATAAATAAATAATGTCCTTACTAGTCCTTCTTTTCTCTAGATTAGCCAAACCGAAAGTCTCCAACCGTTTTTCATATGTTTTAGCCTCCAGGCCTTTAATCATTTTAGTTGGTCTTTGTACTTTTTCCAAAGTCTCAACATCTTTTTTGTAATGTGATGACCAAAACTGGATGCAGTATTCCAGTGTGGTCTTACCAAGGCTTTATTAAGTGGTACTAATACTTTACATGATTTTGATTATATGCTTCTGTTTATACAACCAAGGATTGTTTTAGCTTTTTTGGTTGCTGCTGCACACTGCTGACTCATGTCTAAGTGATCATCCACTAAGACTCCAAGGTCCCTCTCACAGTTACTGTTTTAGAGCCAGGTTTCACCTAATCCCGTGATGGTGAACCTATGGCACACGTGCCACAAGTGGCATACATAGCAATATCAGTGGGCACGCCAGCTCAGCTCTGGCGCACATGTGCATGTAGCCAGCTGATTTTCTGGCCTTCTGGGCCCATCTGAAGTAGGGAAACAGGCTGTTTCCTGCTTCCAGAGGGTCTGGGGAGTGGGGAAGGGCCGTTTTTCCTCCTCAGCTGGCTCCAGATCCTCTCTAGGAGTCTCTGGAGGCTGGGGACAGCAAAAATTCACTTCCTGTCCAACTGGAAGTTGGGAAACGGGCCATTTCAGGTCTCTGAGGGAGTGGGTAAGGCTGTTTTCACCCTCCCCAGATGCATAGAGATGATTTGGAGTCAGGTAAGAGAGAAAAACAGGCCTACCGGGCCATCACGTGCCAGGAACAGGATGCATAGAATTATGGGTGTGGGCACACACAAACCTCCCTCGCTCCCCTTCCTGGCACATGATGGCAAAAAGGTTAGCCATCACTGACCTAATCTGTACTTGTATCTTTGTTTTTTCTGCCAGGTGTAAAACTTTGCATTTCTCCACATTAAATTTCATTTTGTTGGATAGGGCCAATTGTTCAAGTCTGTCAAAATCTTTTTTGATCTTGAGCTTGTGTTCTGGGGTGTTCCTGCCAGTTTAGTGGCATCTGAAAATTTGATGAGTTCTTTTTGTATTCCCTCATCTAAGTCATTTATGAAGATATTGAAGAGTACTGGGCCTAAGGCAGAACCTTGTACTACCTCACTGCTTACTTCCCTCCATGGGGATATGGTACCATTAAGGACTACTCATTGAATACGGTTTGGCAGCCAGTTACAAATCCATCTGGTGGTGATGCTGTATATCCCACATTTTTCTAGCTTAGCTAAGTTGCGATCTACTTTGTTAAATGCCTTGCTGAAGTTTAAATATACTATGTCCACAGCATTTCTCTTGTCTACTAATTTAGTGACTTTACCAAAGAATAAAATAAGATTGGCTTGGCATGATCTGTTTTTTAAAAACTTGTGCTGGCTACTAGTTATAACTGTATTTGCTTCTAGATGTTCACAGATCTATTTTTGGATTATTTTTTTCAGTATCTTCCCAGATATTGATGTTAGGCTGATTTGTCTGAATTTTCTTGGGTTTGTTTGTTTTTTCCTTTTTTGAGGATGAGAACCACATCAACTCTTTTCCAGTCATCTGGTAGTTCCCCAGTGCTCCAAGATTTTTTAAAGATATGATACAATGGTTCTGAGATAACATCTGCCAGATCTTTCAGAACTCTAGGATGCAATCCATTAGGTCCCGGTGATTTATATTCATCAAGATCAGACAGGTGTTCTCTTACTATTTTCTTACTTATTTTAATTTTTATTTCTAGTCTGTCTTTTACAGTTATGTTTTTGGTAGGTTGGGCAATAGTTTCCTTTTGTGTGAAGACTGATGCAAATAATGAGTTAAGCAGTTCTGCTTTCGCTCCTGTTACTTCCTTGCTATTTTCACTCTTTAGTGGACTGACTGTTTCCTGGACTTTTTTCTTGTTTTTTATATATTGAAAGAAACTTTTTTATCTTTGGTTTTTGTTGCAAGTGTATGTTCATTCTGAGTCTTTGCTTTCCTGACTTCATCTTTGCATATTCAGGTCATCTTCTGATATTCTGCCTTAGTTATGTGTCCCTCTTTCCATTTTTTGTTCATATCCTTTTTGTCTTTCAGAGACAAATATCAGAGACATATTTATGCAACCATGCTTGTTTCTTCTTGGATTTATTGGGATTTTTTTTAGTGGTATTCTGTTGGATTGGGCTTTTATGATCATATTTTTCAGTGTTTCCCATGCTTCTTGAGTTGTTTTGGCCTTTAGGATTTTTAACCCATGAGATTTGTTTTAGGCTCTCTCTGAGTTTGTTAAAATCAGATATTTTAAAATTTAAGACAGTAGTTGTATTATATTCTATTGCTTGTATTTGCATTTTATTGAATTCCAGTAGGACATGGTCACTCTCATCCAAGGTTCCAGCCCCTTCTTCTCTATTAGTAAGAATTAGGTCCAGTTATAGTTTTCCTCTAGTTCCCTTTGCTACCTTTTGGATGACAAAGTTGTCAGCTAAATTGGTTAGGAATCTGTTCAATCTCCCACTTGCTGCTGAATTTGTCTACCAGTTGATATCAGGGTAGTTAAAGTCTTCCATTACTATTGTGGTATGTTTTCTACATACATTTGTTAATTGATTAGCAAAGAGTTCACCTATTTCTTCTGCTTGGCTGAGTGTATACTCCGTTAGCAATGTCATTTTTCTTTCCTTTTATATTGACCCATATGGATTCTAGGAGGTTTTCATCCTTGGTTTTGTGTATTTCTGTAGAGATGTAGTAATCTTTTATATATAAGGCAACTCCACCTCTTCTTTTGTTAGGTCTGTTTCTTTTGAATAGTTTGTATCCTTCTATCAATACATTTCAGTCATGAGTTCATCCCACCAAGTTTCAGTAATGGCAACTGTATCGTATCTGCCTTCATGTATTAATAAATTCACCATGTTTATTCCCTAAACTTTGAACAGTGCAAATCAGTGCACACATTTGGAGGTTTAACCCCAGTAAACTCAGGGCTTCAATCTATAAAAATGGCTCCAAGTAGCTTTTTCTTGCCTTATTATTCTAATAGAGTTATGATGTGATGATAATAATATTGAAAAACAAAGGTCCTCAAAATATTTTAAATGCATATTTATCTAAATAACTTCTTTTCTGCAGTATGCTAGGCAGGTGAACCTATGGACTAAAACAGAAAAACACATCTCTTACAGAAATTTCAGTATAGAAATTCAGTATAGAAATTCACTAATTATTCAATTACCGTATTTTTTGGAGTATAAAACGCACCTTTTTTCCTCAAAAAAGAGGGTGAAAATCTACATATACTTCAAATGTAGCCCCGCCCAGGCTCTCAAACAGAGATTTCAGAGGCTGAAAAAAGCCTCTGAAAGAAGCTTCAGGAAAAAAAAGCTTCTGAAAGAAGCTTCAGGAAAAAAGCCTCCGAAACAGAGCTTCAGAAAAAAAACCTTTTTTTCTGAAGTTCTGTTTCGGAGGCTTTGAGAGGCAGAAAAAAAAGTTTTTTCTGAAACAGAGTTTCAGAAGTTTCAGAGGCTGGAAAAAAAGCAAGGCACAGAGCTCACAACCAACAAACCTGTTGCTAAAATTCACCTCTGGAAACAGCTGATTGGGGGTATTCCGGGAGGCCGATCCACCCGCCACTCACCTTTTTTCTTATTTTCCTCCCCAGAAACGTTGCATTTTATACTCCGGTGTGTCTTATAGTCCGAAAAATACGGTAATAGCTATTTATTTCACTTGATTTAATTTGTATGGCCATCCATCTTTTGCAGCATGGGTATTTTTTTTATTAATCATAATTTTAATTTAATGATGCTTGATGTATTCCAACTGTAAAATATCCAGACTCTTGTAGGCTATATCCTGACAGCCTTTCATGGTTTGACCATTCAGCATTTCAATTCCATTACTAATTGGGATTTTTTCCCCTCCCTTTATTTCTATTGCAACACATTTTTCTAGACCACATTTTTTTGCATAGGATCCTGAACTAGACTATGATTCAGGATGAAAAATTGGTTAAATACATAAATACATATTTAGGCTTGGAACCATTTCAAAGTAGAATAACACTGAATTGACAATAATAAAAAATAAAAATAAAGTCTCTCACCTTTAGTCCTGTTGGCAAAGGCTGATTAAAATTGACATTTATCTATAGTGACTTCTTTAGCAATCCTGACAAACATGTACTTCATAAAGATATTGCTTAAGTGTATGTGTGTATTTATAAGTGCATATACTTTCTCACTTTCTTTCTCTATTTAATTGCTTTCCTTCCTGTTAACAGTAGGTTTAAAAAATAAGCTGACCGAATATAAAAAGAGGTGGGATAAAAATAAAATCAGCAGCAGCATTACCATCACTGACTCATGTCTAATTTAGAAGGATGCTCTCTTAACTCATCAAGAATCAGAAATCTATATTATATCTCTCATTAAGTGCATATACACTTATATATTTTTACTTTGATTTTTTTCCCCAGGCTACTATATTTTGACACCAGTAATTCGTATAGGCAGAATATTGACAGCTCAAATGATTAGCTTACCCTTAGAGCCTATCTCAGATGCATACTGCCTAAATTTCTGGTATAGTAAATATTTTGTTTCTATAATAATAAATTATTATGATTTGTAGAAATAGACATTTTTTAAAGCTTGGGGAAGAAGAAAATGTTTTTACAAATGAGTACTGAGGATACCCAAAGCACATAGAAGATTCTGTAGAAGGAGAAGAAGTATCCTTGCCTAAATAAATGGATGGAATGCTGAACAAGCATATCCTATCTGCACAGTGGTGGGATTCAAAAATTTTTACTACTGGTTCTGTGGGCGTGGCTTGGTGGGTATGGTATGGCTTGGTGGGAATGGCAGGGGAAGGATACTGTAAAAACTCTATTCCCTCCCGATCAGCTGGGACTTGGAGGCAGAGAATAAATGTTAAAGGTGATATTTACTGGTTCTCCGAACTACTCAAAATTTCCGCTACCGGTTTTCCAGAACTTGTCAGAACCTGCTGAATACTACCTCTGTATCTGCAGCTTGGTAACTTTTAGAAGTTTAGAAGTTTTGGAAAACAAGATGTGCAACTTCTTCACTTATAGAAAATGATGTATTCAAAAACCAATCCCAAATTTATTATGCAAACATTTTTTATATTATGTGAATAAAGACTCATGTAGTGGCTATAGTTCTACATTATGAAAGAATCTTAAACGTTTGTGAGACAAGATAAACAAAAGTTTGTTTGTTTGTTTGAAGATAGAGTTTACGGAACCCTATTAGTCATTTCTGAGCAAAAACCTTTCTAATATCTGAACCTGAAATAAGAAAAGGTCTGACCAACTAACCAATTAAATAAATAAATGGTGGAAGAGCCTGGTTTGGTCAAGGAAAGCAGGATAGACCTAGATATAATAAGGACATTAAGTGTTCTACTGGGGTGCAATTTAGAACAAAAATCATGTCTGCCTAGATGAATTCATTCATAAAAGCCATTTTTTCCCAATTCCATCTACTACTGATAGAGCATGTTCTTCTGAAGTTAGACTGATAGTCACTGGGTAGAATTCACTTTAATAAGATATTATATGATTTATGAAATTTGTTTTTTATTTAGGTATCACATGTATGGTATTAAGGTGTACCGTCTAAATATTAAAATTATATATGATGATAACAGTCAAAAGATCGTCTTCCACAAAGAAGGAAATTATGGAAATAATTGGAATTATGGACAAATAACATTAAATGAAACATCTAAATTTAAAGTATGTTATTATATTCATGTTAGCAGAGTTTGTAATTATGATTGTCTTCATTTTGTTATCATTTCTCTTCTTCTTTCAGCATTCATACACAAACACAAACACACATTCACAGTTGTAGTGCTGAAATAACAATATCAGATAGCATGCATATATATTATGCTGTATTTTGGGCAATTAAAATTATTATTGGAATGTTTTTTCCTGCCTTTGGCAGTTGTCTCACTAATTGGGGAATTAGGTGGAGTAATTAGCAGAGTAATGAAATAAATATACAATTGAAATTAATTTGATGTGCATTCAATAATTTCCTCTGCCTCCCAGCTTTTTGGTGTCATAGAGGGATTTTATATCCCCAACTAATAATTCTACCACTTGATACTTGCCTTGTCAAACTTGACTTCTAAAGAGAATGTGTGGTTTATAAATTATTGCCCAAATGTGACTGATAAATCATCAGAATCCTCTACAGGAGAATTTTTTTTTTCTTCATCTTCTGTGTACTGAACAATTGAGTTAGCCCAAATGTTTTCAGAACGTGTATCTCATCTTCGCAACATTTCTGGTAACAGTGCTGTCAGCAAGAAAAAAAATAATTCCAAACAATATCTGAATCTGAATTTTTATTAGATGTGTTTAAGGGAAGTAGAATCCCTTACAAAGCAATTCTAAAATTAGTAACTTATAGCTATTTGCATTAGTATCAGAAAGGCAAATGTTCTGGCCCAATAGAGATAATTAGAATTTTATAACCATGTCAAAATAATTCAACATAATAGGAGTCAGAGTGCAAAGAACCAGTTGCAAACATCCATTTTGGCAAGTTGATAAGATGACACATACTCAGACTTTCTGCCCATTCTTTCTTTGATCTTTTTAAAAAATTTTTCATATAGATCAGGAATTTTTGATCACCTAGCATCTTTATTTTCTATGAATGCTGAGAAGTCTATTTATAAAAGAATTAAGATATCAACAAAGGGTGATAATTCTGTTTTACAATATGCCAAACATATTTATTTTAATTAAAATCAAATGAGAAATTGCCTAAACCTGAATTTCATTTAGAAATATAATCTAAAATATCTTAACTTAAACATAAGCCTTCTTGAATTCTGCGAAACATATTACTTGATATTAATTATTGTTGCTTAGTAATAAAAATAAGTTTGTAATGCTCTGATAATTTGATACATTATAAAATTTACTTATATGCATTCATATTTTACAGAGATACCTTAGGTTAATGAAGCTGTCAATCATTTCCATATATAAAATAATAATCCAATATTAATAGTCCTTAATTCCAATTTAAGACATGTTTTCATTGTCGTTTAATAGGTAGATTCTAAATAAACAGAATCCCAACCTTGTTCTAATAGCTGCAAAAATATAGAATGATTTATTTCTTAATAATCTCAATCTTTTTCACATAACTCATCTAGCATGAGTACTTAAAGTATATATGACTGGCGAGAGTCCCAAAACCTGTTCTGATGCAGAATATTTATCAGATTGTGTAAATCATCATAAGAGCGCAAAATGTTTGCATAAATGAAAAAAAACTGATCAGCAAATATACAAAGATCAAGATCTAAGTTCCTGGACAAACCTACAGATAATGAAACAACGTAGGAGATATTCATATATCAGATATCTACAGATAATGTAGGACCGTGATGGCGAACCTATGGCACACGTGCCACAGGTGGCACATGGAGCCATATCTGTGGGCACGTGAGCATTGCCCTAACTCAGCTCCAGTGCACATGCGTGTACTAGCCAGCTAATTTTCTGGCCTTCCGGGCCCACCAGAAGTCAGGAAACAGGACGTTTCCAGCCTCTGGAGGGCCTCCAGGGGGCTGGGGAAGGCTGTTTTTGCCTTCCCCAGGCTCCAAAAAAAGTCTCTGGAGCCTGGGGAGGGCAAAAAGCAGGCCTACTGGGTCCACCATGCCATTGCGTGCCAAAAGTGGGGGGAGCGCAAGGGGGTCGCGCGTGGAGCCACGGCAGGTGGGGCACATTGAATTATGTGGGCACATGCATACCCAACTCCCCCGCACTCCCCCCGCTTTTGGCACGTGATGGCAAAAAGGTTAGCCATCACTGATGTAGGATGTACGTATTCAATCCACCTTCTATTCCCCACATCATTAATCATGCAGGATATTGGATTTTAAAAAAGCTATTGGGCTGAACTAAGTGCCCTTTCTTATAAAAGGTGTTAGAAATATAAAGAATTATTCTTTCTTGTTATGCATTTTGATAGGTTTAATATTTCAGATTTTAGTGGTTAGGAAATGAATTCAAAACACCAAAAATGGGTAAGTGCAAAATATTTCCATATGCCATTTTTAAATGGATTTTTTTCCCTAGAAAATAAGTTATACAAAATAACCATCATTGAAAAGGAATTGAATGAAATACTTCATAGCATGATTGAATTGATTATTGAAATAGCAACTGAATAAAAATATGCAGGATCAATCAATGGGCAATAGATATTAATGCTTCCTTTCTGCATTCTCATACATTCTCTAACAGTTCCAAATAGTGTACAGATCAGTTCATTTCTTTTTCAACATGAAACATCAAATATATCAATAGTAAAAGCATTCCAAAACAGCATAATCATGGATAGCATAGTAGAAATAAAAGCTACTTAAAAGTGCTAATATTAGTAATATTAATAAAATAATTACTTCTATAAATTATAAACATATTTTTAAATGCTTGGAAAAATAAAAATATGTCAACTAAGATACTGGATGACCTTATCATGAAATAGGCGGTAATGCAAATTTGATTAATTAATGCTTCTCTCAATTTTCTTCCTAATGATGTATCTGGATTTATCACTAAACTTAAAATAGAGCAAGCAAACGCTTTTCTCAGTAGTCAAGCCCCCTTTTATAAGCCAATATTTATACAACCTAACTGTTTCTAAAAAGGGATGCCGTGGCTCAGTGGCTAAGACACTGAGCTTGTCGATCAAAAGATTGGCAGTTCAGCGGCTCGAATCCCTAGTGCCGCATAACAGGGTGAGTTCCCATTACTTGTTCCAGTTCCTGCCAACCTAGGAATTTGAAAGCACATAAAAAATGCAAGTAGAAAAATAGGGACCACTTTTGGTGGGAAAGTAACAGAGTTCCGTGCGTCTTTGACGTTTAGTCATGCCAGCCACATGACCTTGGAGACGTCTTCGGACAGCGCTAGCTTTTCAGCTTTGAAACGGAGATGAGCACTGCCCCTAGAGTTGGGAACGACTAGCACATATGTGCAAGGGGAACCTTTACCTTTACCTTTTAACTGTTTCTAAATTCCGAAAAGCACTAACTTATCAAACTTCACTGCAATCCACACACCAGTTTTGGTAAGCCAATAATAAAAGATCCCTATGGGTTGCAATTGTAGCCCTAGGAACAAGATGCTATTCAGACTGCTATACTTTTCCCAATTTAAGGAATCAAGGGCTTGCCTTATAATTTCTCACCTGGTAAAACACCTGGGAAACACCTGTACAGTTGTTATCAGATCAGTATGATTCAATCTCTTTACACTGCATGTAAAATTAGGCAAGCTTTTTTTTATTCATTGATGAACCCACCACCAATTGTAATATTTTATCTTGTTTTGTTTTTTACTTCATTTTGATTTTTAATGCCAGTGGCCATAATAAAAATATTCATTCATTGTTATTTTCTCACTCCATAACATTTGTTTATAGATTGCTTTTGAAGCCTTTAAAAAACCAGGTTGGTATAATATTGCCATTGATGATATAGGGCTTTTAAATGGAGCCTGTGCTGAAAGCATTTATCCAGAACCCACTTTGGTCCCTACAATTCCTACGACACCTTTGCTACCAAGTAAGTCATTATTATTTCTTAATTATATTATCAATGTATATTGAAGTCAACATTAAGATTCCTATCAAACTATTTACTAAGGCAGAATTACTATTATTATTATTCTCATCCTTCCTATTACCTATCTCCTCCCACTTATGACTATAACCTTGTTGCTTGTATCTTTATGATTTATTTTGTTTTATTTAGTTTCCTAGTATGATTTGTTTGCTTATTTAGTATCCTATGAATATCACTAAGTGTTGTATAATATGATTTTTGATGAATGTATTTTTATGTACACTGAAAGCATATGCACCAAAGACAAATTCCTTGTGTATCCAATCACACTTGGCCAATAAAGAATTCTGCTCTGCTCTGCTCTGCTCTGCTCTGCTCTGCTCTGCTCTGCTCTGCTCT
>WNWU01000016.1:27099101-27138655 GCA_012654045.1 Ptyas mucosa | reverse complement strand
AGAGACAGAGACAGAGACAGAGACAGAGACAGAGACAGAGACAGAGACAGAGACAGAGATAGAGATAAAGTCAGACAGACACGAGAAAAAAGAAGTACTAACAATCACATCAAATATACAAAATAGCTTCATTAGGAAATATGTTTCTTCACAAAATGGCTGCTGTAGTGATAGTAACAATATTTTCTTGGAAAAAATAAAAGATGAATTTGAGAAAGGTCAAATCTGAAGGACGTTAATATTTTTTTTAAAAAAAAAGTTTATAATTTTGCTATGCAGAAGCAAAACCAAAAAATAAATCTAAGGGACAGCTTTCTGAACAAGGACTGCCTTTTATAACATAACATGTATGGTCATTGTGGCTAAGGTGGATGCATTTAGTCTTATCTACAGTTTCTAGAAAAATAAACTAATTCCTCAGAAATATTTCTTTGTGGCCTGCCCCCCTCCCCTGTACAAAAATATGATACTAGAACATGGCAGCTTTGCCATGTCATACTCAGTCTCTGTTTTTGCAGTGTGACAGTTCCAAAACTACACAGTATCCAAGAATTCAGAGGTCATTTCATTCTTATATATATAGCATGTCTGCATCTGCATGCCTTCTAGTCATGCTGATTTCTAGTGCCTCCCTGGACAAGACTCTGCAGTTTCTTGGCAAGAGTTTTCAGAAGTTGCTTGCCATTTTCTGTTTCTTAGAGCTGAGAAAGAGTGACTGGCTCAAGGCTTGTCACATCAAAGTTTTTAAAGCTGAATGCTCTACAGGAAGCTTCATTGTAGAAGTGAATAAGCAACTTCTCAATCTTTCTTCATTACATGATGTTCTGCAGCTGAGACAACATTGCCTAATAAAAGAATATAATGGGCTGCATGAAGCACTATTATAACAGAAAATCTTTTCCACCCAGTCTCGTCAAATTATCATTAGATTTAATGGCAGCATTATAAGTGTAATGGCAAATCCTGTAAGTACTCCTTTCAGCCCATCTGTATCTCAATTGCTGCTAATATATTTTGTTAGAGCAAGAATAAAAAGATGCCATGCTCAGTGAGCTGTTTAATGTAAAATTATACTTTAAAATTATCTTAAAACATAGTTCATTTTTAAGATAATGATAAGCTATTCTATTTGGTATATAGATAGCAGAAAATCTGGTAATTTTGCTTGGCTCATTACTGTTGTGACCCTGGTTCATTTTTTCCCTAGAACCATTCTAACCCTCTTAAGATAACTAGCTTTCTTTTGCAGAAACCCAGTTTCTGCTTATATACTTTAAAAAGATGTGATTTGATGCTTCCATGTTGCTATGAATTGTGAAATGCTAACAATAACCTTTTAGTATTATACATAAATAGTAGAAAATAGACAATTAGACAATGTAGCTCCTTCTCTAGTTTTTTTTTAAAAAAAAACCATATTTTTTTAAAAAAATTGATTTATATGCCGCCCTTCTCCGGAGACTCAGGGCGGCTTACAAATTTTAATTTGTTATTTTTCCATGAACAGTCAACAGCCTCATGCTTTTTATAAAACTGTTCATTTGTTTAATTTGGATTTCCAATTTTTTTTTTTGACATGTGGAGACTTTTCAAATTCATAAAGCATGTTGTACACATTGATTACAAAATGCCTTAGCAAAATGTTTAATTAATCACAAAATGTCTACTAAGTTGAAGGGTTACCTGTTCTAAAGCAGCTGCATATCAAAACATATCATAGTACCTTCAAAGAGCAAATACAAGCTTCAAAAGCAAGGAGCTGCAATCAGAAAGTCTAATTTTATAGCTTGCTATATTTTATTTGAAACTATGCTACAGTTATAATGGGCATGTGAAAGACATTAAATGAAACTAGAATTCTAGTATATATCCAGCTATACCAGTAAGGTACCTATATTACCAATGCTGTGGAAAAGATTTAATCATAAGAAAGTATAAGGAACCATAAGGAAGCAAAGCTTTTCTTTATAGCCATACAAAGAATACAGTGATAATTGATCTCTCAGCTAATGCTTTGTTTCTGCATTCTCATACATCCACCAACAGTGTATAATGTATATATTCATTTCTTTTTCGACATGAAACATCAAATGATATCAAAAGCAAAAGCATTCCAAAACAGCATAATCATCAATAGCATAGTAGGAATAAAAGCTACTTAAAAATGCTAATATTAGTAATATTAATAAAACAATTACTTTTATAAATTATATACATACATAGATACATAGATACATACACACACACGCACACACACACACATACACTCACCAAACCTGGGTATTTTGCTTCCTTTAGGAAAAGAATCATTGATCTGTTTTATATAATTTATATAAAATTATATAAAAGTAAAAAGGATACTATAAGGACATGCAGGTTCACAAAAGAGACTTTTATATATTGGTCACATGAAAGAATGTTCATACAACTACAACGTAATGTATAGATCATTTTTAATATAAACTACATATGCAGAATATCTTATACCAACAAACTGATCTGGTGATTCATTACCTCCTCAAACAGAATTCATATATTGTTGAATTTGGAAATATTTAACAGCAAATCAGGAAAGTCCTCATAAACATGAGTGTATACATTTTTAAATACCTATAAGTGAAATTATATATAAGGGCTATTGCCTATACTAGAAACATTCAAAAGATGAGATAAGGACATCAGAAATATATATGTAGATATGAGGATGCGGATTTGGGTTAAAACATTGCTTCTTAATTTTTAATTCAATAAGCAACTGACTTATGCAGTTCTCTGACTATCCAAAAATCAATTGTTTGCCATCTCTGATCTACTTTGTTTCTTCTAGATGATTGTGGAGGTCCATATTCCTTGTGGGAACCAAACAATTCATTTACTTCAATGAACTACCCAAACAACTACCCCAATAAAGCGTTTTGTAAGTTACATGTCTGGAAAGTTACATGTCTTCAAACTTTTAAACAAGTGTGTTTAAAAATATGAAACACTGTATGGCCATGAACAGAATTAATGAAGATCATACTGAGGCTCATTAGAAGCTTTTGACTTCAGCTTCAATAAATTTTTAATAAAACTTTTTTTTTAAAAAAATAGAGATTATACTTTTTTATTATATTTTTAAGGGACCACATGCTATTGAAAAATTGTAAGAAAAATCTCATTGTGTCTCATTTTCTGATCTGGTGTTGTAGCTGTTGTAATAGCTAGAGCCTAAAAAAGCAAACTTTGGACAAAGCTAGATCCCCATTCTCATCTAACTAGGATTCAATGATACAGGCAGCTCAGCATATCCACCCACAAATGGAAAATGGATGTGCTCTTTTTATACACACATCTGGCATTAAAAAGCAAAATGATTCAGTGATCTAACTCCAGAAAGAGGCAATTGGACCAGAAAACTATAGGTACCCCTTTTTCTAGGTAGTCCACCCATTCCCTTGGCAATTACAGCCAACAGCTTTATTAGACTCCATAGTCCATACCCTCCTCTGACCTAATCTCAGTAGGAGCAACAACCCCACCCTATACCATGAAATCCACTGGAATCCAGGGGTGAAATGCTCCCGGTTCGGACTGGCTCAGGCGAGGAGGTAGTGATGACGGCCAGTGGTTCACTTCTTAATATTTTCCTCCCTTTCTCCATTCTCTTATTTCTTTCTTTCTTCTTCTTCTTCTTTTTGTATTTATTGTATCTTCCTTCCTGCATCTTTTCTCTAATTTTTAACTTTATTACCCTTTTAATTCTCCCCCTCACTCTTTCCTTTCCTTTTCTTGTTCTTTGGGAGATATTTCCCCCATCTATTTTTAATTTATCACTGTTAATCTCAGTGTAATCATCTATATTTTTTCCTTCAATTATTTTCTTTCCAGCATTATATTCTTGCATCTCACTTATCTTTTCTTTTTCTTTTCTTTTCTTTTTTCTTTTTTGTATTCTATCCAATCTTCCACTTCTTTGTTTCCCTTAAACGCTTCTCACATCTTTTGCAACATCTCCCTCAACTCCTTGTACTCATGCTCCCAATTCTCCATATTTTCAATTTAAGAAGAAATAATTTTTAAATGTATTATTATTTTGGCTTATATATAGTTCCAATTCAAGTCCATTTGATGTCTTTTTTTCCCTTCTTTTTTCTTTCCAAGTAGTGTCCAGATAGTCATTTGAGCCTTTCCAGTTTGAAATTGTATTCTTTCAACTTCTTTTTATAATCTTACTCCAGCTGTTTAAACAAATACTCCTTAAAAGGCTTCTCACGCTTGAGTGCAATATTTCTTTTCCACCAGCAGATGTCTCTCTCCAGTCCACAAATCCCTAGGCCAGTGATGGCTAACCTTTTTGCCGTCGTGTGCCAAAAGTGGGGGGAGCGTGGGGAGGTCACCCACATGTATGCCCACACCCATAATTCAATGCGCTCCGCCCCTGCGCATGTGTGTGTGCGCCTCCCCTTTTAGCACGTGATGGCACAGTGGGCTTGGTAGGCCTGTTTTTCTCCCTCCCCAGGCTCCAGAGGCTTTCTAGGAGCCTGGGGAGGGTGAAAATGGCCTTCCCCACCCCCCATGGAGGCCCTCCGGAGGCTGGAAACAGCCCATTTCCCAACTTCCGGTAAAACCGAAAGGCCCCAAAATCAGCTGGCTGGCGCACACATGCGGGCTGGAGCTGAGCTATGGCAGCCCTCATGTGCCCACTGATATGGCTCCGTGTGCCACCTGTGGCACCCAGGCCATAGGTTCGCCATCACGGCCCTAGGCAAAAGTATCAATTGTAAATCCACAAAAGTAGTACTTCCTGGTCTTCGATTAATTCCTCTTGTTGTTAAAAAATGCTTTCTCTTAATTTCCTTTTCCTTATGTCATTCTTAATTTTTTTCAAAGTCCAATTCTAAATCCAGGTGGTTAGTTCTCCTTTTAGGGCTTTCATTTTTAAAGTTCCTCTTTCTTTTTTCCCCCTTCACTTTGAATTCCCAAATGCCAATTAGCCGCTTATTTCAGGTTGGGATCTCTTTTAAAGTTTTAAAATATTTTCTTCTTTCCTATGAGTTGGCCAATCACTCACTTGGTAACAATACTCCGTTTCATCACCGCTCCTGCTCAATTCTTAGTCAAGTTGCCCCAGCTTGTAGCGGCCGTTTCAATGGCCGCCGCTCCCACCGCTGGGTCAAAGAGCTGCCTCCAACTTTTCAAGGAACTTGCCTGTTCCTCTTGGTCTTCCGAGGCACTCTCTCTCTCCCCCCCCATTCCTACAAGATGGATCCGGTCTGAAGACCCCCCCCCCCCAGAACGGTTTGTCAGTTTGAGTTTTCGCGAAGCTTGATGGAGCTTCGCTATTTCCCAACCAGTATTGCCACAACACTTCCTCCCACAATGGCTTCTAGTCTTTTTAAAAAGTCTGTTCACTTCACTTACTGTTTCTGGTACAGAGTGGGTACACAACTACAACTATTCCAAAGTAGTGGGCAGAAAAACAACCTGTGTCATCTCTCATGCATCACCTGTCTCCAATCTTGGTCCCTTGATTATCTGACTGCTCACCAAAATCACATCATTCTGCATCCTTTTCCCATCAAGCATCATCAAGTATACATAGTCTCTCAGTCCTTCTCATTTCTCATTCTCACATATTTCATCCCCTATTTTTAATTTCCACAGTAGCAGAGTTAAAAACTTGGAATGGGGAAGGAGGCTGAAAATCTGAGAGTAAACATATAGGAAAGGTAGCTAGGAAAGGAGTAAGTAAATCTTTAGTGTGATCCAAATTTGTGTTTTTCTATGAGTTTGTTATATACTCTTGTATCCTTCTGTGTAATGGAATATTTGGTTTGTTTTTCAAGAAGCCTATCGCCTAACATTAAAAATAATTATTTTTAAAAAAAAATTGGACCATCATTTTGAATCAACCTCCCCTGAATTTGCTCAAAACCTGTAGAATATATTAATAATATATTAATAAAAGTTAATTTAAAATTTGCAGAATATATTAAGGAAGTCTGATTTGAATAAATACAACATTAGTGAGAAATAATAATAGTAGTAACATAATAATAGTGATATCTTTGGCTAGTTGTGGCCATTGTACCTGTAGTGAACTTGGAATCCCAGAATATGTTTTTTAAGGTGCAAATGCTAAGAAGAATCTCAATTAACTCATTGCTCAACCACCCATCAATAGTTAAATTATTATGGTTATCTTCCTGAAATTCCCCTTTTAAGTACTAAATTCTGTGCCTTATCCATAAGGCTATGTCATATTGAGAATTGTTAACAGAAGTATTAAACTGTTGTAATGCCATTATACTTTGGGGTTGTATTGGAAGTGTTTTAACACATTAAAACTTGGTCTTAATAAAAAAATGATGATGATGGCTAACTATGCAAACTGCTTTTTTATAGAAACTATTGACAAATCAGTATTTTTGGTTTTGTTTCCTTCTTAAATTTTATAATTCTAGGTGTATTTTATTTGAATGCAGAAAAAGGAAAAAATATTCAACTTCATTTCCAGTATTTTAATTTAGAGGAAATTTATGATGTTGTAGAAGTCAGAGATGGTAAAGGAGCTGACTCTTTATTTTTAGGCAAGTATATAAAATATAGCAATATGTGTGAAAAATTATACTGAATTAAAATACCTCTCTAATTATGCGGAATTTTTAAAAAGAGTACACAGAGAAAGATATACAGTATACAGTGTTTTTAATAATTCCAGAAATCTGTAAATTCCATGAGTTGAATGTAACAATATCATTTTCATTCATAAAAATGTTCAATAGCAATACTATTGCAGATGAAGCGTGATATACTTTCATACATAGAATTAAACTTTTATGTTGATTGATATAATTTAGTTATTTAACAAAATTGGAGTATTGGAGAAATTAAGAAGATTCTGGTGTGAATATTTTCTTTCTCGTCTATTGCTGCATCATTGTTTCATTTGCCATATAATATGGCAAAGATTCCTGAAAATTGTGATAAGTTCTCAGATAGAACTCTAATAGAAAATAAATCTTTCTGATATATTATATAGCCTGGATCCAGTCCAGATAAATTTTCCATCCCAAACTATAAAAGAAGTGCATATTTTAAGTTATACTATATTCAATAGCATCTATGAATAAATAGCGTTTAAGGTTTAGCATTTGTTAAAATATTTAAATATTTAATCACTATTTGTTTGTTCATTTGTTTTTCCTAGATTAAGATTTGAAGATTATCCATCTAAATATGGATGAAAAAAGTAGAAGTAGACCTTTTTCTGTCCTATATGTGTTTTATTTTCTATCATTCTGATGTGTAACAAAATTATATTAGTCTTTGAAGTAATGATATACTTTTCCTTGCTATGAAGCGGTATATACTGGAAAATCCCCATTGCCAGATGTATTCTCTACAACTCACCAAATGACCGTGCTCTTCATTTCGGACAAATCTGTAACCAGAAAAGGATTTGTAGCCAATTTTACTACAGGTTACTATCTTGGCGTGCCAGGTGAGTTTCCCATATACCCCATATCACACAAAAGCATAGGGAACAAAGAACAGAGAGAAAATATATTGTTCAATTCTTGCTCTTTGATTCATTCTTGTTTTACATTATAAGTTATACATCAGCAGTCCAGGTCAGTGATAAATTTTCACCTGCAGTATAATCTTGATTACTTATTGATTAATTTGTTGATTTTACTACATTAGGGTATCCCTAAGCATATTTGTATAAATTAAAAAGAGAAAGCAGAAAATAATATACCAAACATTTTAAAGAAGCTATGTACAAAATAAACTTATTAAAAACAATAAAAAATATGGAGCCCACTACTATTTTATGGAATAGTATGATTAGCAACCAGGAAGCAGTAGATTAATAATTTCTTTCCTGGCTTTAAATTCCACTAAATTCCTCCATGAAATATGCTGTGCAATAGCTGTGGAACAGTTCTTCAATTCTGCATACTGCATTGTGCAATTGAGACAGTTATGGTTTTTCAGTTTTTCATGGTTAAGTTAATTGCTTAGAGCAATCTAAGAACTCTGGCTATCTTTACTAAATGTGTTTTTCTAATTCTAAAATTTCTTGGAAGTAGCTTTTCAAAGACAAAAGAGCATGAGGGAAGGGTGGAATTCAAACATCTTTCTGGCTACTTTTCTTCACTACAAATTAACTACGAAGTAAGAACAAAGATAGTAAACGTTGGGGTTATCGGTGGCCCGAGTATTATTGGCCTTTAGCCTGGTCCCTCTAAAAGCTTTCTGTATTAATTGCAGTTCATATTTATTATCAGTGTTCATCTCTTGAAATTACTTGGCTATTGTGTATCAGGAGTAATATATAATATATGTGAAATATTTTACCTTGTACATGAGAAATGAGAAATGTGCACTGTGTTATAAAAATCATTAAAACTACTGATTTATTAAAAAAAATTTCATGGACCACAGTATCTTTGCCTTCTTCATTAACAGCTTCATGCGGACTGAATTATTATCAGTGTGGAAGTGGAGAATGTATACCCCAGGCTCACATTTGTGATCAATTCCAGCACTGTAAAGATAATTCTGATGAAGCAAATTGTGGTAAATATTCATAATTTAAAAAAAAAAAACATTTCTAATCCCAAATTCAGGCAAGGTAACCATTTTCAAAGGGAGCCCTTTGAAAGCCTGCTGTACAGTAAAGTAAAATCTCAAATGTACCTTGGGTTCTGTGTGTAAAATGAGGATCCAGATTGTTGGGGGCAATATGCTATTTAATATACTGTCTATTGGTGTAAGCTGCCCAGAGTCCTCGGAGAGTGGGCGGCAGAGTAATATGACTAATAAAATAAAAATAAAATAAAGAAAAGAAGAAAAGGAAGACATGTTCTTTGTTGCGAATGAATAGTAAATTTCTGAATCAAAGAATAGGAATGTAAACGAAAAAAAGAAAAACCCACATATTCTAGCAACCAGATGCTGGGAAGTGGGCAGGAAAGATTTTTCACTGATCCCTTTTAGAGAGGCGGCCTATTCTTTTAGAAAAGAGGCTACCTGTTAAGTCCTCACAGATACGTCATCTCCGGAGCCTGCCCTGTTGCTGCCCTGCTCCGATTGGCTAAGATGCAGGCTGCATTTAAGCGGGGAAAAGCGCAGCCTTCTTATTGGATTGTCCCATCTGACAGCTCCCTATTTAAGTAGCTGTCAGACAGCTTCAGTTGTCTTTGTTGCACGTGCTCTGGTGCCTTGTGTATTGCTGTTAGCCTGTTAGAAATAAAGTATTGATTCAAGCCTAGCCTCCGTGTATCTGCCTTGTTCTCCGGATAGAGTACTACCCAACCCAACCATCTCACTAAAAAAAACAAAATCTGTACAGAGTTATCTTTCACCTGCTTGTGTGCCTAATAAAGGAGAATATTTGTAGCTCAGGATTGAAATGTGGGGTCCTTCGTGCTCTCTGGGCTTGGTTATTTTCTTGCAAACATTTCATTATCCAAACTAAGTAACATCATCATCACCAAGAACCCGTCTCTTGTTCTATGCAGTGAAAATAGAAAGTATTAGTAAGTGAGGACTTCAGCCTAATACTTTGAAACCAAAATATAATTATTTTGTTTTAGGGCCTCTTTTTGCACATAAGAGTAGGGGTGCTTCTGCTAGTGCAGACTTATATATATTCTGCTAAGCACATCCAAAAAAGCATCCTTAATCTTCTTTTCAAAGAAATTTAGGACCAAATGTAAGCCCAGTAAAAGTGTTTGACAGGAGAATAAAACAGCTGTGATGAGCCACATTTCAACTTGTTTCACAACACAGATGCAAGTTACTTTGACAACAATGACAGCTGTTGTCACAGCACCATCTGTGAAGGTAGTTATTTACAAAATTAAATGTTCTGTGCATAGCTCTGCTTTACATAAACTAAAAATAATAGACTCTCCACAACGTTTTATATGCAGATCCAATGATAAAATGATGCTGAGGGCTGGTTAAAAAAAGTGATAGCAGTAACAGTTAATCATCTGTAAGAACTGACAATGGTTTGTGTGAATAGATGCTTAAATTTGTAGACATAGTTCTTTGCCTCTCATTGGATATATCTTAAGTCTTAGTATAAAAATCTTAAGGTATTTCTTGTCAGGTATCTCATGTTCACTTGTTATTTTGTCTCCCACTGTGTTTGTTGACGAGGGAGAAAACTTTATTATTGCTTTTCATAACAGATCCTTAATCAAAGCACACCAAGCATATGCTGTTTAAAAACTGGGAACATTTTGCAAAATTTTCTTAGCAGGTTAAGTACATGAATTGCAGTACATGGAGTAAATGCAGATTCAATAGGCTTATGGTTGAATAGCAGTGTTTCTAATATACAGACCCAAGTTGAAGATATAACTCTTTGACAGTCCTGATCTAGGGAAATGCTTCTCAACCACAGCAACTTTAAGATATATGGATTTCAACTCCCACAATTCCTCAGTTAGCATGAGGTTGAGAAGCTCTAATCTATAGGGCTAAAGACTTCTTCCTATGGATTATCTAAGTCAGGGGTGTCAAATTCAATTTCATTGAGAGCCACTTCAGGGTTGTGTTTGACCTTGGGGAGCCAGGGTGATCACGGCCAGGGTGGGCATGGCCAGCTTGACATCACTTGTGTTGGAGGCTCCTATGATAGCCCAAGCACTCTGCCAGCGAAAACAGGCTTTCAAGCTCTGTTTTCTATTGCGACAGCCTCCTGCAACCCACTGCCAGTGAAAACGGAACTTGGGAGGGTCACGTATAGCCCTTGTGAGCTCTGTTTTCAGCTGCAACGGGCCTCCTGCAGCCCTCTGGAACTCAGGGAGGCAAGCTGCTTCCCTGAGCTCTGTTTTCACTGGCAAACGGTTGTAGGAGGGAGTTGCGGCCAAATAGGGAACCTGGGAGGCCCATATGTGGCTCTCAGAAGATGCGTTTTCATTGGCAGAGGCACCACGGGCTGTTCCTTTGCTGTTTCCATTGCAGCCCTGTGGGCCAGATCTCAGCACTCTGCAGGCCAGATCCCACCTTGAGTTTGGCACCCCTGATCTAAGTGTTTCTAAGTGTACTATATAAGGTGTTTATCATCCATAGGCCCATGAGTCCTCAATTGGTAAATACACTATTTATATGGATCCCAAGTAATTCAAGAACAACTATGGAACAATCAGCACTAAACACATCAATGTGAGCCAGGAAAATGGCGCATTTTTAAAAAAACAATCTTCATTTCAAAATCTAGTTTTATTACAGCATTTGATTTCGATTTGGATGGGGAAACAGGAACATGTTCAAATCATTCGTTTTCACATCTGCTAAATTTGAACTTGATCATACGCAGTTTGCTATGAAAAAAACTAATCCTCAATCTGTGTTATAATATTAAAACTTATTTTTATGACAGTGCGCTTGATCAATGGTTATCTCAGCTCCAATGGGTTAGTCCAATTCAAAATTGAGACACGATGGTTTACAGCTTGTGCTAATGAGTGGACAGAAGAATCATCAACCAGTATCTGCAATCGGTTAAAACTAGGGTAAGTAAAGTTTTTGATTATATTTTCTTTCAGAGCTAATTTTTCCACTAATACTTTATGTGACAGATATAATATTGGCTTGGAAGTTTGGAAGAAAGAGCAGGTATAAAGCTCTAATGTTCTGCATAATGTATAATGTACCTGGCTTTCC
This sequence comes from Ptyas mucosa, assembly GCA_012654045.1. Classification (NCBI taxonomy): domain Eukaryota; kingdom Metazoa; phylum Chordata; class Lepidosauria; order Squamata; family Colubridae; genus Ptyas; species Ptyas mucosa. The sequence goes on along the minus strand of WNWU01000016.1, from coordinate 27,126,985 downwards.
CAGTGGCATTTTCAGCAGCAGAAACTTTCTTCAAGGACTAAGGCATGTCTGCTTAATGTCAATTTGATTACACTTTAGTCAGGAAAAAAATGTTTATATGGAAGACAATTTAGATGTTTAGCAGTACATGCCGAATGTTGTTATTATTATTGTAGTAGTATTAGATATGTTAAATTATGCATTTAGTTATTCTTTTGTTAGCCCTTTAATATTAAATCTATAACTGCCACTCACTGGAAATACAGATTTTATAAAATAAGTGAAGGTGTATTACACATAATTGAAATTTACCTGCCAAATCCAGAATAGCTTTGAAAACTTGAAAATCTCCCTTCCTTCTACTATTTAAAAGATCTCTTTTAAAAATAACAGCAATGACAATAATGCTAGCAATAATTTTTTTAAGAACACTAAAAAAAAAATCCCTGTAGAAAATAAGAGAATGAAAAAGAAGGAAACTAATAACTTTCAAATACTAATTTATTAGACATTAGTATTTTCATAGTTGCTTTATCTAGTTCGCAGAATATCTCATCAATTTTTAATGACTTCTATTGAATTTATTCTGACATTCAGTACAGAATTTAGTCTATATTTTCATTTCGTCAATATGCAAGAATAAAACATGAAGCTCTATATGTAGTACTTTAACATTGTATATTTACATTGAATAATTACAGTGGTAACTGAAGATCTAAATTATAACAATTTACCTTCTCTCCCGTACACCTTTCTCCCCTACCACCATACCAGCATTGTTATATTGGAACTAAGCCTGCAGATTATGTTTTTGTTCACTTATAAACACATGTATAGTTTTATTATTATGCAGACTTCTTAATCACATGTAAATGGCTACAATATTTCCATGTCTAGATCAAATAGATGGATTCACAAATGCAAGTTCTTAATTTGATATAGGGAGAACAATATCAACAAATAACTAATTCTATTTTGTCCATCAGTTTGGTAAACTGGTAGCCCAAGTCCAAAGTAAGTTCCAAACTGTAATAAATGCCAGGTTTCTCTTTCTAATTCCTTGTGTAGGTGGTAGAAGTATTGGCATATTTTGATTGCTCAGTTTAGCATATTTCTTCATAAGAGTAATCGTTTCCAAATGTGCTATAAAATATGTTTAATAAGTAATTTCTTTATCTTATTAAACCACAAATAATGCAGCACAATAATTTCTATATTGTTATTATAATTAAAAGGATATCTTTTAAGCAAAGTTTTTCCTTTTAGAAGTGTGAATGAGTCATCTCCTGTCATGTTTACCGGGCCAGGTCCATTTGTAGAAGTTAAAAAAGTAACTAACAGCAACTTCACACTAACACCAAGGTAAGGCTTTATAAATGACAGTTAAAAATGGCAAAGTAAGTATAAGTAATTCATTGAAAATATGGTAAGTGGGGATTTCTATTTTTTCCCTTTTTCTTTTTTTGCTCCTTAATACTCTTATTATTTGTGAGTAAAAATTGTCAAAAGGTATGGAGATTTCCATAGAAACTAACAAACATTTACAGAATAAATAACATTTGTTTATTTGTTTATTATTTATTTATTTATTTATTGAATTTATATTGCTGCCTATTCACCCATGGCGACTCAAGGCAGTTTACAGAATATAAGACCACATTTAAAACAATAAAAACTAACAAAAAGAATCAAATAAATTAATATAGTACAATATAACAAACTCACCCCACACCTCCCACCCTGATGACAGCAGATCACACGAGCCATTTAATGGGCTCCAGCCTGCTCTGGGTTCCCCAGGCCCACTGGCAGAACCAGGTCTTCAATGTCTTCTGGAAGAATATTAGAGTGGGGGGCCATTCTAATCTTTGGGGGAATGAGAGTGAGCCACCACAGAGAAGGCCCTTCTTCTGGGTCCCACCAGGTGTATCTTCCTTGGGAATGGGACCCGCAACATTCCCTGCCTCTCCCACTCTGATGGGCTGGATAGATGTGACCGGCAAGAGATGGTCCCTCAGATAACCTGGTCCCAAGCCATGAACAGTTTTAAAGGTGACAATGAGCACCTTGAATTGCACCCAGAAGCAAATCAGCAACCAATGTAGCTCCTGCAGGAGAGGTGAGACATGTGCACCAGGGGCTGCACAAAACCATATGGGCTGCTGCATTTTGCACCAACTGGAGCTTCCAGATGCTCTTCAGGGCAGCCCCATGTAGAGCTCATTGCAATAGTCAAGACAGGAAGTGACTAGGGCATGAGTGACTGTGAGTAGGTACTGTTGGTCCTGGAAAGGGCATAACTGGTGCACAACCCACAGTTGCACAAGGGCCCTCCTGGCCACGACCACCACCTGCTCTTTGAGCAGTAGTCATGAGTCCAGGAAAACCTCTAGATTATGGACAGGATCTGTTTGGGGTAGTGCCACCCCATCCAAGACCAAAGGTGGCAATTCTCCTTGAGCCAATGAACCCCAAACCCCACTCAGTCTTGCAAGGGTTTAGTTTCAACCCGTTGCTCCCCATCTAGCCCCTAACAGCCTCTAGGCACTGTGAGAGGGAGGAAACAGCATCACTTAACTCACCATGCGCCGAGACCTACAGCTGAGTATCATCATATTGGTAATACCTCAGTCCATAGTGACGGATGATCTCACCCAGCGGCTTCATATAAATATTGAACAGGAGCGGAGAGAACCGAGCCCTGCAGAACCCCATAAAGCAATGGACAAGGGGTGGATCTTTCCCCTCCTATAAAAACTGACTGAGACCAGCCGCATAGGAAGGAAGTGAACCAAGATAGCACAAGGCCTCCTCCTTCCATCCCATGAAGCCACCCCAGGAGAATACCATAGTCAATGGTATCGAAAGCCACTGAGAGGTCAAATAGAGCAAGGATCTACGGACTATCCCCATCCCGTTCCCGCCAGAGAACATCCAAAAGTGCGACCAATGCCATTTCTGTCCCAAAGCCAGGCCTGAATCCTGACTGGTAGGGGTCGAGATAATCCTTTTCATCCAGAAACTCTGGAGCTGCCGCACAACCACCTTCTCAACAACCTTCCCCAAAAAGGGAAGATTGGAGACAGGTTGGAAATTATCCAACCAGGTGGAGTCCAGCAACAGCTTCCTAAGTAGAAATATTTAGGACAAACAGTCCCCTCACTAACATCAACTGATATGAGTCAAAATAATGATTTTTTGTAACCACTTAATATTCTGAAATTAATAATCAGTTGTTGTAATAGAATTTACAACAAGTAACTATGGATATAGCAACAATGTGGAATCTGTTTGCCACTTTCCTTCTTTTGCAAAGGCTTTAGTTTACCCCATACGCAATTCTCCATCTAAACACCAACCCTTGCATTTCCTAACAATCATTACAAGAGTAAATCCGGCTTAGATTTTTTAGGTCAGCCAAGTCAGTTATGTGTTGCCATCTATCTTGACATATGAAGAGTTGCCAGCTTTAAAATTTCTGTTGAGCAAGACTGGAGAAGAAGACCTCCAAGATCCCCTCCAACCCTACTATTCTATATTGTATTAATATAGGATTTGGTATACGATATATAGGAGTATAATTTTTAATTGTTATGTTATTAAAGCAATAGTAGTAGGGCATATTTTTAAAAAAATCATCAAAGAGCTTTGCATATATTTGTTTTTCAATTTTCCCTCCAACATAGATTTTGAAAGGAAAAAAATGGGGGAATATTTGAAAAAGAAGATAGCACTTGATTGGAAAAGGCATTTCAATCAAGGACATGTCTTACAAAAAATAGAACAATAGTTCCTAGGTGCCTAAATAGTATAGCAGTAGGTGACCCTTAAATGTGGAAGATTATTCCAACGTGGAAGTTCCATCTCCAAGAATTGTGAGATCACAATTCATAGTCCTGCAATAGCTCATTGCTTAATCATAGCAATATTGTATCTATAATAGAAGGTCATATAGAACATAGCCTGGCATTAAAGCTTTATATGTTAAAAAATAAATGAACTTAATATCTAATTGAGGTTAATCTATGGTGTCTTAGTGACACTATGTGATTGATCTTGACTGGAACAAGAAGCTAAAAAGTGCAGTGCCTGATCAGTACATGGGTGGGAAATTTAATAGGATGCTAGCACCCTAGGATAGATTAAAAAGTTTTTTTAAAAAAATCCTTCTCAAGAGAAGAACAGTGGCAAACCATTTTGAATTGCAATCATAAAACTAAAGAATTACATCCATGAAGTCATCTATGCAACTCAGGGACTTGATCTGAATTTTTTTTTATCCATGGAATACAATGATACAGTGCAGATCTATGAGGTATTAATTTTTAGCAGAGTCTCTATAGTTCTTTTAAAAATCTTTATTTAAGTAATTTTATCTCAGGAATGCTGGAGTCAGTCTGACCCAAGGGATCTGTATTTCTTACCAAATCATATTTTTATAATTGTTTTCATGTTTGTTTATCCCAAAAAGCTCTAGAACATAGCAATACTGCAACTGAATTGAAGTCCACATATCTTAAAGTTGCTGTGGTTGAGAAACTCTGATCTAGAGGGTTAAAGATTTCCTCTTCTGGATTACCTAAATCCTGGGTGTCCAATCTTGGCAACTTTAAGACTTTCATGTTGGCTGGGAATTCTGGGAGTTGAAGTTCACAAGTCTTAAAATTGCCAAGGTTGGACACCCCTGATCTAAATGCTTCTGATTGATTTCCCTACTACAAGATGGCATCTATGGAGAGGCAAAGTGCAGTGCCTGTCATGACATCACAGCACAAATCATGAGATTTACATTCTTTTGTCAGTTGTCGTAACCTCATTATGCAGTTGTGCATATGTCAGCATTTTGACATAGTTGTTTGCTACTGATAACCATGTTCTTACTCCAGCTAGTACAAGTGAAGTTAGCTCAAAGCCCTGCTACTCCCCCCTCTTTTTCTTTCTCTCTTGGACTTCAATCTTCTTGACTGATGAAAGTTTCTAAGACATTTGAAAGCTTGTAGTGATTGTAAAATCAGTTGATTCAGTCTGGCCTACTGCGTCTTTTGATTTTTACCTCTTTACATCCAACATTGGTTTCCTTTGGTCAGTTTCTGAACTTTTATGGAGAGTATTATATATGTAAAAGTAGTATTGTTTTCCATCAAGCTGTTTAAAAAATGGGTCATAGTAACAAGCATATAAAGTGATAGATAATTATCAGCCAGATAATTCTAAAATTTATCCTTTTCTAGGATTAATTATTATGGATAACTATATTGGAAATAATTGACTTTTTAAAAACATAGTCATTCATCAACATAGAGAAGTCAAATGATATTTTAAAGTATTTATAGTTTCTGTTGATAAATGTCTTGAACTTTATTACCTGATTTGTATTAAATATGATCTCTTTCTAGAGCAAAGTGTTTGAATAATTTGGTGGTTCATTTGCAATGCAGTGGTAAAGGTAAGTTTACAAAAAATCAAAAATTCAACATAAAAGGATAATTGTTTATGTTTTTCCCCAATACATTACATTTTCTATTTACTTTGTCAGCTTCTTTCCTGTTCAAAAAAATATTTTTCATGTCATTTTTAGGATCCTTCAGAATTGATTCATGTATTTATGTTTTAAAGAATGTAGTATTTTTTCACTATTTTATTCCTTCACTTTATGTATTTCTAAATGTATTAACATGATAAAAAAAATACAGGTAGCATTTAGCATCAGGAAGGGAGGTGAGAGGAAGAACAAAACAGATTTTGTTGTACTTTTTCATGTTACTGTTATAATAGTTTGCCAATAATTTGCCGAAAAAAATGCTTTAAAAGTAAAAAAAAAAAAAAACCCTCTGATGATTGTGCGGCTCAGCTGGAATCACCAGAGCCTTTTAAAAGCATTTTTTCTACAATGACTTCAGCCGAAGAAGTTGTAGAAAAAAATGCTTTTAAAAGGCTCTGACAATCCCAGCTGAGTTGCCTGATCGTCAGAGGCTTTTTTTTCTTTTAAAAGCCAAAAAATAAAATAAAATAAAAGCATGGCACTCCCACATAACACCACTCCTGCGCGAGCTGCACTGGCTTCCAGTGGTCTTCTGGGTGCACTTCAAGGTGTTGGTGATCACCTTTAAAGCTCTCCATAGCATAGGGCCTAGTTATCTCTGAGACCGCCTGCTGTCACCGATGACCTCCCATCGACCCGTGCGCTCCCATAGAGAGGGCCTCCTCAGGGTGCCATCAGCCAAACAATGTAGGCTGGTGACCCCCAGGGGGAGAGCCTTCTCTGTGGGGGCACCCACTCTCTGGAACCAGTTGCCCCCGGAGATAAGGAGAATTCATGACCTCAGTGCCTTCTGCCGTGCCCTCAAAACTCATTTTTTCCAACAAGCCGGGCTGGCTTAAGAAGAAATTTTAAATATTTTAATTGGTTTGTTAGTTTTAAATTCTGGAGCCAAATTTATATATATTTTAATTGTCTTAATATTTATATTTCATGTTTTTATTTCTGGCTGTACACCGCCCTGAGTCCTCAGGGAGAAGGGCGGTATAGAAATTGGAAATAAATAAAAAATAAAAATGCTTTTAAAAGTAAAAAAAAAAGTTGGCCATGCCCACCCAGTCACATTACTCCCCCCTACCAAACCACGCCCGCAGAACCGGTAGTAATAAATTTTACATTTCACCACTGATCCATCCAATATTCATCTAGCTAGCGTCCTTGCAGCAAACAGCAAACAGTCTGCCTCCTCCATGTATGCTGCCTCCACCAGGGAACTCTGGAGTCTTCGCCTCCGAGCAGCTGATCGGCAGTTGGATCGGCCTCCTGGAATATCGCCGATCAGATGTTCCAGGCAGCAGGGATCACTGCCACCATTCGCTGCTGCCGCCTGTCACCCATATTCGCTCCAAATGTCTCTTTCACAAACATTTCCACCCACTTTTGGGAGAAAAAAAAGTGTGTCTTATGGAGCGAAAAATTCTGTATTTCTCAGAATGCATACTTTTCACTTTTTATTTTCCTTACCCATAGCTTGTGGAAAAAGGATGATTACCCAGAAATCTCAACCAAAAATTGTTGGTGGTTCTGATGCTCAAGAAGGTGCTTGGCCTTGGATAGTCTCACTGTATTTCGAATACAATCCCACCTGTGGAGCTTCTCTTATCAACAATGAATGGCTACTCTCAGCTGCACATTGTGTCTATGGGTAACTTTATTTCCAGAATTCAACAGTTCTTACATTCTATATCTTCATGTATTCTTTTTTTTTAAAATGTGGATGCAATTATTTACCTGACTTTCATGGAGAGGTAAAAGATAAAGTAGAGACAAGATACATATAACCCTTGCCTTTCTAATAATATAAATACAGCATCATATCTCATATTACAGTAAAGAGAAGATCAGTAACAGGGATGCACAAGAATTTAAACTTCTTATATCAATCAATTCTGCATAGAGTTCACTTGAATACCTACTATAATTATTAATAAATGTAATATATTTTTCCAAAATATACAAAATGAATAAAAAACACCATTCATAAAAAAGATTTTACCTTTAAAAAGTGCTTAAGAAAAGCACCAGTATTATGAGTGATACTCATTCAATAAAATCCATTACTAGGCTGCAAAAATATGAAGCGCTATGAAAAAGACAGGAAAGAATTGGAGTATTATATATCTCTTTTCTGTCATCTGATAGTACTGGTTTTTGCAAACTAGATGAGGTACCACTACATGAAATGGAACATTTGCACCAGTCCTTTCCTTACATAATCTAGCTCACATTTCAAATTGAGCTAACAGCCTTATTTGCTTGAATCTAATTATCAGATCTTGGATTCTAATAAAAGCAATCATATAATCTTATATTAATTAGATTTTCATTCTGCCTTTATTGCTTTATAGGCAGGAGTGAAATGCTCTGAGGTCTGCTACCGGTTCGCTTTGCTACCGGTTTGGTGCGAGCGCATATGCGCGGTGTGTGCCAAACGTGTGCTTTGCACACATGCACACCGCAGGCATTACCGTGCAGTTCTGAAAAATGAAGCTTAAGTAGAACAGTGGGGGGAGGGGAACAGCCGTGTTGCGTGTTTTAGATTTGCTAGAAAGCAGGATAAATTGTGTGGCACAGCTGATTGTCTGAAATACCGATTCGTCCAAACCGGTAGCATTTTTTTACTACCAGTTTGCCCGAACCAGTAGCTTTTATTACTACCTGTTCAGGTGAACCGGTCTGAACTGGTAGCATTTTATCCCAGTTTATAGGTAACTCAAAGTGGTGAACACATACCTAATACTCCTTCCTCTTACTTCTATTTTCCTCACAGTAACAAACCTATGTGATTATCTTATATCAATTCTGGTACATGCGAATGTGTTGGATTGATAGAATATTTAAAGTTTATAAGAACAAGATATCTAAATTAGAACAGTTTCAAGGAACTTATTTATCTTCATATATCTAATATTTGTCATAGGAGACAATGAACTATGGAATGTAATGAACATTCTTATTCCAGAAGAAGAAGCAGTTTCTTGTAAATATTTGGTTTTATAGAAAGGCAAACAGGACAGAATTTATTAACTGGTTCTGAATCAAAAAAAGAGGCCTACCTCTGAATATTAAAATATGTATACCCATATTTTAAGGAATGCATCTTAATAGCTATAAGAACTATTACTCCTAATGCTTTTAAAACATTAATTGGCAGTTAGTTGGAAATTTTTCCTGGCTCCGACAGCACTATTCACATTATCCATTGCAGAAGCTGTCTATAGCATATTAAAATGTGAACTTTTTCTCGTAATGTTACTAATACATTCAAAGCATTTCATTACTAAAAATGGAATCCAAGTGTGGTGATTCTTCAATTACTTTCAACCTTACATCTCATTAGTTACAATACAGTTATAAGTAAATCAAGAATGAATTAATGTAGTTATCTGCATTATAAAGGCTATACTAGCCTAAGAGTTCCATTTTAAATATAATCAATTGTATGCCTCTGAAGTTTTGCCAGATGTGTGATTAAAGAATGTCTTATAGGAAATGCAGCTTAATCATCCATATGAAACACATCTAAATAAATATGAATAATGTTCATATTTGTCTCATAAGAATTTGCAATATTTGTTATCAGCAACAGTGGTACTCAGGCTTCCGCTAGCATATTCTATGATGCCTGCATGATTCTCTATCATAATCTGAGCTGCTCCTTTCCTAATAAAGGCCATTAGCTCCTCTGTCTTCAGAGCTATCTTGTTGCATATGTATTAGATTTCTGCACTGTCTTAGCTACATCACTGCTGGCATATCATTGCTCAATAACAAGACACATTTTTCATAATCAAACAGTTCATCTTATTCTTCATCTTATACTTACTCACCACATTGTGAGACATTATCTCCCTAAGGATGCAATGTGATTCAACACAGTAATATACATGGACATGAAGCAATAAACTTGGAAACAATGTTCAAATTTGTGATGCATATGCCGACAAATTAATGTGGGTTCTTTAATCTATATTTTGTTCAATTCTACAGTGTATCACAAACATGATAGATTTTGTGTAAAAATGTGAGTCCTTTATTAAATGTGGTAAATATATTGATTTCACAGAAAGTAGTAACAATCTAAGCAACATTGGCTAATTTGAGAAATTGTTTAGATCTAATAAACAGATGGAGAAGTGTTCTTTAAGAAATTCAAGAGTTATAGGCTATACTGAGACATTAAAAAAATCATGAACTTCCATATTGCTGAATATGGAATATAGTAATATAGATGGAAATGACAATAAAATATTTGGGAATAAAGCTTGACTCAAAGGAGCGTTTGGCTTAATAATGTTGGTAGCATGTCTAAACAATTTCACATATAATTTGTGTTTGGCCTATTTTAACATTTATAAAAAGGAATATATGAAATGGATAAAGTCCAATATTGATAAACTGCTGTTCTTAATATTGAGTCAGCATATATCTGTTTTAATATATTAATGCAGATTATATTATATCCCTATGATCAGTATATATTGACTTAAATATATTATACTAGTGACATTAATGATTGACAAAAGAGAAAATAAAATAGAATATTGCTAATATTAGACAGTCACACAATTGAAAGGATAGGCTCGTCACCCATTTTTGTGAGAACTGATCAAAAATAATTTCTAATTTTAAATCGTTTACAAAAACCTACTCTTTAGTTGCCAGAAATTTGGGAACATTAGATGTAAGACAGGAATAAGTAATTTGAATAAAAATTAATAAAGTATAGTTTTTTTTAAAAAGGAATAAGTAATTTGAGAACTCTTAAAAGTTTGATCCCCGACATGACCAGTGGAAAGAGATTGTGGAACTGGTATTCAAAATATCTGGAGGTTTAAGTCTATCCCTGACTCCCAGTAGTACTGAAATCAGTAAAAGTTGTGTTTGAACATATTGTGTCAATGTGGTTCAAATGTTAAAATATACAAAAATTACATCTCACAAGCCATTTCAAGCCATAATTTAAGTATGTGTTATTTTGATTTAGGAGAAATTTAAATCCATCTCGGTGGGAAGCAGTCCTTGGCCTACACACAAATCTCAATCTATCATATCCTCAAACAGTGAGCCAAAAGATTGATCAGATTATTATCAATCCTCACTATAATAAGCGAACAAAAGACAGTGACATTGCTTTGATGCATCTCCAATTTAGAGTGAATTACACAGGTAAAATGATTTTCTGCTGCAGCTTTGTCTTTGGGTTATTAACAGATTAGGCTCTAAATCTAAGAGATATTTTAAAAAATTAAGTATAATTTCCAATAATCAACATCATAAAAGTGGTAAACATGCTAAATTTCCTGGAGGCTTATTTTTCAGCAAAACAATGTGTGCAATGTTATTATTGAAGACTGGAGAGTGCAGGTATAATTGTTTATTTCTTTTACACAGATTATATTCAACCCATTTGCTTACCAGAAAAAAATAAACAATTTTTGCCAGGCACTAAGTGCTCTATTGCTGGCTGGGGAAAAACCACACCGGAAGGTATGTCATAGTAGTGTTAAATCTTTTTCTTCATTTTATTATATTTTCCTGATGCAATCACTATAACTTAGAGTATAAAAACATTTCTCTTTCAGATGTATCAACTGTCATAATATTAGAGTACATTTTATGAAACAGATCCGTTGAAGCTTTATATTAATTTTCCATCCAAAGTAATGATTGGGAAAATATACATAAGTGTTTTTTCCCCAAAACACAAACTAACTTTGATTTTTTTAAAAAATACTGCGTAGATATTACATTAAAAGTAGAAAAAGAGAACCACTAAAATTGTTGGCCTTTCATATAAAATAATAAACTAATCATAAAGAGGTAAAAATTCCCACATAAAAGCAGTTTTTAATGATTAAACAGGAAATAAAGATAGATTAAAACAGATATTACCATAGAAAATTCTTTTTTTTTTATTTTAATAAAGGCATCTTGAATAACCAGATATTAAGTGAATACATAAAGGATACATATTATTGACAATAAATTAGATTTAGACTAAAAATACATTTCAAACAATGGAAGCCACCACTGAGAAGTCCTTATTCATTATTCATAATTGCAACTCATACCACACATAGCCAAGGAACATGGAATATGGCCTCAAATTAGCAAGTAGATTGCAGGAAACATAGAAACATATAGAAAGATGATCCTTGGTACTCCCAAGTGGCTTTAAATTTAGCCCCCCCAAAAAATACTGACAAAGAATGCAGCTAAACAGCTAAAAATAGCTTGCTAAATAGTGCAATGCCTTAGAATGGTTGTTTTTCAGTTATGCATAGTTCTTCCCTGTAGCATATTCCTTGGCCCCCTAGTAGGATTGGCAGTTAATAATGCATATATTTATTTTGCAATTGCAAAGCACAGAAACTTTTCTAAATTGGGATCAATGAACTCAAACTACAACATAATATGAAAAATACACATAATGTCACCTAGGTCCCAAACCATCAAGCTGACCATGCACAATAAATTAAGTTCTGTTTTGCAGAACAATATTTAAAGGTACTAATAAATAAGGGAAGAACAAGCATCATGCAGTGCTTTCGAGACCAGATTTATTATGGCATAAATGGTAATGGACTAGAACCTATCTCATTAAAGGAATACAGTGATGCACGAAATGTTGTGCTCCATTGTTACTACACACATGGGTGCAGAGAATAAAAATAATAAACAATGTATATATGCCATAATTGATCTGTTTCACTTTAAGGATGCCACAACTATCAGCTATTCTATTCTTCCAGCTGTGTCAGAAACATTGAATGACAGAGCTTTTCTATTAAAAAAGCAGAAGTGAGAAGTGAGAGATATTTACTTTTGCCTTCTATATGCATTATATTAATATTATGATTCTCTGCAATTACAAATCCAAAGGTCAACCCTGTAAGTCAGGGATGGAATGTCACACTACCTAATCATACACTTTTTTAGAACTAATAACTTTTTGAACTTGACAAGCGAAAATAGATAAGGGAGGGAGGAGCAGTTGCTAGAGCAAGTTGAAAACTAGAAAACTGTTCTTATCTGTGCCATTCTGTGAGCTAGCACTAATCTGCTCCTGTAATCCACTATGGATTTTGTTTACATTTGTACTGAATTGTGTACTGCAGTATTACAACTGTGCTGTGCATGAATAGAAGCTCCATCTAGTTTCCGTGCAGCAGGGAGAACTGCATAGAAACCTTTTCCATTTCTTGCAAATGGAACTTGAGCTGGAAGGTGAAGATCAAAGTGGTAAGAGAGCCACATTACTTACATGAGATGTAGCTTTTGGGGAATGAAATTCCAATGGAGCTTGCATGGGCCTGCTCTGGAGATAAGTCATAGAGTAGAATACTGTATATTATTTGAATTATGTGATATGGATCATTTTATCAGTTAAACAATACATATACTTCTGGTTTTCAAATAGATTCAATCTCAAGTATATTGCAAGAAGCAGAAGTCCCTCTTATAACTCAGCAGAAATGCAAGGAACTGATGCCAGAGTACAACATTACTGAAAACATGATATGTGCTGGGTATGACAAAGGTGGAATTGATTCTTGTAAGGTAAATGGTAACAGTGTTTGCATTGTTATAGTATAGTCAATAAATTATTCATCAGTTTTTCTGATTCTTTTTTATAATAGCAATAGCACTGCTTCACAGTGCTTTTACAGCTCTAAGTGGTTTACAGAGTCAGCATATTGCCCCCAACAATTTGGGTCCTCATTTTACCCCCTTCAGAAGGATGGAAGGCTGAGTCAACCTTGAGCCTTGTGAGATTCGAACTGCCAAATTGCAGTCAGCCGGCAGTCAGCAGAAGTATCTTGCAGTACTGCATTCTAACCACTGTGCCACCCTAGCTCTTAAAGTAATAAATAATGTAAACTTTATATATGGATACCAATGAGATAAAAAAAAAATCCCTTACAACTTTACTTTTATCATAATTACATCACTGCTATTACATTCTGCTTTCATTTACCACTGTATGTTACTTTGAATTAGTTTGAAGAAAGTATTTTGAACATTTAGAACTCCATCCATCAAGTAAATAATAAAATAATCCTTGTTATTATTACACGTGATGTACTGTTATCAAAGCCAGTGTATTGTGCACTACGTTCAGCAAAAGGCTTTCCACACGGCAGTCATAAACTATTTTCTCCTGTACTGAAACCAACTGGAAATGAAGCTAGTTTAATACATTTAATGTATTAAATGTATACATTTAATAGCTGCGGTGTCGCAGTGGTTAGAGTGCAGGCTACTTCTGCTGATCACCGGCAGATTGAATCTCACCAGGCTCAAGGTTGACTCAGCCTTTGTCCAAGGGTGGGTTCTACTTACCTTTACTACCAGTTCAAAACAGGGTCACATGCGTATGTTTGCTTTGCGCACACATGCGCTCTTCTACACAAGCGCAGAAGCTTCTGTGCATGCGCAGAAGCATTTTGATGATATCAGGGTCAGTGGTCAGAGCTTCCTGCCGGTTTTACTACCGGTTCTCTAGAACTGGTGCAAACCGGGGGTAACCCACCACTGCTTCCATCCTTCGGATGGTAAGCAGGTCGGTAAATGAGGACCCAGACTGTTGAGGGCAATATACTGACTCTATAAACCTCTTAGAGAGGGCTGTAAAGCACTGTGAAGCGGTATATAAGTCTAAGTGCTATTGCTATTGCTATTTCTGCCCAGATTCAAATCCATTATTCAAGCTTGGCAATGCTGCTGTCTAGGTGTTCTGTCTGGATAATGGTTACCAATTGATGGATTCCCCATTCTGCATATGTTTTGGAAAGGAAGCCATCACATTCCTTTCCTTGGGCGGGGAGGTGCATCTTTGAGGTCATGTAGTTTTCACTGGTAGACTTCTTGCATCAGTCTTCTTACCTCCTTTCCCCTCTTCTCCTTATACTTAAGTCTTTTACATCTGGCATATCTCCAAGTATGGCAGCAGAAAAATATTACCTTTTTTCTTATCATTTTGGCTGAAAGGAAAAAAAATAGTAATGCTATTGTCAACTTAACAAGGGAAAGAGGTAGGGAACGAATGAAGTTTCATTCAAAATTTCACTAGTCCATCAAAGAACCTATTAAAAAAAAGCCTATTCTAACTATTGAAATCCAATAGATCGCTAGTTCTCCTTGACCAGCTATAATTAGTGCTTCAGAAATTATCAGAAAAATAAATCATACATATAATCTCTGTTATTAGCATTATAAAATATTATAAAGCACCAAGGGATTAAGCCTTCTGTGGATGTGTTCTTCTCCTCATATGTAGAATCCCCAAAAAGGCTACAGAGAGCAGTAACAGTGACTAAAGGGAATGGGCCATGCCACCCTTCCTGCAAGCAATTAACAGAAATAGCAATAGCACTTAGACTTATATACTGCTTCACAGTGCTTAACAGCCCTCTCTAAGCTGTTTACAGAGTCAGCATATTTCCTCAACAATCTGGGTCCTCATTTTACTGACTTCAGAAGGATGAAAGGCTGAGTCAACCTTGAGCTGGTGAGACTCAAACTGCCAAACTGCTGGCATCCGACAGTCAGCAGAAGTAGCCTGCATATTGCATTCTAACCACTGTGCCTCCACAGTTCTTACATAAAAATACATAAATTGCAGAGATTGGGTTGACATAACAGCAAAGAAACAGCATGGCCAGGTCCATATAGACACAAGTAATAGACATAACTTTTGGAGCAGAGCATCAAAATATGGTGGAAGGTTGCCTCAATGCCAAGACAGGAGCAGCGTGATAGATAAATTCATTTCAGTGAATTTATCTCACTGAAGCATTTCCTGCCCATGGTTAACAAGTTCAGTAAAGGATCTTTATGAAGGGCATTTCTTTTTTTTCAAAACTTATATGAACATCATGACATAACTTTTACACAGGCCAAGTATGTTTCATTTAAACTTATGACTTACAGAGAAGCTTGCAGAACTATTATATAAAACTGACAATTGTCTTATTAAACAGTTACATTCATAGTAATACTGTTGTCAACAATAATAATAATTTTAATTTTTCTTTGTCATTACAGGGAGATTCTGGTGGGCCTCTGATGTGTCAAGAGAATAAAAAGTGGTTTCAGGCTGGTGTAATATCCTTTGGCTACAAGTGTGGACTTCCAAATCGCCCTGGAATTTATGTAAATGTTTTCAAATTTGTAGACTGGATAAAACGTACCATTAATTATTAGTTTTTTTAAAAAAAAACTAGAAAGAATATAGGATTGAAAAAGAATGTGATTATAGCATCTATACAATAAAGTTTGGCAGAATCAGGCAAAAAATAATGATTCAAATTATGTCCAAGTTTGTGTTAGAAGTGATCTAACAAGTACTTGAAAGTTTCACTGACATTTACCCAGAAGTTGCAATATTTTTCTTCTGGCTACTCTCTTAATGCTTGAATAAGAAAAGAGAAGGATAGCTCAGATAACATACTGATTTGTTGAAAGTACAATCCTCAATAAAACTGTGCCTTTACACTTACTGAGAAGATCAGTTGATGACACTACGAATTAAACTCTTATACAGAATCTACTGCAGATAGGCTGTGAATACATTTAAATATTTTTTTTCTTTTGTAAGAGATTTGCAAATGACTGCTTTTTTCAATCAGTAATGATATTTCAGTATATATGTCATTGCTAAGGCTCCAATCAGAAAACCTCAGTGATATACAGTACCTTCCCAATCATTTCCTATTAACTCAGTTTATTAAGAAAGTAGTCAATGCAAAGTGTATGTATAGTTTATGCAAAAATTCAGGATAAAGTACTGATTAGCAGTACTCATGAAATTCTCATGTCTAGTCAAATTAACTAGAAAATACTATGGATCTAATTATTCAAATCAAGTAGGTAACTTTTTATTCTCAATGTAATTAATTTTAGATTTTTTCCTGCAGTGCATGTTGGGATAACCAAACAAATACTGCATTTACTATAAGATGGATATTTTTGAAAAATAATTCATAGCTATAAAGACCAGCTTTCTATTGAAATCAATGGGATATGCTTTTATGCTATTTTTGTGAAATCACATATGATTTCACTTTATCATATGTGATTTCACATATCATTTTAAATCATACAGTATCATTTTAAATCATACTGTCAGAATGTGTTCAAGACATTCCTGTATTTTAAATGAAATAACATTAATCTAAATTTAGATAAGAAATATTACAAATTCAGAAAGAAAAGCCAAACTTCAGTTCCATTGCAGCTAATGTACAAATATTCTGCTATTAACTGCTTCCATGTTGGCCAAGCAACAGAAAAATCCCAGCATCATTATTTGTAGGAAATGATCAGCACAATAGCATCAAACTCAACTTTTGGTGATTTCATATATATATCTATGTCATTTTCTTGACAGCAATATGGAAACAATATTGCTATTGTCTTTTATTTTTTAAGGGAAGAAGAGAGGCAAGGGCATGCTTGTTTACATCCAAGTCTATCCTACAGCCATGATATTTCCTGGAAGTCTTTGATTTAACACAATCATTAGGATAAGGAATATCTTTCAATAATCCAACATACATAAGGGAGGCATATTAGATCAAATTGATAAAACATCTGTATGATGGAAGTTGAAAATGGCATGTTTAGCAAATCTGAATGTGTACAGTTGTTTACAGATTCTTAATATAGAATTGTGTGCAGTTATTTACAAACACAAAGTGTGTATGAACTGGTATGTATGTATGTATACATACAAACACACACACACACACTTTTGTATATATTCTCTAGCAACCTTTTCATACTTATCACTGTCATATAAACAATGCCATACTGAGGATCTATTTTGCAGATTTGAGCAATTCTGAGGCAGTTTCACAAATATTTTTCTTAGTCTTCAAATCTAGACTTTTGCAAATAGGAACAAAATTTCCAAAAGAATAAAAAGACTCTTAGCTGTCTGCAGGAAATATTTGCAAACTGTTATTTGTGTCAAAGGAAATATTACAAGAAAGATATTCTAGCCTTTGAATTCTACTTTCATTGTTTTCTCATCTTGAATCTATTAAAAAAAACTGTACATAATTTCTTTATATATTCACGTATGAATAAAGTGATGCTATATAGAGGTGGTGTCAACTTCTGTCAGTCAGGGACAGGAACACGGGAGGGAGGAGGGAGGAAGGAAGGAAGGGAGGGAGGGAGGGAGGGAGGGAGGGAGGGAGGGAAGGAAGGAAGGAAACTCCATGACAATGTATACATTTCATGATTTTTAAGTGATTAAAAGACAGCATTTCTAAGTGGCATCAGGGTGACTTCTCTTTCTCATGATTTAAAAACAAAACAACAAAAACAAAAACAGAACAGAATAAGATACCAATATGGAATAAGTTGTCAACCATACATTTCTGCCATTGCTTGTTCCAACAGTAAAGCATACATAGGAAAAGCTACTTTCTCTTTCAGCTTGTTTTCAGGGAATTGAATGTACTAATTGTACTATTTTTGTACTAATTAATATGACCTGAGTAGAATAATTTGTGCTAACATTGGACAAGCATTATCAAAAATAGATGGTAGCAAAGAATAATCAAGTACTGTGCATCATTTTCTTTGCCTTAAAAAAGAATCTCATCACTCAAATTAACACTGATAAATATTTTTACATATATGAGATTACAATAACTCATATTCTAGTGTAGAATTTTTTATGCAAAGATAAATCATCTTAATACACCGTAAATTCATATTAGCTGGAATTACAGTCCATCCATTAGCGAGAAACAATACAATATATATGAAATTAATAATGGAAATAAAGGTTAAAGGTTAAATTAGAAATATTTGTTCTACAACTGACACATGGAATGAATTCAAAATGTTCTGTCTATCTCATTAGTATTCGTAGCCAAGTTACTTTCCTTAGCAAAATAATCATATTCTTATTTTCTTTTAGCTGGCTATGTTTGCTATGGGATTAAAAACCAAAAATCATGTATTAAAAAATGATCCAAGCAATAGCCTCAAGGGGGAGCTTCCACTTCATTCTGTTGATCTGTTGCAATTTCAAGCCATTCCAAACTAATATTTAACAAGACAATCTAAGAGATCCTGAAAAGTATCATTGCTGCTTTCTTTTCAGCCAGTTTTCTATACTTCCAGGTTACTGTCCTTTCTTGGGTTCTTAGAAATCCACAGTGTTGACTGGTCAGGACTGGTTTTTGTTCTTCCTTTACTGGAAAATTAAAAACACAAATCCATGGCTATACATTTGGTTCACATAATTTCACATATTCAACTAGGAACTCTGCAATAAAGAAAGGTGGTAAGGAATAAATTATAAAAAAAAAATACCTTGTATTAGGAATATTGCTTCATTTACCATGGTTCAAAAGCACTATATACATATAACTTAAAACTGATCTTAAATGTAAGGAAGATAGCCGAACAGCCTATGGGTCTTGTAAAATATTTAACACTCAAGGCCTGTACCAATTAATTTATCAATGACTTAGTGCCAACTGAGTTTTTATAAATAACTTCTGCATTAGTATAGTTAAAGCATAAAGCAAAATATTAGCAAGAAGAAAACAACAAAACTGAGGAAATCTGAGGAAAAGGCTAATGATTATATAAATGTGGGAAATCTTCGAGTGAAACAAACACCTGGCCAGGTGAGTACTTGAAGATCTTTTTAGGCAGTGGCTTCAAATCCTATTGGCATAGGACAGTGTTTCCCAATTTGGAGAATTCTCCGGAATGTGAAATTCTACTCCTAAGGCTAGCTGGGGAATTTGGGGAGTGTAAGTGTATACACCTGGTTGCGATTGCCCAGGTTGGGTAACACTGCTGTAAGACAAGGCAATATCAATGTAGCAGTCCATACTGAATGAAATTACTCTTTTAATGCCAACCTCTGAACAAAAATTGCGAGCTGTTTGACAGCGAGGGCTGCTTTTGGAGTGCTGTGCCATGGACTATGTTCCCCAAAGGAGAGCAGGATAGAAAGTAACATTTTATTATTCTTTGTATTTTGAAAACTTTTACTTCTTTCACATTAACAATTACAACTCGGTGGCAAAATTTTTTGATAGGCTGCAATCATATAGCTTTTGGATGACGATGGTGGTGATGATGATTCATTTGATTTGCTTCCCATTTTTCTTCTGAAAAGGCATTCAAAATGGTTGTTTTAAATATTACAGCAGCATGGAAGGAAGCCAAATAAAGCTATTAATGTTGCTGCTGATTTTAAATGATTTCCTCTCAACAAATGTGGCAAGAACATATTCCCCAAACTATTGTTCAGTAGGAACACTGCTAACTTTCCATGAGTTTATAAGAGTTTATCATAATTTCAAGACTGTCAAAGCTCAAAGTAATCAGCATTTTTAATTTTTTAGTAGAATACTGGGTAGCTTAGACACTGACATTCTGCCTTCAAAACAGAATCAAAAGATGACCTTAGAAACTGAGCAATGTACCAAGTTAGAATCTAAATGTTCTGTAAGGGATTCAGATGATAATGGAGATGAATCATTGAAGCAGTTTCTCCTTGCTTCCCTAGAAGAAAGAAAGGGAAAGCCTCTAAGCATGAATGGTTTGCCATAAAGCACAGGAGAAATGCTTGGTTCCTAATATGATGGGTTAATATCTGAATGTCCAATATTGTTTTCTTTTTTATAATGAAATATTTATTCAGTTTTGCTAACCTACATTCTCTAAATATTAGATTTAACTTCCATAATTCCTCACTAACTTATCACACGTTTAGGAGGCAAGAAAAAATTCTTTGCTGCATTTTCTGGAGGAAATAAAACCAACTTTTTTCTTTCCTGGAGCTCATAAATATAAATATTTATATATGGAATTTCTATTAAAATTGCAACTTTGTATCAACTCACCCCTTCCTCTTGAAACATTTCATTAATTCGCCTGTGTTTCTTACCCATGTTTCTGAGTGTATGTCATACACCCCTGCTCAGTGGCAGAGAGTAAGCCTGTTACCTTGTTGGAAACCGAATCTCATAATTACCATATAGTTATTTACATGCATCCTTTCCAATCACCACTGAAGTTTTGGGAAACAGTTTGCAAATTGATTACTTCAGAAGATTGTGCAAGAAAGCTCTAACAAGACATCTTGTGAGTTCTTTGGACTGAGTAGATAGCTTTGATTTTTTGTTTGTTTGTTTGTTTTAGGACACAGCCGCTTATACTATATTTGGCAGGTCCTGCATTGCCAAGAAAATTGGGAAATTATACATTAAAGTAAGATTAAATATTATGAAAATAAGTGAATAGAAAGTTCCACACCGGAGCATTGTTTAACTTTTCTTCTGCAACAGCATTCCCACTTCACAAAACAAAATGAACAGTATAATATTCTAAGAGGGGATGGAAAATGAAATGATCCATCTTTGGAAAATGTTTCATTTGAATATTTCCAAAGCATGAAATACTTTTGAGCATAATTACTTTTGTTTAAAGCAGAATATATAATAGAATATATTGTTTCATATGCAAAGCTTATATGCTTTATTTTGATGTTAGACTGAAATGCTACTTTTCTAATGAAGTTATACATAAGCAACAAGCTTATCTATATTGGCTTAACAATACTATTTGATCTATGATAGGGCCACAACTAACTCCATCTATTTATGCTGCACATTTTATCTTTGAGTAGGTGGCTACATTTTTAAATACATTCTTCTTTTACAATACATGCAATATTATGGATGTCATTCAGGATGACTAGTTTTGCATTTTATGTAGACTGGACTTGAATATGAGTAAGTGACTGGTGTAAACATATATTCCAAAGTACACAAATCACAGATACAAATTGTTATGTTTGATAAAACACTGAATTACCTTTTATGCAGCATCTGGAAACAGCAAGTCCCAAAAGCCACTAATATCAACAACAACAGTGGTATGGTTGGTATAACAACATAAATTAAATTAGGAATTAGACCTATAAGAAAAAAGAGTGTTATTACACTTTAAAATATAGAAGGACTAGTTTTGTGCAGTAAAATAATAAATATATAAATATTTTACTTTGCTTGGTGTTGACACCACACAAACCAAGGATTCTGAAAACAGTGATTAAAGGTAACTAAATATTTTAATCCTGAAATTTCTTCAAAGCACTAATGGCAAAAATAATTTTCCTCTATAATATACAACCAAGATAAAGTTTCAAAATATATTTTAAAGTTGCTTACTCTAGTAATTTATCCACCAATGGGATAGCAATAGCATAGACTTATATACCGCTTCATATTGCCCTCAACAACCTAGGCCCTCATTTTATTAACTTCAAAAGGATGGAAGTCTGAATCAACCTTCTGCCAGTAAGGATCAAACTCCTGACAGTGAACAGAGTTAGCCTGCAAAGCTGCATTCTAACCACTGCACCATCATGGCTCCTTTAGTTGTACAAAAAGTATAACCAAAAATCTGAATGAAGCAGAGTACAGATGTCCAACTTTTTGGTTTACCTGGGCTTCATTGTGAGGAGAAATTGTCTTGGCCTACATATAAAATATATATTTAATGTGTCAACTTTGAAACAGATCAGGTCTGTCGCAGCTATTTTCTGGAGCTCTGGAATGTCAGACCAGACATCAACAACTTACTATCTTGTGGGAACCAAGGTCATCCCAACAGGTGCTGGCCAGAGACTGAAAGAAGTTACCAAGGAGATGCCAGAGCACCTATATGACAATGTGACCTGTGACAAGGCGGGAAGGGGCTGTTTATTATTTTACTCTACTGAAAGCATGGGAAATAATAGGAGCTGGTTTTGCATTTCAAAAGTGTCGATATGATGTTCTCAATAAAGCAGTTATTTGAGAAGGCTGAAAGTCTCAGAGTTGATGGATTGGTTGGGTTCATTACTTGGAACCTTGAAATAATGTGTATAGATCACATAATAAGGTTTACAATCTTGTGGGGCCACATTACAGCTGTCCAGGCCACATACAGCCCATAGGCTGCTGGTTGGACGCACCTGTTTTAGAACATATCAAACAATATATTAATTTAATGAACAGAGTTCCAAGGTTTAAATGAAATTTGTTTCAATGTATATTCAAATTCATATTTTTTAATCTGAACATTCCAGCCAGAGAACACATTTTAAAGATAGTGTAGAAACCAATTTATAGTTTTAATTGTTATGTATGGTACAGCTACAAACTGAGCCAACCTGAATTCAGTTTAATAAATAATGTTCCTTAAATGCTATGTTCCGTACATTAACAAACTTGGAAAGACTCTTTATTTCCCAAACATCTTATTTCTTATTCATGAATACATTTATATGTAAAATTTAAAATCTTCATCTGCCCTAAATAATTTCCTTCCTTTTGACTCCCTTACCTATAGCATTCATTCATTGTAGTTTTCCTAAGTCTTCTCACTGTTAATTATCATAACATCATTTAAAATTTATAATCACTTTACTCTCTTTAGTTTAAGAAAAGATCATTGCAGACAACTAAAACAACTAAAAACCACCGTCAGACTTCCATATTTCTAATAGAGGGAGAAGAAAAGCAAAAGGCCTATCATTATTTTCTTAAACAATATGTACATAAGAGTGTAAGGCAAATTTCCCCTTCATTTTGAAGGGGAATTGAATTTGAATTGAACTTTTTTAACATGGGTGGAGGATGGACTGATGAAGCAGTTCACTAGAAATGGGCCAGAATTGTCTTCCATTATATAGCACCTATTAAACGAAGAGCTGAATTCAATGTATCTAATTCAATATACATTATTCAAAATTTAGACGCCAACCAAATCCAATTGAATAAAACCAAATGAAATAGAAAATATTAAAAAAGTTATAAAAAAGAACGGATAAGAAGGGATAAGAAAATGAATATAGAAGAAGAACAGATTGTGAGTCCACTAATAACATTCATGCTCCCGAAGATATCTAATAGGATTTCGCTAGCCTAAGGCCTGGGTGAACAGCCAGGGTTTTAAGACTTTCTGGAATGCCATCAGGATGGGTGCCATATGAATATTGGAGAAACCCTAATCCATATGGCAAATCCCATCACAGAGATGTCATCTTGCATCCTAATAGATGACAAACTTTAATTGAAGGACTTATGAAAATTCCAACCCCAAGAAAAACCTCCAAGTCTAGAATAGGAACAATAGTAGAAATAATAGAAATAATTGGTACAAAAGACGAATCTATGCAAAAGCCCCCACCTTCAACAGGAGCTGTGAGTCTAGAAAGACCCCCCCAAACTGTGCACCTGCTCTGTGCCACTCCATCTAGAGCCAAAGATGATATGTCACCAGAACCTGCAGTGCTTAAAATCCAAAGCCACTCTATCTTGCCAGGATTAAATTGGAGCCAGTTTCTTCAGTTTCCATGCATTGTATCACTGCAGCACATCACCCAGAGTAGAGATGTATAACATGATATTATTGGCATACTGATAATGCTGCACATCATGAATGACCTCCCCCAGGAGTTTCACATACAGTGGGGCAAAAAAGTATTTAGTCAGCCACCAATTGTGCAAGTTCTCCCACTTAAAAAGATGAGAGAGGCCTGTAATTGTATCATAAGTAGATGTCAACTATGAGAGACAAAATGAGAAAACAAATCCAGACAATCACATTATCTGATTTGGAAAGAATTTATTTGCAAATTATGGTGGAAAATAAGTATTTGATCAATATCAAAAGTTCATCTCAATACTTCGTTATATATCCTTTGTTGGCAATGACAGAGGTCAAACATTTTCTGTAAGTCTTCACAAGGTTGGCACACACTGTTGCTGGTATGTTGGCCCATTCCTCCATGCAGATCTCCTCTAGAGCAGTGATGTTTTGGGGCTGTTGTTGGGCAACACGGACTTTCAACTCCCTCCAAAGGTTTTCTATGGGGTTGAGATCTGGAGACTGGCTAGGCCACTCCAGGATCTTGAAATGCTTCTTACAAAGCCACTCCTTCGTTGCCCAGGTGGTGTGTTTGGGATCATTGTCATGCTGAAAGACCCAGCCACGTTTCATCTTTAATGCCCTTGCTGATGGAAGGAGGTTTGCACTCAAAATCTCATGATACATGGCCCCATTCATTCTTTCCTGTACATGGCTCAGTCGTCCTGGTCCCTTTGCAAAGAAACAGCCCCAAAGCATGATGTTGCCACCCCCATGCTTCACAGTAGGTATGGTGTTCTTTGGATGCAACTCAGCATTCTCTCTCCTCCAAACACACGAGTTGTGTTTCTACCAAACAGTTCTACTTTGGTTTTATCTGACCATATGACATTCTCCCAATCTTCTTCTGGATCATCCAAATGCTCTCTAGCAAACTTCAGATGAGCCCGGACATGTACTGGGTTAAGTAGTGGGACACGTCTGGCATGGCAGGATCTGAGTCCCTGGCGGCGGTGTGTGTTACTGATGGTAGCCTTTGTTATGTTGGTCCCAGCTCTCTCATTCACTAGGTCCCCCCGTGTGGTCCTGGGATTTTTGCTCACCGTTCTTATGATCATTTTGACCCCACGGGGTGAGATCTTGCATGGAGCCCCAGATCGAGGGACATTATCAATGGTCTGGTATGTCTTCCATTTTCTAATTATTGCTCCCACAGTTGATTTCTTCACACCAAGCTGCTAGCCTATTGCAGATTCAGTCTTCCCAGCCTGGTGCAGGTCTACAATTTTGTTTCTGGTGTCCTTCAACAGCTCTTTGGTCTTCACCATAGTGGAGTTTGGAGTGTGACTGTTTGAGGTTGTGGACAGGTGTCTTTTATACTAATAACAAGTTCAAACAGGTGCCATTAATATAGGTAATGCGTGGAGGACAGAGGAGCCTCTTAAAGAAGTAGTTACAGGTCTGTGAGAGCCAGAAATCTTGCTTGTTTGTAGATGACCAAATACTTATTTTCCACCATAATTTGCAAATAAATTCTTTCCAAATCAGACAATGTGATTGTCTGGATTTGTTTTCTCGTTTTGTCTCTCATAGTTGAGGTCTACCTATGATGACAATTACAGGCCTCTCTCATCTTTTTAAGTGGGAAAACTTGCACAATTGGTGGCTGACTAAATACTTTTTTGCCCCACTGTAGATATTAAATAAGAGTAGTCAAAAGCCTGAACCCACCCCATACTACAGGAGCTATGCTCATCCCAACAACACTTATATGTCATAAAAACAACTTGAATCTTCAATCTTGTTCATTGTATCATATAGTATCACATAGGCATACCAAGGCATGCATATAGCAGCCCTTTCCACTGCATTCTGGACCAATTGAAGCTCCAAGTAGTACTTAAGAGCAGATATGGCAAGCCTGAGATAATAACACATGATTGTCTGTGCTCCTTATCCAGAAAGAAATATAGCTGGTATACCAGTTGGAACCGTACCAAGGCCTTCCTGGACACAACATCTTTCTGTTTCTTTATTGACCCGGAAAATGCACTAGAATTTAGGGAAGCAAAATATTCACCATGCAAGCATATGGCACAAAGCATAAAAGTTATCATGGATTTTGTTTTTATTGCTGTCCATTTCGCCTGCATTCATTTATGTTCAGTTGGCATTTCCAGAAAATTATACTTCAAATTCCTTTCTGCAATTTACTTTCTGTTGTATCCCAGGATGTCTATCCCAAATTTATATCATTTTTCCTTTAAAATGCTAAGTGCACCTAATTGGACTTTCGAAATAGCATTCTGAAATGTGATCTAAAAACTAAATATATCAATTACCACCAGTTTCAGTAACGACCAATGGAAAATCATCTTCTGACTTGCTTGGATCATTAGGTTTCACGGCTGGCACTGTTGCTTGAATTTCTGAAAAAAACAGTTTTGGGGGGGAAAGAACAGTAAAATTGTTTTCTATGTCTTTGCATCTGCTTTTGTGATTATACTTAGACAAGGTAACAAAATTCTACAGCTAATCATTTTTAAAATCAAGTGTGGGTGATAAATTCTGGCTACAGGTTTTATTGCAACATTGGAATCACATCTGGAATAAAAGTTACCAAAATATGCTATAAAACACATAGTTGGATATTTTTCTGAATTGCAATGATAGTTCAAATGTTCCAATTTAGCCTGCTTTTTTAATCTGTTTCGATTTCAAAAATAATTTAGATTTTATTTCTGGACACCGCAATTCGGTCCAAAATGTTCTTACCATGATGTGAATCTGTTTTGTCTCTTGATTCTTTTTCTACAAGGTCTTCTGTTAAATCAACAAGAAACATTTAAAAAGTATATTATTTTTACTGTTTTGTACGCAACATCAAAAATAACTTTAATAAGCTTTTTCAGTCTTTATAACTACCCTCCCCCAGTCTACTTTCATTTGGGAAAGCAAATTGAATACTCATTCAGTTCATTTTTCAAATGAATCGGACTTGTTGCTGGAACTTCCAAGCCTCAAGAGGCACCAAATTGTGGAAGACTTATTGAAACATGAATATGAAGCACTGTATTTCATGGAATGATATTTAGGAAAAAACAAAGTCCAGAACTTTTTTTAAAAATTCTATTTTTACCCCATTCTTATTTCAAAGATCATGTGATATATATGTGTCCTGTTTTCACAAAATATCCAAAAATAAAAACAGTGAAGGATGTATATATGAACTGTGTATAATAGAACAGATCATAACTAATACATTCTTTTACACAAATATTTTATGAAGCACATTGATATTACTTGGTTATTATTTTGAACACATTATCTAACCTAGTTATGAGACTACTTAGGTGAGCTTAACTGAGCTTCTATAGCTCAATATCAGACCTATAAAATCTATTAGATTGCTATTGCACTGAATGATTTAGCAGCCTAAATGTCATCAGTATGAAAAATTCAGAAGACAACACAAAGGCAGTAACATTATTTAACAGTAAACTACATTATTCAGGGGTTTCTTCCTTAGTTCTGAGTCTAGTTTACAAGGAAAGTGCCACTGCTGATTTATCTGTGCTTCAAAAGTAAAAGATTGCATCAAGAACTTGGTTTATCATGCCCTACCTGACTTATACTTGCAGATGAAATTGTGCTTCATGTTACATCTGTCGTCATTCCATTGATAAAGATAAGGCCCTCCTAAACCTGGATTTGCAGTTGGCTGGTGATACATCACAACACAAGCTTCACTCCCACAGGAAGGCTCATCAGTATACCAATTTCTACAAAGCAGAAATATAACAAATGCAAAATATAAGTTTTGAATCTTTATTACTCTGTTAAATTGCTTAAGGCATTGTAAGCCGCCCTGAGTCTCTGGAGAAGGGCGGCATATAAATAAAATTAAAATAATAATAATAATAATAATAATAATAATAATAATAATAATAATAATAATAATAAT